>JAVDPK010001735.1:675648-688408 GCA_034780415.1 Cichlasoma orientale | reverse complement strand
TTTTGAGAGAGAGAGAGAGAGAGAGAGAGAGAGAGAGAGAGAGAGAGAGAGAGAGAGAGAGAGAGAGAGAGAGAGAGGACAGAAGAAAAGGTGTTGATGTGCTTGGCTGTACTAGAAAGTGCAGGTACAAAAGCAATAAGGGGCTTTAAAAATGACAGCAAGAGTTTACTGCTTGTATCGGAGATGCTGAATGGAAGTTGGAATTTAGGCTGAAGCTCTGAAAGGGTTTTACATGTAAGAACCAAAAGCAGCTTAAATCAGTCAATGCTCATTTTCTCCAGTAATTTAAAATTAATATTTCAGTTTGGCATTTAAAGCAGTTGATGTGTGAGTTGAATTACGAAAGACAACAGCTGTCAGTTTGTCATTTAGAAAATTTACAGATGAAAGCGGTTAAAATGTCAGCTAATCTGTAAACGATGACAGCAGCTGAAATCGAATCTGAAGTTGAAGTGCCGAAGATAGTTTAGGTGCACCCATGAACTAAATGATGGAAATGTCAGTTGGGCTATAGTTGTATAGTGAGTTAACATGTAGAGGCTGAAAGCTGTTTATTAAAATTTAATGTCAAGTTAAGGACCGCAGGCAGTTAATCTGCTGGTGCACATGTGAGCACTGAAACTGCCAGCTGAAGTGTGAAAGATGAAAGCAATTGAAACCATTACCACAGATAGTTTAAGTGCACCGTAAATAGTTGTAGAGTCAGTTGATGTGTAGCAAGTTCTGACCTGGAGGGCTGAAAAATAAAGCCAATGCACAAGTGTGAAAAATGCAGTTCCCTGAATGGCCACTTGAGGCTAACGCAAAAAGTGGGTCAGTCCCCTTAGAGGTCAATAGTAAAATGTCCAAATAAACACCAGAATTACAGATTAGTGCAAAAAAAAAATTGTTTGGTATCTATATGTCATGATCCTGGGGTTTTGACCAGTTTTGTTCTTTCTCTTTCTGTTTTTATGTTTTCTGTCTGACTCTTAGTTTATTGTAAATTTTGCATTTTTAAGTTTTGTACCTACATTACAGTTATTCCTGGCTGGTTTCCTTCTATATCCTCAGGCCGCCTTAGTTTTAGTTGTCTGGGTTCTGTTCTTAGTTCTGTTCTGTGTTCTCCATGTCAAGTCCATATTTCTGTGTTTAGTTACTTCCTGTTTTATTTTGCTAGTCTCTCATCTCATGTGCATTGTATTTAGTTTTGCTTCCCCTTGTCTGTTAGTTAGATTCTGTTCACCTGTGTCTTGTTTTCCCCAGCTGTGTCCTCTCTCTCTAATTACCTCTTGTGTGTATTTAAGCCATCAGTTTTCCTGAGTTCTCTGTCATGTCCTCACTCATCCTTGTTTAGTGGTTTCCCTTTTGTCTCAGAGTTTTTGCATTTCTGGTTCCAGTCCTGGCTTGTGTTTGTATTTTGTATTTTTGGAAGTGACTTCAGCATTAAAGCTGCTTTTTAGGAGTTTAAGTCCTGTCTCCTGAATCCTGCATTTGGGTCCACACTCTGTCTGCTACACAGCAATACATGACAGTATAGACATAACTAGCACATTTACCTTTTATGAAAGCTTAAAATTATGCTTTGTTACCAGGGACA
The DNA here is from genome assembly GCA_034780415.1 of Cichlasoma orientale. Classification (NCBI taxonomy): domain Eukaryota; kingdom Metazoa; phylum Chordata; class Actinopteri; order Cichliformes; family Cichlidae; genus Cichlasoma; species Cichlasoma orientale. The sequence goes on along the minus strand of JAVDPK010001735.1, from coordinate 686,829 downwards.
TTGCCGTTTTGAGTTGCAGGTGGATGCCAACAAGGAACCTCTGCTAAACTGAATCACTGAACTGGACCATATTTGCAGAGTTGGTGTCTTTTGGAGCACTTTGTTGCAATCATCTAGCAAATAATATGGCTTCCTGTGCAAGAAATCATACCAAAAGCTCATCCAAGAAGGCTATACTTGCTCAGACTGAGATCCTCCAATGCTACATAGTATATCGGGCAACAAACCTTCTCCAGCATTTCTTGTCTTTGGCGGAGGGCTTGGCTTTGTCCCGGCTGATGTTCAGCGCCTTTAAGTCTTGTACAAACATTCTTCTCCTGGAATAGTTCTTCATGTTCAGGTTCTGATCATTCTCCATTTGGAGGACGTGGATGGTCAGTCTGAGTCTTCTGGGGGGCAACAGTGGTGTGTAGTTTGCATAAGCCATTCTTCATTGGTGATGTAATGTCGTAGTATTGGATCTTGATAATTTGCCATCACCTCTGTTAAAAGACGTCAAGCTTCTTGTTGATACTAGCTGACGCCCTCCAGGTTTCACTGGCATAGATTGCCATAGAGATCAAGAGGTAAGCAAGTGAAGCTTGATCTTCAGATAGATGAATGGCAAGAACCAGATTTTCCTCCAACAGGAAGACTGCCCTCCTTCGCAGTGAACATTTAACAGCTGCTGATTCTGCTTGTCATTTCCACATGGTTGCAGTTTTTATGAGGATGAACTGTTAGCTCGATACTCAGTCTGGACCTTGGACCAGTAGTGGTGGAGTTAAAAAAAATGAAGATGTCTTTACTCCAGTTAAAATTCTGTCAAATGAAGATGTGTAGAAGCTCAAAGCAGCAGTGATCTTTGAATCTGTACAGTATTGTGCAAACGTTTGAGCCACCCCTCAGTTCTTTAAATTTTGCTTCCAAGGAGCCAGATATTTCTTGTATTTCGTTTTAAACGTGGTCATGAGCAACAGTTCTCCAGACTTTCTGAAGGTCTTTCAAAAGAATTTCTTTGGATATTGGCTGCTTTTTCACAGATTTTCATTCCAGTCCTTGTACCTGACCATTTTCAGAGGAATGTTTTGTGTTTGGTGAGCTTCTTAACACTGACCTATGAATCCTTCAAGCCAAAAAAAAAAAAAAAGAAGCCACCCAACTCAAGGGATGAACCAGTGTTGTGTCTACACATAAAAGACAACTTAAAAGAACCTATTTAAAAATTTTTATCTTTAGGCACTTATCTGCAGCTTGTGGCAAAAACACAAAATATTTTCCATTTCTTTAGTCAAATCTACAAAAAATGCCAACAATAACACAGTCTGAAAGGCATAAAATAGTATTTTTGCACCCAAGAGGTGATTCCCAAACTGCTGTTAGCCAAAAAAATTGGCATATCTATGCACAGTGTGCAGTGTGTCCTTAAATAAAATGGAGGAAATTGAAAAAATGGAGGACAAAAGAAAAGAAAAAACCTTTCTATAGCAGATGAACAGTATCTGAAATGCCATGAAATGTTATGACCTTCAGAAATAGGGCACAACAGGTCATCAGCCAAGACCTGACACAGGGCCTGAGAGCCTCATCAGAAATAGTCTCAGTGGAAGGGTGGCTGTCAAGAAGCCATTCTTAATGAAGGGAAACAGGGGGAAAAGGCTGAAGTATGCCAAGTTACACAAGAATTAGACTGAAGACTGCAACAGGTCTGATGGAGCGATGAATCCAAATTAGAAATTTTTGGTCCAAGTTGCTGCCAGTATGTACAGAGGAGGTCAGGAGTGAGTGACTTCATTTTTCAGCACAACAATGATCCCAAACACACTGTCAATGTAGTACAAGCATACCTGGATAGAAAAACACACAATAGCTTCCCCTGAGCCCAGAGCTCAACAATACTAAAGTAAGTTCCTTCCTTCAAGAAGCCTGGAGAGCTATTCCTGAATACTACCAACAGAAATGACAAGAACGCTGCCTAAGGATGTGTTGAAGAATAAAGGTGGTCACACCAAATACTGACTCACAAGCTCGTTAGAAGTGTACGAACTCTGTTTTTGCCTTATAAACTGTATTTCCGTGAATGTTTTCAAATGTTTCAATAAATCACTCCACCTGTTTCTCATTTTCCTAGCACAATATAAAGAAATGAGGGGTGGCTCCAGACTTTTGCACAGTCCCGAAGGTTTGATCATTCAGTGCATCTAAACAGCCACTTTCTCTTTTCTTAGCTTGTAAGTACAGATGTATGGACATATACACCAATTTCCCTGGACACGTTTCACGTTGTTCATGTGTGTCTGTGTGTATTTATATGTGTGAGAGGTGGTGTCAGGGTTAGGAGGTCTCACTGGTGCTCAGTTTAGCATTGATTCATTCTCTTTCTCCAATTTATTTCCCCTTCGCCTGATCTGCCTCTGGGAGGACAAATGGAGGAGAAACACCAAGCGCAGTAAGCATCCCACCCACACACACATGCACACACACACACACGCAGTGGCAAATGTTTCCGCATGCAGAGGTGCACTCAAATTCATATTTCTGCATAGGGCTGGCAAGCAAACACATACGCAGTCAAATACCTCTGAAACTTAGGTCTTGATTTCCAGCGTTTCTGTGCCGGACCAATAAGAATTGTAACCATTCTGTGGATGTATAAATTCACAACACTCCTCAAGTCCCCAGGCACCAGGGCTCCTATAAGACTTCCCATGTTGTCCCATATAACTGTCTTCAGAGAACCTATAAAGACATAAAGGGACGCTCCTACCTCTGGCTGAGTGGTCATAACTCACCAGCAGGTATTTTTACCGTGACATGGCTGTCGAGGTGCATAGATTCATCTCTCCTCCTGCTTTAAAATGTCCTACACAAACTCCAGTCAGGGGAAGCAGTCGTATTTTACTGGCAGCTACTTGTCACATCCTGCTGTAATGGTTTGGAGTTGGAGGGTTGTGTTGAGTGTTGGAGTGTGTGGCCTCGTGGATATAAGCTTAAAGCCTCATGTCACTTCTGCTTTGGAGGGTGATAACAAACCTCTCCCTTTTCTCCTCAAGCAGAAAAAGAGTGCATCAGAAAAAGGGGAGTGCTGGACTGGAGAAGGGGCAGGTAGGTCGTTAAACCCACTTGAAAGCTCAGCGCCTTGATCGATAGTCTTGGGACAAGCGGGGATTAAAATCAGGCTAAGTCTGTTCCAATCAATACTGATGGCTAACCCCAGGGTTAAAGCAGGAGTAAATCTCCATAAACGTCCATACACAAATCTGCACTATGGCCTACAGTGCAAATAAATCTACAGCTATCCATGCAAATGGACACACAATAGGTTACTGTGTGAGTGCAGTCGATATGAATGAGTCCTGTATAGGCCTTCAGTGGAGACATAACTGGTTGTTTCTACCTGGGTATACACTGTCTAGTTGGAAGATTGAAGTAATAAATTGGACTTTGTCGATGAAAATGAGCAGAGTGAGTAAAGCCCTTATAAAGAGGTGCGGAGTGTTTACAGTAAGTTTCTGCATGTGTGCCAGCACACAGGATAACTTGGAGAGTAACAAAGAGCTGACACCCTAAAAGAGGATGGACATCACTGCCTTACAAACACAGGTCTCTCTATCAAATACCAATACCGATCAATGTAAGCATTGACAAGAAGGGTGCTGCACACCAATGTTCAAATCAGCTAATTTTTCCAGTGCAAAGTTTACTGTCTCTTTCTGAAATCATTATTATTTTCCTGTAATCATTAGGGACAGATTTCTGATGGCAAAAAAAGGACACGGCAGAAGGAAAATTGATCAAACTGATAACAGTTGGTATAGTAGGAATAGTCTGACCTTTTGGGAAATATTTTGTAATATATCAGGAGGTTCTTAGAGTTAAAGGCCATTTTCATGAATAGCGGTGCAGGCTAAAAGTGACATCACATCTTCTGGCGTGAGCCGCTCTTTGATGTTGTTTCAACTTGTCGTGTGCCTTTTCGATTTCTGTAACTTGGTACGTGGCCGGGTTGAAGACATGAATGTAAGACTGTGTCGATTTTACCACTATTTCAATGATATATCAGTGCATAACCTCAGAGCTGCTCAGATTAAATAGAGGGAGATGGTGCAACAGCTTGAAAAGATCTCCGCAATTTACTTCCAGTTTTGACTTCTTCTACCCCTATACCAGCACTGCTGCAGAGTGGTGACACCTATCATTCAGGAAAATACTGCAGCACAACCTCAGCGGTGATCGGGCTGTGATGATACCACTGGTCGAATGTGACATGACAAATATGGCAACCATATTAGCTGAGAAGACTTTTCTGTCAGACTCATGCGGCAGCTATTCTCAAATTTAGAGTATATTTATATTTAGCGTATAGGCAAATTACCTTACTTATTACGTATTTGCATACTTTAAATTGCTATTTTAAAAGCCTTTGTGGGCTCACAAATTTGCAGCTACCAGTATCTTGATAATGTCAAAACATTTGAGGTTGGATTGCTGTAAGCGTCTCACCCTCTACCACCCTGATCAGCATCTATGTAGTGGAAGAGGCGGGAACACCAAAAAAGCTGCTAGCTTGCTAACAGCAGCACACTTTGTTTTAGTCAAACATTAATGTTACATGTGGTGTTGTTTGTGTTTATCTGGTTTAACTTGTCATCTTCAACGTAGAGGAAATTAGTTTTTTGTGCGGTCAGGGGCTCGAGAAGTTGCAAATGTTTGCTAATGCAGCTAGCTTAAAAATCAGTCAGTCAAATTTTGCAGCTGTTACTCATTAGTGCACAACTTGCTGTGTTCAATTTGAGACAGCACATACTCTGTCAATATTCACGTGCTACTCTAGTAACTATTAAGGTTGTGTATTGTGCTCGAGAGTTACCCACCATATTGGAAGTTATACAACCACTGGTCACTAGTGAAAAATGTGTATTTTACTGACTGGTTGGCGAGTAGTTTCTGGAGGTTGCAGAGCGTGCTGCACCAAAAACACCCTTATGATTGTTTCCGTTGCTAGCAGATTGCCCCAGTTGCAGATGGTTTGTAAGGAAAATGCAGACTTTTCGCAAACACTTGCTAACTAATAGCCAAGCGGTAGTAAAAGTTGAAAAAGTGCAACACAAACCTTAAACAAAGATGGCTACATCTGTTAAAACATGTTGGCTTCAGTGCTGAGGAACAACTTTTACTCTGAAGGCAAATGCGTTCCATTTTTGCTTTGTGTCACATTTTTCACAGTTTCACTACCGCTCGGAGAGTAGCTGGTTCGTGTTGGATGAGTTGGCGCGTTCTATCCAAACTATGTGCAACTGCGGCAACCTCCTAGTGATCAAAGCAATCGCAAGGAGGTTTTTGATACCTGGTCAGGGAATACACATTTTTCCTAGCTACTTTTCAACTGAATTGAATTTAATCAAACTGGCAACCACTTGCTAACCGGTGGGGGAATAACCGGTGGTTGCCACATGGTTGTGGACCAGTATATAGGTCTGTGTGACTGGAGCCTTATTCAGTTGACCTTACACTGTCACCATGCTTGTCATGCATCCAAAATGGTGTACAAGTTAGCCTCAAGTGGTTAGTGGTCACGTGCCTGCAAAACCTCAATAATGTACAGGTACGTAGTGTAATAGTTGAAGGTACTAACAGAAGTATCCAAAAGAGACAAAAAGTAATTTTTCTACTGCTTTCACACATTTTTTAAAAATTTCTCTATCTTGTTTACATGTTAACACCTAAACTTGACACACACTTACAAAAACCTGACAGCTCTATCTAAAACCCCTTGAAACCAACAAATACAAGCACATTGTCCGCTTTTCACTTAGACACTAATGTGAAATCATACTCTTTTTCCCCAACCGAACACACAACGCACAATTGACCACATTTGGCACAGTCTTCACAGCTCAACTCTCGTGTTCATGTGCTAAAGCATTGTCTGTCAAAACGCTGAAGCGAAATGATCAGTTGGCCACACTGACAACTCACAGGTGCAAACACTAGTTACTAAATTGCTCAATTACAAATCAGAACAGGGGGGCGAAGGTGAGTTCTCTTGCTTTGGAGATGAATGGATGACAACAGTACACAGAGAAATGGAAGAAGAGGGTAAAGAGGAAAGTGGCATGAAAGATGAAGAGCGGAGCTGCATTTTGAAAACATCCAGGTGATTCTGATTGATCGGAAAGATGGGAGTTTCTGTTTTTACGAAAAAGAAAATGTGCAACAGCCTGCTTTTCATTTGTTTTTGCACTAAGATTTCTATTTACTGGCTTGTTGCCAGCCCTGTTGTTTTAATGAGTGTAGTTCAAGATGGTTAAATTATTTCACATTTGAGAAAAAAAAAATCATTTTAGATTTCCATTTTAGATACAGAACACTATATATGGATGTATTTTCTATTGCATTTCTCTCATATTCCAAAGAGGATTTCACATTTTTATGAAATGTGCTTTTGTTGGCATTTGTGTCACTTGCATGGGTTCATCTCTTTAACAGGGCCCAGCTGCCTTTAACCTCTGTGCCCTCAATCACTCCTACAAGCTGGCGGGGGTTGTGGAACGAGGGCAGAAGGAGGCCTATTCAATAGACCTCTTACTTTTGTGTGTCTTTTTTTTAAACACCCACAACACACACAGAGACACACCCCCCCTCCAGCACAGCACCCACAGCAAACCCAAAGGCAACGGCTCGAGTTTGGAGAAAGTAACATAACTAAAGCAACACTTTTTACTTAATTTCCTGTTTAAATGTGTGAAGTGAGAAGCAACAGCTAGACCTTCTTCTGTCTTTCCATATCTTGCTATTCTTGTTTAAAATCCCTCAGTTTGTAACTGATTACAGTAACCTTATTTGTGCTGAAATTAATCACAGTGCTAAAAAAAAATTTTAAAAAATGACGCTATGTGAAGAGGAAATGGTGTGTTGCAATGAGTACCATGTGATAGAGATGGTGTGAGGCATGACTACATTTAAAGATCCCTTCCTGAAACTTAGCCAAGATGTATGTCCAGGAATCGAACCAAGATGGATAGGGGAGAGACCTTGGGGAGCAATAATGGTTGTTCTCAGTGTGGTAATCAAACTAATCTCTGTCTTGTTCTCTTACTTGTTTTCTCTTTCTAAAGCTCTTTTAAATCAAGTTTTTTCTAATTCTTTTTTGCTCTCCTGTGTTGCTTTCCTTACCTCCGTACTCCTCCCGAGTACAGAATCTTCAAAGGATTAGTCCCCCAATGTTTCCAGTCTCTAGTTACCATGGGATACAGATGTGCTCAAGTTCATTACAGTGTCTCTCAGCATGTGGAATTTCATAATGAACAGACAAATTCACTGTCAAATAAAACATGAAAGCAACATGGTATTTGCCAAGAGGATATGTATTTATGGAGTAACTCTAATATTGAAGGCTGTACTCCGATGTGCAAGAGCTTATTTATTGAAAAAATTGCTCATATATTATACAACTGGAAATTTTAAGGTTCCGGGATCTCTCCACCAATTAAATGTGATCTGACAACGTGTCTTTATTCGACAATTAAAGTAATAAATTGAAGCACAGGCTGGAAAAAGAAAGCGAACTCTTGAATTTGTAGAAGCTTCGTTAGCAGCAACAAACTGCAATGAAAGTTTCATATAGCTGCTTACAAATGAGGAGTCATTTTGAACCATTCCTCCCCATAAAAGTGTTTCAGTTCATCAATATTTCTGTCATGTCTCGACTGAACAGCTCTCTTCAGGTTATGTTGCAGCATATTAATGAATTAAGGTCAGGACTCTGACTTGGACATAAAAAAACAGGATTTTTATTCATTTTTCAACCATTCTGTTGTTGCTTTACTTGCGTGCTTTGAGTCATTGCTTTCTCTACGCAAACTCTGCTGAGCTTTTGGTCATGGACCGCTGCTCTGACATTCACCAATTTTGAATGACTTGTTCCCTCTTTGATTATAAAGTTGCGCTATCTGCAAAACAGCCCCAAACCATCACCCTCCCTCCACCATGCTCCACAGTTTTGTTTCCTCCAAACACTGAAATTCCAAAGTATTCAGCTTTTGTCTTATTAGTTCACAGAACACTGTTGTTTTGCTGAGGAGAACAATGGCTTCCTTTGTGGTGTCTGCCATTAACAGCATTGTCATTCAGTGCTCTTTTTATAGTGGACACATAATTAGAGGTTTAAGGAAACTGTACATATTTCTGACTGCTGTCCTTGCGTTCTTTCACCTCTTTTAAGGATCGATGATTGGATTATATTTTAATGTGAACTTTGCAGGACCGCCACTACTGGGGAGAACCGCATCAGTCCTGAATGTCCTCAGTTGGCGACCTGAAGAAGTGAGCAGGTCCCAAGATAAACTTTTTTTCAACTTCAAGGCGAGTAATTGAAGCAACTATCCATCCATGCATTATCTATTGCTTATCTGAAGTTGAGTCGCAGTGGCAGCAGGCTAAGCAGGGTATTCCAGACATCCTTTTCCCCAGCCACACTTTCCAGTTCCTCCTGGGGGGAATTCCGAGGCCAGGCCGGGTTCTGGGTCTGGGTCTCTTCCCAGTTGGTTATGCCCGGAACATCTCCAAAAGGAGGCACCCAGGAGGCATCCTAACCAGATGCCCGAACCATCTCAACTGGTTCCTTTTGACATGCATTGAAGCAGCTACCAATTACTACCATATGACCTGGTAGCAAATATATTAGAGGGTTACCTAGGCAACCAGAGCTTGTAACGTCCCCTAGTGACCATCAGCGACAAAGCAATCGCTTCCTGTGCGGACAGGACTAAATTTAATCTCCTCTACTGGAATCCCTGACTCCAAGTAACATTTGGAGGAGTTATTAGCACAGAGACTGACTTATTTTTTTCAGCCTTCACTTTACACGATCAGTCATTGGGTTCAGCAAAGTAGAACTTAAGTAGAACTTTTTGTGTGTTATTAGTGAGATTGTGTTTGTCCATAACTGTGACTTAGATAAAGATTAGGCCCATTTTATGAGTAATAAATACAGAAATCCTGGTAATTCTAAAGGGTTCACAAACTTTTCTCTTGCTGCTGTCTCATTATATGATTGGCAGATGCACAAAAGTGAAGGAATGAAAGCAAACATTGCATTTTTTTGTGAAGGAACACTGCTTTGCACGCTTCTCCCCCATGCATATCAAATATGCTTTAGCAATTGAAAAGCATAATTCAGGGTGGAGGGAAAACAGAGGAGGCACTCTTGGAGGCAACCTAGCCAATTAATTTGCCGCTCAGATCTCGAAGCCTCACTGGAGAGGTGCTAGGCTACATACCACCGGGCTAATTTGTGTAGCAGGTCTGTATTAAATATATGCATGAGGCTAATTCAGTTAGTGTCGTAGCCCTGTAGCTGTGGTGAGTGCGGCGCTAGCTCCCATTAGCGATGTTTCTGCCTCCAGTGGAAATCAACAGAAGTCGAGGCCGATGCTGCTTTTTTGCATAAAGCAAACAAAATTAAATTTGCTTCGCTAAATCAAAGTGTAGTGCCAAATGTGGGACTCTCGCTCTCTCCCCCGCTGTCTCTGCCTCTCTGTCTGTCCGTCTGTCTGTCTCCTTTTTTCTCTGAGGGATAAATTACTCCAGAATCATAAAAGAGTAAAAAATTATAGAGAGAGGAAAAGAGAGATTTTAGTCAAGTGGGATTCCCCCTCCCAAACAATCCCGGCATGCTTTTGCTTACTGAAATGTGTCTCGAGCGTGTTGTGAGAATTTCTCTGATTTTGTCTGTCTTACTCTGCATGTTTCCCTATGCGTCTTTGGTTGTACGATGCACGCATTTACAGGATCCGTGTGTCTCGATCAACATGATCTCACAGGAATATTCATATTTATTTGTCAGGAAAATTAAAGTCATGTTTGGTGTCTGATGTGAACAAAAAAGGAGAAGACTGTGTGGGCTCCGGCAAGCTTTTAGATTTTTTATTTTTTTTTTTTAACATTAAGATTACAAAAACCGTGACACAAACCCCACCAAGACCAAATTAAAATGACTAATCAAATTTTAACTTTTGACCACGAGAACAGTGTTTTTTTTAAACATGTTTGGTGCTGAAATTGTTCAAATTAGAGGTGATGGATTTAATCATGCAGCCGTATTAGAATTCATATATTTTGTGCAGGTTTTATTGTCAGATTCAGCTGCCACTATCAATATGTGTAAAAGGGTGTGACAGAGTGTGTATGTATTAGTGTGTGTGTGTGTGTGTGTGTATGTGTGAGAGAGAGAGACTGACAGATAGATAAGGAATGAGAGCTCCTTGCAGTATACTGCAGAGCGAGTCAGTAAAAAAAAAAAAAAAAAAGGGGCCGCTTGGCTGTTCCTATTGAACTTGACCTGCGGGCCAGATCAATGTATGTGTGAGTGTGTTTGTGTGTGTGAGAGAGACAATCCTAGTGTGTGTGTGTGTGTGTGTAGGTGTGTGTGTGCGTAGGTGCGTGTCCATGAGCGTGAGTGCGCGCTGCCAGATCAATGTGTCTCCGTGTGCCACAGAATGAGAGAGCACACTGATTACCCAGGGGGTGGCGGGAGGGAGGTGGAGGGGGGAAGAGGAGGTGGGAGGGAGGGGTGGGAGGATGGAGGAGGTGGATGATGATACAGAGGGGAGGGAGAGGAGCGGAGGGGAGGGGGTGATGAGATTGAGCAGAGGACAGAGCTGAGACCAGGATCAGGAGAGAAGCTCGGCTCATTTCATTTTCATTTTCCCTTCATTTCACTGCGAGCTGCGCCGTGTGTCGGGGCATTCCACACGGATGGGGTGCCAAAATTTAGATCCACAGCCAGATGGCATAGATCAGTCGGGAAATAGCAGCACAATCTGAATGCAATGGGATGGTTGGGGGTCAGTGATCCATGCTTCTTTAGCCCTCCTGCCATGCTCTTTTTCTTTTTCTTCTGTTAAGCACCTCTACATTAATAAAGTCTCACATGACCAGGGAGAGGCAGTTTATAAGGCGTAGACATAAAATTCAACCAGCCTCAAGGCCACTGACAGGATTTCTTTATGTGTGTATCAAGATGTTTGCTGTCTGTGTGCCTTGTCTTGCTTTTTTTTTTTTTTAATGTTTTTATCGTTAAGAGTATGAAAGACTGTGCAGCAATCCTCAGCACTGCAGGGGCTCCTCTCATCTCTGTGTGTGTGTGTGTGTGTGTGTGTGTGTGTGTGTGTGTGTGTGTGTAGTTCCCGTCACTTGCAG
>JAVDPK010001735.1:625482-637983 GCA_034780415.1 Cichlasoma orientale | reverse complement strand
ATTGGCAGAGAAGATTTGGCAAGTTTTTCATGGGCACAACCCACATACTCAACTCTGCTGCTCAACCCACAAATGCACTTTGCTTACAAATGTGGCACCATTTAAGGGGAAATAAACAGGCTGTCCAATAGTATAAGATTTATTGCCAAGAAGCATTGTTACAACACAAATTTCCTTACTTTTTCTACTAAGTTTATCCTTTGAAATAATAAAAGTCATAATTTGCTTTACAAAACTAGGAAATTCTTTAAGATCAAAGTTTTTTTTTAATGGGTGCAGGAACTACATTATGCAACTTTGACACACAATAAGAGGAAGCTAAACAGAAGTATAATGTTATCAGTCACATCCATGCATCTGTCCATTGCACTATAGTTCCCCTTGCATAAAAACTACAGCAGGTCAGTGACTTTTTTTCCTAGTGCCCATTTAACTTCACATCTCTTAAAGAGTCTGCATGATTCTGACAATATACTGATTCTAGACCAAAATCAGGAGTATTTTCTTATAGCTAAATGAAAGTGTAAGTACCCGCTGGAAGTGTCATGGTCCCCGGAGCTCTCCCTACTGGCCACCAGTTTGTTTTGTTTTTCTTTCTTATCCTGCTCCCCGTCCCATTCTGTGTTGTTTGTGGGCGTGTCTTGGTTTCATGCAGCTGTGGAAGGTGTCCTCCTGGTAGCTGGTGCTTCACCTGCGAAAGCTCACCGGATTTGCACACCTGCTGTAGATGAAGGCTCATCAGGAGGAGTCTATTTATAATGGGAGAAGCTCCTCAGTCACTGCTGGATTGTTGTAGCTGCAAGGTGCGGTTGCTGTAACTATTGTTTTTGTGCAGACCCAGCCTGTTCCAGGAGCCGTTTGAGTTAAGGACGTTTTTTGTGTGTGCCCACGGATCTTCCCCAATCAATGCAAGAGGAGACCATGGAGGGAACTTTTGTTGGCTTTCTCCCTTTTCGTTTCTGCTTTGCAATAAAGTGAATGCCTTTCTGGAGTCTGTGTCCTGCATGTGAGTCCTACCACCACCCAGTCCATGACAGGAAGGTTTTTATGGGTTTCCTGAACTAAAGGATGATATGTTGACCTACATAGAGACCAGTTTTAGAAAGTTCAGTCAAAGTGCTATCTTAATTTAGGATTAGTATTCAGATCTATGTAAGATCCCTGATTTGATTCCAGGAGGTGACACAAACCCCCTTTGGGGTTGTGTCAGGAAGGGCATCCAGTGTAAAAATCTGTCAAATCAAACAGGCAGAGCGACCCACTGTGGTGACCCCAAGGCAGCAACTGAAAGTAGCTTCTTCTTTATAAGGTGCTACAGTCCTGTTGTTCTCTGCTTTTGTCAATTGTTGAAAATCGAGCTTGAGCATTATTCTGTTGCGACTGTGTTAGCAGCATAGACTGAGATCATGTAATCATGTAATCTTTGGAGAAATACAATATTGCATTTGCAGAAGTGGCTGATGTTTGTGGCCAATGTAGCAGTTTCAATTCTGGTGGAAAAAACTGAAGTAGAATTTTATATACACTAATTATTATTGTAAAAGTCACTTACAAGTAGTGTCATACGGACAGGCTGAGGTGTCATGGTAAAAGCAAACTAGTTATTTCAAGCAGTGCAGCACATGTTTAAAAGTCACTGACAATCAAAACATGCAATGTAGACCCAACAGAGATGACCCATGTATTAAAAGTGAAACAGAATTATAAAAGGTTGTCAATTAAAAAGTGCAGTCAGTTGATTTTTGAGGTTATTTAATTGGGGGGGGCATTACACTCATAAATATACTCATGTGTAATTATGTCAAATTGACGTGTTCTCGTAAACTTATTAATCTATTAAAAACACATGGGAGCAGGTTTGTGGTTTGTGGAAGCTGCCATGTTCCTGCACCATATTTGAATACAGTGGCTGGAAAGACCATCTCTCTTCCGACTAATGGTGTTTTACGTATGTGACTGGCCACATACGTAAAACACCAAATGCAGAGGAGAAGTTGTAGGCCTACATGTGCCATGGAGGGGCATTTCACACACATTAACACCACTGTGAAGAAGGCCAGACAGCGTCTGTACATCCTCAGGTGGCTGAGAGACTTCAAGCTCCCACTCATGGTGCTCAGGATTTTTTACACCTGCACCATCGAGAGCATCTCGTGTGAGACCATCTAAACTGCTCTAAACAAGCCCTTAAAAGGATGGTTCATTCAGCTGAATGGACCATCAGAACCACCCTCCCCAAACTGGTGGACATTTACACCAAGCAGTGCAGGTTAAGGTCTATGAAGATCCTTAAACAGCCCAGCCACCTTAGACACTCTCTTTTGTCCCTGCTCCCATCAGGCCGGCATTGCAGCGTTACAGTCTGAAAGGCTGAAGAAGAGTTTTTACCCACAAGTTGGATTCTTATTCACTATGTAAAATATTCTGTTCTGTTTGGCTTGGACTATACCATGCCATACTAACACAGCTGCAATAACATACCCTTGTGTAAATACCATTGACTAGAATTTTATGTTTTTAACCTAAATATTGATATATTTTTTTATCTTGTGTGCCATGATATGTACATTACACATTTTATTCCTATTTATATATTTCTCAGACTGCAATAAGTAGCCATGCTGTTTATTCAATCAGCAACATTTGCAAACTAAAGTTAAAAATCTAAACTATCCACACAAACTCAGTCTATGTTTATCACTTTCTCTGTGCCACTGCTTTCCCACATTACTGTCATGTTTCATCAGTTCACACATTTTCAAAAATGTAGTCTTTCCCGATTCCATTCATGCCAGTGTAATGCATCCACGCGGGTTGCAGAGGGCGGATCTTCCTGTACCATTGACAGGACTCCGAGCACGAGACAGCCACCTGCGCATGCTCAGATCGTTAAAGAAGGCTGAGAGAGCGGCAGCGCGTTTCATACTTAAGTTATTTAAAGTAAAGGGAAGATTTCTTCCAGAGAAATATTTTAAAAGAGGGGTAAAGTCATACCACTAAGGCATTTTACATAACTAAACGGAAACCTATGCCAGTAATCTGGAAACCACACCTACATTCTGTCTGAACGAGTAAATCAAGTTGTATTAGCGGATGTTGACGTAGCTTTGTGACTTGGACGAGGTAAGCAGTTTTGTTTACCTTATTAGCATTAGCTAGATTCTTTTTCATTTAAAGTTTTTGAGCAGTGCTCCATTTGTTTAGTAGCCATTGCTTCAGTTAGCCAGTTTACAGTAAGCGTAATTTTGAGCTTGCGGGGTGTTTTTAAGTATTACAACAGCTACTTTGTTTGTGTGTTCAAAAACTGTCAAACAGCTGTTTCGGGGACACTGCTTCACTTTGTGCTACGGGTAGAAAATTCTCAGAGTGAAGCTATATAACTTTGTCCCATTATACTGCAAATGTAGGTACTCGTAAATTTTAATGCCAGCGTAAATACAAGTTTGAGTATCGTAAACTACTTTACAACTTTGATCCGCGTGACTCAGCGGGAGCCATCTGTTTCTGAGAAGGTGGGGCACGATGGTTGATCACTTGAGATAAATGTTACTTGTATCTAAACTACACATCATGCTTCGTGCTGCTAAAAAACCACAGACCTTATCATGATATTGCTTACACAAGGCTCTGCAGCTGTATATTAAAGCAGAAGTGATGGTACATTCACTTAGTTTTCTGAGTCTTTAAAGTGACTTACTGTTGACTCTAAAAACCCAGATTGTAAATGCAAATCCTTTTATAAAATACAAACGACCCAACAACAGTTAATAACTTGAAGATGCGGCAGATACCATCTTGCTGAATGATTCATATTTCTCTAAAAAAAACTGCTTAATATTTGAATTGAATGACCTTTAATTATTTATTACACTGCACTATTAGTACTTTAACTTCTGTTATGAGCTCTCAGTAATACTGTTTTTACTATTTCAACTCCCTGGCAGCTGCTACTCCATGCACAGACAACAAAAATTGATTGCTGCAACAGTGTCCTAATCAGGCATATCCTCTGATTTAATCTGTAGCTGCAAGACTTGAAACGTGTTTGTTAATAGCTGAAAGCTGCAACCTTATGAAATGCTGCAGCCTCTTTCTTTACTCTTGCTCACAGAAAATTCTGATAATCAATTAAACACTTAAGTCATTTATTAAATGGCAAGTAATGCAGTAGTTAGCACTGTTGCTTTATTGAGCCAAAGAGTTGAATCCACTTTCTGGGGCCTTTCTTTGCGGAATTTGCATGTTTTCCGTGTGCCTGTGTGGGTTCTCACTGTGTACTCCCATCTTCGTCCCACTGCCCAAAGGCATGCTTATTAGGTTAACTAGTGGTTCTAAATTGGTTGTAGGTGTGAATATGAGTATGAATACCTGTCTGTTGGTGAGACAGTGATCACCCCTGCAGCCTGTACGTAATCATTATTTTGGGGTGGCTGTGACTCAGGTCATCTACTAACCAGAAGGTTGGTGGTTCGATCTCTGGCTGCTCCAGTCAGCATGCCAAAGTATCCTTGGGCAAGATACTAAACTCCGAGTTGCTCACAATGAGTTCATCGGATTGTGAATGTGGGTGACTGTTAGATAGAAAGCACTTAAATGTAGAAAAAAAAAAGTGTATGAATGGGTGAATGATACATGTTGTATAAAGCACTTTTGGGTGCTTTATACAACATGCTTTATAAGTAGAGTAGAGAAGTGCTATATAAGAACCAGTCCATTTGCCATTCACCAAGCCTCTTGCACAGTGGCAGCTGGGGGGTGGGCTCCAGCCCCACTGTAAACCTGAATTGGATAAGCAGAAGAAAATATCTGGATGGATGACAAATATTTGCTGGTTTCAGCTTCTAAAATATGAGAAATTGCATTTTCTTCTCAAACACATGTCCTCCTTAGACCCATTTTGTCTCCTTAAACAATTCATTTTTGTTCTCTGTGGAGGACATGAGTCTGAGACCACTACATCAAGCACTATTTATGCAATCTACAGTATATGAGTGCTGCTGCACTGTGAAGAGGACATCCTGGGCTTTCTATTGATGTCACATTTGTGGAGGTTGGGATAAGCATATAGGCTTTTTTTTCTCAAAATGATTGGAATTGCATGTTCCACATTGTATGACCACAAGGAGAAACGAAGTGATTTTTATTTTGAAGGTGTTGCTAAAATTCAGATTGCTTCTTCAGTTTGAGAGTTTTTACTTTGATTTAGTAGGATTTCATGTGTAAAATAATTTTACCCTTTCCAAAACAATACTTTCATTCAGTGTCCTTTGTAGTGGACAGTAAGCCTTTGGTTTAGGATTCTTTTGCAATTACACAGTTGAAGTGGTTCTCCTGCACTGTTTTAGTCTGTTTGTTGTTCTCCTTAGTGTGACATCCAATTTAAAAAATAAAAATTAAAAAAAAAGTTTATATTCCCAAAACAATCTGTAATAGTTTTAATAAGTCAAATATACGGTTTCCAGCCCATTAATTGTAAGGATGTGATCCCCTTTTTGGTCTCATCCTGTCATTTTTAAACTGGATTATTGAATTTCTGTCCTGTTGATACAGTCTAATGCAAGAAATTTGAAGATGGCCTTCAGGAAACTGTTACCTTGCATTTTCTGTGTTTTCTAATATTGTATCAACTATACAACTAAGTGGGGGGGGATCATCAATAGTGAACATGTCTTGCTCTTCTATGACTACGGGAGTTCTAATTTTAATTGTATATGGTGCTATGATTCTCTGCAGACAGACTGCTGGTCCCAATCTAG
Source organism: Cichlasoma orientale (assembly GCA_034780415.1). Taxonomy (NCBI): domain Eukaryota; kingdom Metazoa; phylum Chordata; class Actinopteri; order Cichliformes; family Cichlidae; genus Cichlasoma; species Cichlasoma orientale. The sequence goes on along the minus strand of JAVDPK010001735.1, from coordinate 632,227 downwards.
TAATGCCATCGGTGTGGTGGGAGCCAGAGCTCCCACGGGTTGCAAATGGTACCTCTCCCTCTGGCTTCCTGGATGACACCGACTGCTTCAACTCCTCACAGAGCACCGTCCTAGCAGGACTCGAATTTGGAGGAGTGCCAGTTGTCCTGCTGATCGACTCCTGTGTCTTTGTGGTTTGTTTCTGTCTGTTTTTGATCTGATTCCGATGAAGGAAGGCAGTATTACAAATGCTTTAAACACAGCTGTCTGTCTTGTTTTCAAAAGCAGAGTTTATTATGTTACGTTAATATTTCCTTAATTATTTTTTAATGAATACATACCTTCCTTTTTAATGTTTAAAAACACAAGTAAATTCTTCCCATAATGCAAATTCAAGGCATAAGAGTGATAAATGGCCATTTTTCTTGCTACCCACAGGCACTGCTGATGCTCTTCTTGATTATCAGGAAGCAGTTCTGGGACTACGGCCGTTTAGCTTTGGTCACAGACAATGAAGGGTCAGTTAACAATCTGACACGTTTTTTTTGTTCCTCAGTCATAATCATAAGGAGATGTGGTACACATACTGCCCACAATAACTGACCTTAGTCATTGTAAACTGAATCTTCTGGTTGTATTTGTCTTTTATTAGTCTGATGTAGTCTTTGACACAGAACTTTGTGTATCAGGTTCACTGGCTCATCACACCGCCGCTATGGACGTATGACATCCACTGGGTCGAACGCAGAGGACCCCGAGTATAACTCAGTATGTAAAAGCATTAATAAAGCATAACTGGTTATACTAATAAAGATAAATGGGTTTTGTTAAGCTAAACTGGCTTCAGCTAATACTGGATGTGGGACTGATTGCAATACTGACTTTTGGGGTTTTTTTACAGCATGCTTTCTAAAATGGCACCTTCTCTTTCTAGAAAAGTCTGCAACTTAAATTAACCATCAAATTGTGAAGGTGTGTTTGGTATATGGCATGAGGAGAATGAAGCATGCAGTGCAGCTCAAGTTGCTTGCCTGAACTGGTTCAAAGGGTTCACTCGATATGTCTGACAGCACATACCCAATACCAATATAGGCTGGTATAGTTTTAATTGGCTGGCATGTTGGTTGAGCTCTAATTCAAAGATATCAATAAAGTGCACAGTTATCAACACTGAGCTTTTTTTTGATTCACTGACATGACACGCAACTATATAAAGCTGGTTTTAGTCTCAGTATGATTTTGATTTTGTTTTTTTTGTTTTTTTGTATTTTCTTTGTGGCATTTTTGTGTATTTTAATGCAGTAACCTCTTTTTTTTTTCAGGGATTCTGTTCTTGGCTCCACTACTTCTTCACACTAGAGTGAGTGTTGTTTTCTGCTTTGCTGGTCATTGTTTCCGACCCAAATCTACTTTTGTCGTTCTTTCTTAAAAAGGCAGAGTATGTGAGGTGTGGTTCTGTTTTTGCATGTTGCAGTGATGAAAGGATAAAAGCCAAATGTGGCATGGATGCTGTTCACTACCTGTCCTACCAGCGTCATCTGATTGTCCTGTTGGCCATCCTCACCGTCTTGTCCATCTGTGTCGTACTACCTGTCAACATGACTGGAGACCTTCTGAGTGAGTTTCAAATGACACCCTACACACTCGTCTTTCAAGGGGAAAAAAAAAACTGATTAAAGGTCAGACGCGAGTCAAGCAATAAGAACTCAGGAGCTGTGCTGTCCACTTCATAATCAGTGATTTGTACCCAATGGACATAAAGCATCTTTTTGGGCCATTAATGGTCTTTTTTTTTTTTTAAAGTTGGAATGAAATTCCTTGTTCTGTGATATTTAGCCATTCATGTTTTTGTTTTTTTAAGAAAAGTGTTTTATTTCTTTCAGAAAATGAAACACAGAAGTTTGGACAGACAACTATTGGGAATATTCAAAAGGGGTAACTGCTTTATAAGAGTACGAACTTTAAACAAAAGCTTATTCTTCAGGATGGATTTATTTACCAACTCTTTTTTGGTGTTGTCCTGTAGAAGCAACCTGCTGTGGCTGCACACAGTGTTCGCAGTTCTCTACCTGATTCTGACAGCGTTACTGCTGCGGCATCACGTGTCACAAATGAAGGGCATGCGCAGAGAGACAGTGAGTGTCAGAGTGTGCAGACTACTAGACTGGATGGTATTTGATGTAAATTTATGAGTACTCTTGGCCGGTTAGTTAGTTCCTTTTACACTGGATTGCACTCATCTATGAGAAGTGTTTAGTTCTGTCCCTTCTGGCTTTCTTTTCCCAGGCCAGAAACACCTTGTTTGTGTGTTCCCTCCCTAAAGAAGCAACAGAAGAAGATGTAAAGACCCATTTTGTGTGAGTAAACAGAATTGTTTAATAAAAAAAAAATTCAAAAATGTTTTTTTGTTAGCAATTTTTCTCAAACATGGAAGCATAAATAAATGTAACAAACTCTGTTTTTCTACAGAGAGGCGTACCCTTCCTGTCAAGTGTGTACGGTCACCTTGGCGTATGATGTGGCCAAACTCATGTACCTTGATAAGGAAAAGTAAGAAAATCACGTGCTTATTTCATACTGTGCCAGTAAGTTCAAGTGCGTGAACGTTTCAGATTTTATACTCTTCTGGAATTGGTTTCAAGCACTATCTTGTAAAGCATATTCCATTTTTAGACATGCACTATATGTACAAAAGTACTGGGCCACCTACACATTACAAGACCTGCTCAACCATGGAAACCCATGTCATGAAGCTCATGGTGCACAGTTTTTCTGTTGATGTTGATGCCAGAGGAGGTTTGGATCACTGCAGTTATTGAGTCAGCAGAGCGTTGGCGACGTCTATGCACTATGCACCTCGCCACTCAGCAACTCCGCTCTCTAACTTTATGTGATCTGCCACTTCATGGCTGAGTTGCTGTGATTCCTGACCACTTTCACTTTGTAATACTGCCACTTTCAGTTGACCGTGGAATATCTGGGAGGGGAAGACATTTCACAAACGTGTTGATGGCATTGGTGCACAGACTTGTTGCACCAGTGCCATCTTATTACAGTACCACAGTCAAATTCACAGAGCTCTCACAATTGCTTGGCTTAGTGCCTGACTTTTATTCACCTTTGGCAACGGGATACCGGATTTCAAGATTTAAGAGGCGTTGGCCAGTACTTATGTTCATATAGTGTATTTGTTTAAAATGTACCACTCACTTCTGTGTGTTTTTTGGTTTTGATTTTTTTCACCCTAGGATACGTGCTGGAAAAAACCTGTGGTACTACGAGCGTGTCCTCGATAAAAAAGGACAACGTGTGTTCATCACCCCCCGTATGTGTGGTCATTTATGTTGCTGCGCCAGCTGTGTCAAGGTGAGATGGACCAGATGAGCAGAGTCTGTGAAAAATTTTCAGTTCAATTCAGTTTTATTTAAATAGTGCCATTTCATGATAACAATTGCTTCAAGGTGCTTTATATTGTAAGGTAAAGACCCTACAATATTAGAAAGAAACCCCAACAATCACAACCCCCAGTGAACAAGCATTTGGTGACAATAGGAAACAAGAACAAACCTCTGGTAGTACCAGGCTCAGGGAGGGGCAGTCATCCACCATGACCAATTGGGTGTGACGGGAAAAAGAAGAGAGCAGAGAGACAGGAAAAAGACATGCTGTAGGAGAAGGAGCCAGAGTTGTATAGTTACTAATGAAAAAATAATACAGAGTGGTGTATAAAAATACAGGAAGTGAAAAGAAACGAGTAAAGAAGAAAGTGCTCAGTGCATCATGTGATGCCCCCAGTAACTAAGGGAGGGTTCAGTCACCTGATCCAGCCCTAACTATAAGCTTTATCAAAAAGGAAAGTTTTAAGCCTAATCTTAAAAGTAGAGTGGGTGTCTGTCTCCCAAATCCAAATTGGAGCTGGTTCCATAATAGAGGGGCCTGATAGCTGAAGGACCGAGTACAATACCCTCAGTTATGTCTGAATTTAAATGTAGGAAATTAGAGGTCATCCAGGTCCTGCAGTTTAACTACTTTATTTCTATCATCTGCCTAAAGAAAGTATATATAATGTAAAAAGTATTGGTCTGAGTACGGAACCCTGTGGAACGCTATGACGGACTTCTTTATACAGTATGATGAAGACTCCATTTACATGAACAAATCTGAATCTATCAGATAGATGGGATTCAAACCGCTGCAGTGCAGTTCATTTAATACCAACGGCATGCTGTAATCTCTGTAGTAAAATATTGTGGTATCAAACAGTATCAAACACTGCACTGAGGTCTGTAACAGGACATAGAGATGAGTCCACTGTCAGAGGCCATGAGAAGATCATTTGTAACCTTCATTAATGTTGTTTCTGTGCTGTGATCAGTTCTGAAACCTGACTGAAACCGTTCCTCTGCAGATGATCAGTTAGCTCTTTTACAACTACATTTTCAAGAATTTTTGAACTAAAAGGAAGGTTAGAAATCAGTTTATAATTAGCTAAGATAGCTGGATCAAGTAAGTGCTTTTTAAATAATGGTTTAATTACCACCACCTTAAAAGCCTGTGGTGCATAGCCTGTTAATAAAGATAGATGAATCATATTTAAAATTGAAGCGTTCATTAATGGTAGGACTTCTTTTAGCAGTCTTGAAGGATAGAGGTCTAAAAGGCACGTTGTTGGTTTAGAGGAAGAAATTAAGTTAACTCAGATCGACTGGAGAGAGTCTAAGTGAATATCAGCAGTTAACAGAGTTACTGTAGTTAATCTGTGGGATGGTTATAAATGTTTTTTCTCTAATGGTTAAATTTTTATTTGTGAAGAAATTCATGGAGTCATTACTAGTTAAGGTTAAAGGAATACTCGGCTCAACAGAGCTCTGACTCTTTGTCAGCCTGGCTGCAGTCCTGAAAAAAACCTGGGGTTGTTCTTATTTTATCAGTGATGAATAGTGAGATGTCCTAGCTTTTTTTATAGAGCAACAAACTCATTTTCCAGGCTCAATGAAGATCTAAATTAGTGAGACACCGTTTCTTTTCCAAATTACAGGTTTTCTGCTTTAAGCTGCGCGTTTGTGAGTTACACTGTACCATGGAGTCAGGCACTTGTGATTTGAGGCTATTTTTCAGAGGAGCCACAGTATTCATAGTTGTAAACTGTGAGGCTGTAAAACTATTAAAGATAATCAAACTGTGGGAATAGTTTAGGTAGCTACTGCACATTGTGTTGTAAGATAACAGTGGAGGAATTATAACCTTAAATCTTTTTACTGCACTTTCAGAAAGATATCTAATGTAATGAAATTTATTGTCCAGTGCTGTGTAATTTATTATTGTAAATTTAGATTTCATTAAGAAATGACGAGACAAAAGAGGGTTTTCAGGGAATACTGTTAAATTTTCAGTGCCAAATTTCAGATCAAGATCCAGAGTGTGATTAAAGTGGTGGGTGGGCTTTTAGTTCTGTATTTTTAACAAAAGGAAGTAAAGACAGACATTTGAATGCAGAGCTCTAAATCTTGTGACAAAATTAAAATGATTCAGTGGCAGTACACTAAAAAAGCATGTACTGAAAATAAAATAATTGATCCTGTTTTTGTGTGCTCTCAGGTTGATGCTATAGAGTATTACCGTGGTAAAGAAAGGCTCCTGCTGGAAGAGGTGAGACAACAGGCAGAAGAAGCTCCAGAGCACCCCCTGGGGATTGCTTTTGTCACCTTACAGACTGAGGCTATGGCCAAATAGTGAGTATTTTGAGGTCCAAGAAGTCATAAGTGGTAAACCTGAGAGAGATAAGTATTCTCTACTATCAGTATTTCCTGATGTACTAGGTAACCGTTTCAGCTGCATTGTAATTCATTTGCTTATTGATAGCTGTTTCCATTTATTACCAACATTGGCATGCAGTATGTGTCGGTGTTTTCTGTAAGCACCAGTGTTATGTGGAATTTATCCTCTTGCCTGATGAAGACGATGATCTGTTAATTTTGTTGTCATCAGATTTTTCTTTCTGTTGACATTTACCGGGAAAAGTGCCTTATGGCAACTGTTAATTTAAAAAAAAAAAAAAAAAGCTGTCAAATGTAAATCACTAAAAGTTGTCATTTACCTGCTGCAGCATTCTGAAAGACTTCAATGCAGTCGAGTGTGGTAGCAATAACTGCTGTTGTGGAGTTCAGCGCCAGACGTCATCCAAAAGCCAAATCCTGAAAGTGAACAAGTGGCGGGTCGGTTTTGCACCACATCCCAAGAATGTGTATTGGTAAGATCTGAAACTCTAACCTTTCACACAGGATGCATGCACACCATGGACTTTACCTCATGAACTCATTTGTATATGTAGATCTCTGGAACGGGAGAGGGAAATAATAATTAGACACAAATGCTTTGGATCTGGCCAAATTATTACTTTAAACATCAGTATTTGTGACTCCATATTGTAGTGGTTTGCATGTTTGCCTCACAAGCAAAAGATCCCTGCTTCGATCCAAGACAAAAATCCCTTTGGGGTTGCGTAAGGAAGGGCGTCTGCTGTTTAAAAATAAATAAATCAGACAAAAAAAATCAAACATGCAGAACTACCTGCTTGTGAATAAGAGAGCAGCCAAAAGTAGCTTTATTTGTGCCAGCCCAGAAATTTACAATTTGTACGTCCCAGTTCTGCCTATGCCAACATAAAATCCCATACTACACACTAGATACTCAGTATGACTATAGTACTGTTTTGTGTGTGTGTGTGTGTGTGTGTGTGTGTGTGTGTGTGTGTGTGTGTGTGTGT
>JAVDPK010001735.1:614910-625396 GCA_034780415.1 Cichlasoma orientale | reverse complement strand
TGTGTGTGTGTGTGTGTGTGTGTGTGTGTGTGTGTGTGTGTGTGTGTGTGTGTGTGTGTGTGTGTGTGTGTTTCTTTTTCTGGGAATGCTACTCAACACGTAGCATGTGACTTTCTGAGAATCCTGTTGCCAGTTGGAAGTGTTTCACTGCAGGAATCAAACCTCTTTTGAGAAGATATAATATAGTGACTGGTGTAGTGTTGTGTGCTTGCATACAGTAACATTCTCCTGGAATTGGTATGCTCTTTGCATATTGTTGGGTATCACTCACAGTTTTTAATATGGAACTTGTGATGAGTCTATGGTGATATTTAGTGGAGTAATATGGGACTGTTATTTGAAATGTGTCCTTGTGAAGGTGATTCCTTTCAAACAAATTTACAAAGTAGCTTTTGAATGCTTTTTTTTTTTTTTTTTGTCTTTCATAATGCATAACAATCCAGTGGCACTGAAGACCATCTGCACTATAAAGCCATCTTTGATCATTTAAATATGTTATTTAGGCTACACTAGAACAATAAGGTTATTCTTAAATAATCTGAACTCTGATTTCCACCATATCTCCACCAAGTGATTCCTTAAAACTGGATTTTTGTATACAATGTTACTGTATTGTGTCCAAAATAAAAATTATCTTCCAAGTTTATTATTAATTTAGCTCTAAGAAGGAGAATCAGAAATTTATCAGGGAGGATTAAAAGTGATCAGCAGACTATTGTCTTTGTGTGTAACTGTCCTGTTGTTTCTGTTTTTCCAAACGCACAGGGAAAATCTGTCAGTGCAGGGTTTTACCTGGTACGTGCGCTATGTGATGCTAAATGTATTACTTTTCATCATGCTGACCTTATTCACGACCCCCACCATCATTATCAACACCATGGACAAGTTTAACGTGACCAAGCCCATCTACTATCTCAATGTGAGACTTATGCAAAAATAATATGCAAAAACAATTAATCATCACAGGCTTGCAACAAGTCTAAAGGTTGCTTTATTTTTTTGCCTCAGAGCCCCATCATCAGTCAGTTCTTCCCCACGCTCCTGCTGTGGGCCTTCTCTGCACTGCTGCCTACAATAGTGTACTATTCTACACTGGGAGAGGCGCACTGGAGCAGGTAGCGCGCACAGACACACACATACACACACACAGCGGTAGTGCAGTGATTGGGTTTCAGAGGTAATTTGTTTTATTCCGCTGCCATCTGTGTCTCAGGTCCAGTGAGCAGCTGAGCATGATGCGTAAGCTCTACTTTTTTCTGCTCTTCATGGTACTTCTCCTCCCCTCGCTCGGACTCACCAGGTAATTTTTATTACTGTCAGTCTCAATAAGCAGCAGTTTACTAAGAAACTAGGTGTACTTTCAGTACGCAGTGATACTACAGTTCTCAGTGTATGTCGCATACAGCGAGAAATGGGGAAACTCAGACACTTCCGAGAATCGGAAGCCATAAACTATCCAAGTGCCATCACCACAGCCAACTGTAAATGTTTTGCATGAAATAAATCCTTTTTATGTTCATGTGTAGTTTGTGCAGTAAAATAAAAGCTGGCTGAAAAATATTTCTCCCAAGTGCATAGATGTGTAATGGTATTTGTAGATTTAAAAGAAACCATATTGAACTTTTTGTGTTTTTGTTTAGTCTTGCAGTGTTCTTCCGCTGGCTGTTTGACAAAAAATTTCTCACTGGTGGGAAACTGAGATTTGAGTAAGTGAGCCCTTTTGAAGCATTAAAGAGAGACTTGCAGGTTAATGCCATTTATCTGATATCATGCAGGTTTTACTAATATAACGATGGTTTGCCCGTATTCAGGAATATTTTTGACACACTGTTTTAGAATATAGTTTTAATTTCACATCTTAAGCATGGCTGCTTTTATTTCCAACTATGATTTTCTGGCACTGTAATGGTGTGGTTGAAGCTGACATGGTCAGACAAATATAAAATGGGTCAGTTCAAATGTTTTTAAATGGAGCTTCTCATGATATTCAACAAACAGGACAAAAATTTTTTATACTTTAATTTCCTTTCATTTCTTTAACATTTTGCTCTTTTTCTCTTTCGGTGGTTCCTCCTTTCCTTACACCAGGTGTGTGTTTTTACCCGACCAAGGGGCATTTTTTGTTAATTATGTGATTGCCGCAGCCTTCGTGGGCTCTGGGATGGAGTTGCTGCGGTTGCCAGGGTTACTGCTTTACATGATCCGTATGATGTTTGCTCGCTCTGCTGCTGAAAGAAAATATGTCAAAGAGGTTTGTAACTTGTTTGTAACTATACTGCAGTATCTCAACATCATGTTGATATTTTTCTCATCAGTGATCAGTGCCACTTATGGAAGTATATTAGGTGCTTCTGACTAAAATAATGCTCACAGTGGCATTTCTCACTCTGCCCTAAGCATTTAGAAGGCGACTAACTTGTGTGGATGCTTTCTTACAGAATCAGGCCTATGAGTTTGAATACGGAGCCATGTATGGCTGGATTCTTTGTCTGTTTACTGTGATCATGGCTTACAGCATCATTTGTCCTGTAATAATGCCTTTTGGTGAGTAGTTAGAGGTAGATCACTGAATGTTGTACTAAATTTTGATCCACTATTTTTTTCCCTTTTCTGATAATCTGTTCCTCTTTTCAGTTTTTAACTGTCTTGTTTCTGACCTTCAGGTCTCCTGTACATGTTGATGAAGTACCTGGTGGACAAATACAACCTGTACTTTGCTTACCTGTCTGCTAGAATAGACCGCCAGGTTCACTTGGAAGCTGTCAATCAAGCTCTGGGCGCACCCATCATCTGCCTAATATGGCTTTACTTCTTTTCTGTCCTCAGAACAGGTAAGAAATAATCCTACATATCTTAACTGCTCATCAAATTCAGGGATCCTGTCCCAGCTAATACAGATAAACAGACAACCACACATTTTCACATCCATCCCAGTGGCCACTTTAGAATCATCAGTTAATCCCATATACATGTCTTTGGACTGTGGGGTGAAGCCAGAGTACTTGGAGAACCTGCACAGGGAGCGCAGGGAGAAAGGTGCCCGCTGGCCGGGCAGAGATGAATCAAAACCTGCTTTCTGTGAAGCCGCAGTAACAACCACTGCTAAGATTGTGCAACAGTAATTATCCTCTAGTGCTTAAGCTTAACCATAGCAAGTAATGTTTGAGGTGTATTTCATCTCAGAATACTGTATGCACAGTGCTAGTTAGCTTCCTTAGTTTGTAGTTCAGTAGAAAGAAAACAACATAAAACTGCGCAACGAGGTTTGTGGATTTTTAGTAACCGGGTCACTTCTGCAAAGACAAAGTGCTGCTGAGTTTTTAAAATGTATTTTGAGAAAGTCTTGTTGCTTTAAGCATCACAAAGTAAGTAAACCCTTGCACAGCTGAGATCTCTGAAACTGGCAACTCTCACCAGAACAATCTAGATGGATCAATAGCAATACAAAATAATGTCATGTTGTCATGCAAAGATTTTGGACGTTGCATTAAATTGTGTGCGTGTGCGTGTGCAATGTTTCAGGCTTCTGGGCACCCACATCTCTGTTCACCCTGGTGGTCCTGTGTATCACCATCTTGATCTCTCTCGGCTACACCTGCTTTGGCTTTTTCAAGTACCTCAGTCCACTCAACTATGTGGTGAGCATTTTCTTGTGAGCAGTACACTGTGTTTTCTATGTCATCCTTCACAATGACGCTCATACTGTTTGTGTTCTCTTTCAGGTCAAGGAGGAGGACGAGGATCCAGCAGAGGGCGTGGAGGAAAACACTTTGGTACCGTATTTGTTCTTTAAAACTTCCACAGCTTAAATAAAGCTCAGGCATATTTAAGAGGGGCCTGAACTTAGGGTAACCTGCTGTACATTCATTTGCCCTATTTGTCATTTGTCCTGTGTTAGTCATTAAGAAACAATAACAAACATAATGATTAATTACTTTGACTTCAGCTGCCACAGAAATGGCAACTACACAAAAAAATTAGGGGATTATTAGACCTGAGAGAGCTAACATAGAAGAATAACAGGTACATTTTTTTTATCCTTGTTTTTTGAAAAGTCTGCTGGAGGCCCGGTAGATCCTGAGGGTTATTCAGTCCATGAACTTTAGGCCTTATTACTCATTTTTGCACAGCACGTTCAAAGCTGATTCTAGTTCTTGTAAACTTTAGCCTTCCTCTTGCTCTTCAGAGAGTCATGCTTTGGCCCCCACTGTCAGTATTGCATCAATCACGTCACAGAGGATATAGTCAAGAATTTATAAAAATCGGTATTGAGAAACACACTTAATAGTGTTTTTCCTTTTGTTTTCAATACTCATCCATCTTGTCTTGGCTGTATATTAACAGGTTTACCTTCCCAGAGTACTTGACCCTAAATCACCTGCCAGTATCCCACAAAGTGGTAATCAGCAGCAGTCTTATGGGTCTTTGGATGACACCACAGCCCACAGCTTCAGACCAGAAGACAAAAACATGGAAGATTCCAAAAGTGAGTCAAACCCTGGAAGTCAAGATGCTGATTTGTCTTGATTGTAAATCTGCTTCTTCAAAGATCTAAATCCAGGAGGTCCCGTTGATTCCAGGGGCTTCCACAGACCAGCACCTATAATGTTACAAAAGTCTAACTTATTTCATTTCTTCTGCAGGATAAGTTTTAAGGTATCAGGGTAAACGCATAGTTCATTTTGAAATGACTTTTACGGATGGAGCTTTTATTGGAGAGCTAGAGAATCATTCGACCAGTATAGATAGGAAGCAGGATTTTAATATGAATGTGATGAAGCACAAATAATTGTTTGAAACCTCATTGATAAGGACCAACTCACCAAGTAATGCCATATCAATTAAAAGTGCTCATATTATGCTCATTTTATTTTGGGGGTCTACTAGGATAGCTTTGCATGCTTTAATGTTTAAAAACAAATCACTATTATTTACTGTAAACTGCATCATCACCTCTGAGCTTTTCTCTCTTTAATTCTCCCCTCACGAAAAGCCCAGTCTGCTCTGACTATCAACTAGCATGGCAGAGGCAACTAACAAAAAAGACTGTGTTGCTTCCAACTTTGAATGACCATTTTACACATTTAAATATAGCTGAAAGGTTAAAAAGGCTTCAAAGTGACAGCTGGTTTACATTACACTGGGCTGCCTTTCAGTCATTATTTCGTGCTTGTTTGAGAACAGAAACAGGAAAATATTTAAATGAGAACAACTTTATTGTAAATGTAGCTGTATTTAAAAAAAAAGCTGTATGTATGAGTACGTGAAGGAGCGTAGCAAACTTATTAGCTGCACAACATGCTAATATACAGACACTTTCCCACTGTTGTGGGGACTTTGCTATCCAAAAAAATAAATAAATAAATAAATTCATATTGTCTTTGTTCGCTGTTGCAGCCAACAACAGAATATTTAGCATGGTTTGCTCATAACAGACATTTTAGCTGTACAGTTAGCAGGAGTGACTCCGGCTGGACTATGATGGTGGACCAGACACAGCTAGATTTATCTGAGACAGCACATCGAACCATCCACTAGGTGGGCATTAATTGATGTAGCTATGTTAAGGAACAAAACTGGGGGGACTCTAAAAGAATAATATGAGCACTTTGGAGTAAAAGCCATAATGTTTGCAAAAGAACACCAGAATTCATTTCTTGCACATACTGATTTACGCCTGCTCCACAAATACCAAAGGGAAGGATTGTTTATTGCTAGAGCATCTGCCAAGGGGATACCCTTAAAAATGCACTTTTTGTATTTTTCTTGTCTTTACTAAAAAAAACAAAAAAACAAAAACTTACTGTTTTTAATTTAATAATATGATAAATTCTGAGGGAGTTTGAAACCAAAACAATGTTTTGATTGTTGGAACCATTATTTACACTGTTGTATAAGGTCAGATAACAGTTCTGAAGCATTTCTGAATGAATGTTATAAACAGGTCAATGTCTGTGTTGAATGTAAATATACATTCAACAAAGAATAAAATCAGAATCAAATCATTAAAGAAAAATTGTTCAGTGTTGGGTAAAGAGTGTTGATTCTTTCTAGTTAAATAGAGAACTTCTTTTCAGATTGCTTATGTTAAGGTAAACTCAGCCTGACAGCTTTGAAGTGCAAACATTAGGAACAACTTCAGGGTCAGAAATCTTTTTTTTTGTCATTGGGGGGCACTGTTGAGCTGTTTGTGTACCCTCTGAAATATGCATAAAGCAGTAATGCACAGTGCCAAATTAAGGATTTCTAACTTATTCTGACATTGGTATGAGCCAGTTTACTGGTCGACTATTCCAGCAGCTCCACCTCCTCACCTGATCCTTCGCTATTGTCTCCTTTTCTGTTCCCTTTCCTTTTGCTTCCTTTTCTTCTTGGCCTTTTCCCCTTTCTCACCACGGTACCTGCCTCAGCTGAGAAACACCACTGTTGTCAAATAAAAGGCTTTTAGGGTGCCGCAGTGATTAACACAGTTGTTAAATATGGGTAATGAAGTGCTAAGCATCTAGCAGCTTTGGTGAAAGGAGAAGTTTGGACTGCTGGACGAGGATCAGCACAGACTAATGGATCCTTCTGGAGCTCTTGATGAACAAAAATCCGTTCAGGAAGAGTAACTACTGAAGAGGTCTGTGATGCTTTAGGACAACTATGTCCTTGTACATCCTGGCCAAAGAATCCAATATAAATGTGGAAGACTTACGCAGCTACTACTTAAGCAAAGATATCCATGATGAAAAAAATAGAAAAAGAAATGAAGAAATATATATATAAAAAAAATCACCTCCCTCTAAGCAATAAAAATTTTGTAAGTGCTGAGCGCAAAGGTTAGACTGTGCTTCACCCCTAATGTCTGACAAAGATTAAGTATTACAAAACAGTCTCTCACGTGTTTACTCTTTCTCAAGTTAGTATTGTGTGAAAGTGATTAAGCAATAAAGACACTGTTTTTAGTAGTACACGATCTCCAGTGTGCTGAAAGTCATAATAGAACTTACAGTGTAACTCTTTTTCATGAAAATCTAATAATCTAAAGAAAAACTGCACAAGTCTCACGCCAAGAGATTTGGAAACAGATCTGAACAGAAAGAAAGTCACATGAGAAAGCTGCAGAGGGTCAGGATGCAGGCGAACTAATAACTTGCAGATTTCTTCCTGTGGTTCCAAAGATGAGCTGGTCAAATGGATTAGATTTTGATATTAGACACCTGATATATCCTCTGCACTTTGTGCATGTAATGCACGGTCGCTGCTGGAGAAACTTGTCTTCTGCTAGCTCGGTGGAGCAGCAGTAATGTTGACGTTAAAGACTGCAGGAGCCTGGGAAGGAGCTCTATTCAGGAGCCAGAACTACAGTGTACAGTACACACTTCCAAAACCACACACCAAACTTTGACCTGATGTTAAACACGCCACAAGTTCACTGGCTCTGCTTCAGCCCACATGGTGCTCGACTTTGTCATGGGTGTGTGAAAGTCTGATCTAAAGTTTGATCCAGTCACATGCAAGCTGGGAGTGGTTTGTGGCACGGTTTCATGTCCAAAGAGTTCACTTGGGTATTCACATGGGCGTACTGTGTGTGTACATTTTAACCCATTTCTTATTTTCTTTCATAAATCCTGCCCTAAGTATTAAACCAATACACTGCACATAAAGGACAAAAAATATATAGTTATGATCCCATAAATTTGTTTGCTAAAGCATTATTTATATGCCTCTGTAATTTTCTAATTTATTTTCCAACAGCGTCCAAGACGTTTCTTGGAAAAAAATATGTCATTGGGTACAAATTACAGGGAAAATAATGTCTTCAGGAGAAATGCTTCATTTAAACCCAAGCAAATATTCATTCTTTTTCATTTATTATTGGAAACTTATGCTCTGTATGTGCATTACTGTGCGTCTGTCCTTACACTGTCTTTTTCCATGTTTAGCCAGCCAGCTTTAAATAGCTCTCAAGGTTTGTGAGCAAGCAGCTGAACAGTCTATTAGCACCAACTGGGATAGCACTTTAGTGGAAATGTTTAAGCAGTTAATGAGGATTATTCTGAAATATCTACCTGTACAACAAGAAATACCATTTCTGTTTTATAAAAATAGCAATAGGATTATTTTAGCTTTCTTCCCAAGACTTAGATGGGAACTTTGATATCACTCTCACATTTGTAACCCATATGAGAAAGAGAATAACCAAATTTAAGGAAAGTGGGTAAAAACTGTTGATTACAGTAATTACTGTGTTTGAGTAGATTGTTGGGGCCCCTTGTCAAACGAAAGAGCAGAGACTTAGCTTGTACTAGCGTACACAATACAATTTATCCACTGTTAATCCAAACCCTCTCTGGCTGTTTTGTATAGGCGTGTAAAGCATTGAACTCAGTGCCCTAAATGCATTCTTGGTATTGTTGATGTCTGTGCTTTTGTGTACCTCAGACGCTATTATTTGATCACTCTCCTCCCTCTCTCTCAGTATTCACTTAATTGTGCACTCCCAGGCCACTGAACTTAAGAAAGAGCCGCTGTGTGTGTTCGCATGTGTGTGTGTATCAAATAAGAATTAAACCCATTTAGAGTTCTGAGGGTTTTTTGGGGTCAGATTTCCTTCATGTCACCACCAAGATCGATGGAAGTGACCTCTGACTGCTCCAATTTGTATATAAACACGGCCCTGGCCAATCACAACATCTCGTGGGATGGTGCCAACCAATAAGAGCCCATGGAAGCATCATGCTCTGTGGCACTCCTATCTTTTGTCCGTCAGGATTAGTGCCATGGCAACGCTGGTCGCCTGGGAGGTGAGTTTCCCAGAGCAGCGGGACAAGCACAGAAGCAGGCCGTTTCAGTCCAAGTCCTAACTTCCTCTCTGGCCAATGGGAAGCTGGACTGAAGCGGTGTGTGTGTGTGTGTGCGTGTCATTCTGTAAGTCCAAAACTTCCACCTAGACTGCCAGCTCTAATGAGGTGCCAATGTGAGCCACAAGCTCAGAGTGTGTTTTGTCTGTGTGGGTGAGTAGGTGGGTTGATGAGGGGCTGTCCTTGTGTGTTCTCTTCTGTGTGGAGCTCTCTGTAGAAAAGTCACCCCACTCTCATTCTCTTTTCTCTTGGCGGACTACATTAGCCAGAAGGGCGGCGGGCCAGGCAGCTGAAATCACCGCTGCTGACGAAGCATGTGACTCCAGACCGAGGCCCCTTTGTTTGGACGGTTACAGCTAACACACAGTCCTGGAAATGCAGCGTGACAAGGGAATAGACGAGCATGGGAATGAATGGACAGCAGTAATAATTAAAACCTGATTGTTTTGTGATTGCTGAGAGGAAACATCTGCAACAGGGTCTTAAAGTTCTACTAACCCTTTGGATTCTCACCCCATTTTTGATCACAGTTATGATCAACATTTCACATGCCAAAGATATTCAGTTCAGTGTAGTGTAGTTCTTTTCATTGTTAGTGAATGGATCCACCATTCACTCTCAGGCTGAATTCATATTGCTTTCACAGTATTCACTGGATGCACGCACTCCCCACTGCTGCTGTTTCGTATTAAATAAGCTGAATTAGCAGTAATTCTACACTGCTCTGAAGAGCGAGTGAACTGTGAACGTGAAACTAGTGTAAGTGAGATATAATTGCAAACCTTTACGCTTGATTACAGTGAATCAGCTGTAGATGTGAATTGGACCCTGCAATTAAAATGAAAACTACTTCATCGAGAGGTAATTGAATGATTAGAACATAAAAAATGACTATAAATATGAGTGAAAATGTGGATTTATTTTTTAAGTGGTTTCAACGTGAGCATGCAAGTTTTTAAAAGTAAACAATGCAGTGTATTCTGTTGTGTTGTTTTCATGTATGTATGTAATTGAAGCTCAGGAGCTCTTGCATACTTGGACTGCAAGAGCATATAAATCATATGGCAAAAATTACATAGTGGAAAGCTCAGCTGTCACGCAATGTAAAGACCTACAATGGGAACATCATGGCCAAGATTAGCCGAGTAGACTGTCCAAAATCATTGACTGGACCGTAGCCAATCATGTTTTTCTCCGTAACTTTAACCAACTTCATGCTGCTTGTTCTGGCTGAGACTGCTGGATCTAAGCCAGGATAAACCAAACAGCTGACGTTCATTCAGTGTCTCTTAAACACAGTTTGCTTCATATCATGCTCAATAAGGGGGTCAGTGATTTCAACACTGCTGAGTCTCCAGTATATACAGTATACGTGCTCACCATTTGTTAGGAACAGCTGTTCAGCTGCTTATTAATGTAGATATCTAATCAGCTAATCAAAAGCTAGCAACTCAATATATTTAGGCCTGTAGACATGGTCAAGACAACCTGCTAAAGTTCAAACTGAGCATCAGAATGGTGAAGAAAGGCGATTTAAGTGACTTTGAACTAGGGCTGCAACGTTTAGTCGACATTGTCGACAATAATCGGCAATAAAAATAGTCGATGACGAATTTAATTGTCGATTATAGTCGTTTTTT
>JAVDPK010001735.1:603903-614810 GCA_034780415.1 Cichlasoma orientale | reverse complement strand
TAAGTAAGTGCCATTTCATAATTATGTGATTCATAATCCGATTAGTCGACTAATCGTTTCAATAATCGATGACTAATTGACCATCAAAATAGTCATTAGTTGCAGCCCTACTTTGAACATGCCAATCAGAAACTGCTGATCAGCTAGGATTTCCCACACAACCATCTCTAGGTTTGACAGAGAATGTCTGAAAATATCCAGTGAGAGGCAGTTCTCTGGGAGCAATGCTTTGGTGATCCCAGAGGTCAGAGGAGAGTGGCCAGACAGCTTCAAGCTGCTAGGAAGGCAACAGTAACTCAAATAACTACCCGCTACAACCAAGGTATGCAGAAGAACACGGCCCTCAGCTCTGAAGGAAAAAAGTGGGTCCAACCCAGCGAGGTGTACCTAATAAATTGGCCAGTGAGTGTATATAGATTGTTGCAAATAAACTGGTAACAAAGATAGACAAAGAACAAAGAAAAGAAGTGACAGGCAGAGTCACAAAGACAGGAAGGGATCATTATTTGGAGTCAAAATACTTTTGGGTGGAAGATGAAGACTGTTAATTGTTACAAGATGGCCGGATAATTACAATGGTGAAAGGGAGGGTGGATGGGTGCCCATGCACTCACAAAGACATTTAATGAGCAGATTGGTAGACAGATGACTGATCAGATATGAATCAGCCTTGTAAATGAAAGGAGATTGTGGCAGCACAGGAAAGAGACAAGAGATTTAATTGATTGATGTCACTTATAAAACACGGCCCAAAGCACTACACTGCAAGAAGAAGAGAGAAAGAAAAAGCGCTAGAGAGGAAAAAAGTTTGGTCTGCTCACAAACACCTGACCTTTAAATATCCAGTTTTTACAAAAAGTGATTAAACCAAGTCACAGCAGCTCAGCTGATTGGGAGACATCTCACTATGAAAATAAAAACTCTTTGTTACGTCACCCTTGAAAAGCAAACAGATTTGACTGTGGAATACAGATAACACAACCCACTGTAAATATTCAGCACAATGGAAAAAAAATCACACAGCACACAATGACACACAACGCCTTCTCCCGCCTGATATTAGATTGTGTTCAGTCATGCCAAGATCGCCTTAACCTTGAAACAGACAAATACACACAGTCTGTGAACTTTTAAGGCCTTAAATTCCTGGTCCTGAAATTGCTTGACACCCATACAAATATAATTTCGCAATCCAGTAAGCTGCGGTAAAATATTCCCCATGAAAAGACTGCATTTCACCATTAATTATGTGTTCTTTGTTAACTGTCATACACAGAAAATGACTGTGAGCCCAGGAGAAGCACACTAAGCTGATTTCCTAGCACTGTTGATTCTTTTTCCCCATGTGCAAATCAGTCATCAAGTTAGCGAGATCTGAGCTTGCATCCTACCACATGTTTATAAAACCTAACTAATTTCATCTTCCACATATTGTGGTGAAAACTGCCAGACCAGAGTCTCTGGACACTCTGTTCCTCTGTATGATTTCCTTTCTTTGAGCTTCAACAGTGAAAGCGAGTGAGTGCCTGAAGCCAGGCTACACCATGGCATCTATATTTTAAATGCTAATATTGGACTTAATAGAATTTATTTTATACTTTAAGGTACTTATATAAATAAATCTACAAATATAATATGCTACATTACAGTAGACAAGCCACAAGCTGTTATAGATGCAAAGGTTGTGCCGACATCATATTAAACCCTACAGATTAAGAATGGGATGTCACTCAAGTTCATATGTGTGTGAAGGAGGCGGAGCCAATGCTTTTAGCAATACAGTGTATCTCTGGCGTGTCCGTGTCCCATTTTAATACGCCTTGAGCTTGTGAAGATGTGAGGTCAGCAGCTTTTTTTTCTGGCTGGTTGTGCATGCACACTTTGGATAACCCTCTGGTCTCTGCCGGGAAACTGATGGGAGATGTTTAGTAATTATTTTACTAAGACACCCTTTACCTATGCCACATTGAGCATAAACCTTTTATTTCACCTGTGATTTATTCATTCTAAATACATTTAATGTACTTAAAAAGAAAAATCAAGTTGTAGGCCCGTTTTTGCGAGCTGACGAAAAGCATGTAGTCGTCATAGGCCAGACACTTCAAACATAATTTTATAGAATATGAAATATTTACCATGAGCTCAGCCCTAAATGTCTGTAACAGTAATATTAATCAATATAACACTGCAGAATAAGTACTTTTACTTTTGATACTTGCCAATAATATAGTTTTATGTGTAGTGAGTTTTTTTTCGGTGTTTTATTGCATCTTTTGCTAAAGGGATGGCTCTAAAAAAATTCCACCACACATCATAGTCATCTAATACTAAATAATTAGTAATAAATATTTAACTACATAAGTAATACATTTTTACAATTCTTCAGCCAGGAATGAGTGCAGCAAGCTGCAAGAGGCTATCATTATATAAACCTATAAAAGGCAGGCAGCACAAAATGTTTTAATCTGGGCCAATCTGACCTGTTAAACAGTGGAGGAAACGGAGGAGTCATCATCTCCATTTCCTCTTCTGTAAAAGTGGCCGTGTGCCACTGCCAGGAGGATGAGTTATAAAAGATTTACCTCCCTCTGAGTTATTGGGGGGGGGGGGGCGCAATCTACAGGGGCCAAAACCCCACCCCACCCTATTCCATGTTGGTTTCATTTTACAGCTGTGGAGGTTCTCTCTTTGACTTTTCTCACACAAAATGTACTCAAATTGCAACATAAAAAAATCATATTAATATACTTTTTACAACACTGTAACATGAACAGACATTCATGGGAGCAGTCATGTTGACATGAAATAGTTGGTCAGCAGGTGCTACTAATAACATTAGTGAGGATTTCTTTTTTTGTCTAGGTGCAGAGGTTTAATTAATGTTATTAGTAACACCTGTAGAAAGTTTTGGTTAAGACACACCTGCTCCTTGTACATGAAAGCGTAGTCTACTTGCGTCTTCTTCCGGCATTTTTTTGTGTGTTGACACCTTTCTCAGAGGTTGAGAAGGCAAGCTTTCATCACTGTTGTCATTAAATCTTTCCTTCGGCACAAACGTGACCGAATTCGAACATGCTGACATTCATGCGTTTACGCGCTCCGTCCGGCTGTTTCACTCCAACACGCTGCTGGTACGCACACACTCGAGTCGATGACGTCAGTCACTCGTGGCATGGTTTATAGAGACGTCATAAGCAAACATTCCCGACATGAAATGTTGAGTGTTGCGTGTCTGGTTTTAAATGTAATGTCTTGTTATGGTGTAACACACTTGAACCAAAAAAAAAAAAAAAAAGGCTTTTCAAAATGGGTAAATAAATAAGGGGGTGGGAGGGGGAGCATGGCAACCAGGTTTGTTTTCATTAGCAACCACAGACGTAACGTTTGGGCCAGGAGAGTTTCTTTTGTTTAGCTGTTAGTGTAGCTAACAAGTAGTCAAAAATACGTCACATTAACCGAAAACTACTCTGCAAAAGGTGTGTAGCGGTTACACAATGGACTCAAATTCGTTGTACTATTCTTTGGAACTCGTTGCAGGTAGTGGACACATTTTAAACCTTGAGCAAAGAACTGCCCTGCAGACTTCCTTAGTGCTCCTGAAGAAGAACTACAAGTTCCACCGAGTCTTGTTTTGGGGCAAAATATTAGGAATTAAGAGGGATTATTTTATTGCTCAGGGGAGAGGAGAACATGAGATAAAAGACAAAAAGAATCTTTATAGGTAAGACAGCCGCCTCAAGTGTCTGTTTTATTTTTAGCCAGTGTATATTTGTCTAACATTGTGTGAAATACCTGTTGGCTGTTGTCTTGTGGTGTCATCTCCAGCTTCAACTGCATGGACTGGTTCCTGCTTCCCCCTGCCACAGACTCTATGATAGAGGAAGTGTCCAAAGTTGCAAAGGGTCGCTTCACGGGAGACCCCTCATTTATGTATGAAGAGAGCCACATGCAAGGAAAGGGAATTGAGGCTGCAAAGGAGGAGGTGGTAAGTGTGATTAGTGCTGTTTAGTTAGAAGGAGAGTTCAGTGATGCTGCATCAGAGATGGAGAGAAATGTTAAATTATATGAGTCCATCTATCGACTGCGATCAAAGAAATGTATTCAATATAGCGTTATGCAACAGAACTATGACTAAAACCCAAAGAAGGATGGATGCGAGACCAAATTTAGTATAAACAAAGAAGATAAAACTGCAGAAGAGAGGCATTCACTCATTTTTTTTTATAGATTATATAATTGTTATGGTTGCACTTATAGTCTGAATTTGGTTGCAGAAAACAGTAACTGAGGAAAAGAGGCTGGCAGTGGCTGTTCATCAGATCGACGAAGAGGTGTCTGTGGTGCCTCGTGGCGCCTTTGTCATGAGTCCACGTGGGCTTTTCCAGCTCAACCGCAGCTTTGGTGGTAAATCTCTATATATTTATATATCACATGCTCTGTGTGCCTGGATTCTGTTGCTGAGTGTTGAGGTTTGCTGCTGCGTGTGAAGGACTGAGGTCACAGTCCGTTCTGGGGACCCCCAAGAGTCCTTAACACATAGATCTGCAAAATAATTTTCTAGAAATCAGAATGATCTTTTTTCTGATTCTTTTTTTTTATAAACCTGTCTTGTCCAACAGCTTAAACAAACAAAATTATTGTTTGCATGCTCTTTTGTGCCAAACACCTTTGCTGTGCCAAGAGGAGCTCTATTGTAGGCTCCTCTTGTTAGTCTCTTTCTTTTCTTTCTTTACAGTACATATTTAAATGGCATGGCTCAACAACACCAGAGCCAACAGGTGGGAAAGAGCAGAAATGATAGAAATGATTGAGAGATTTTTTTTTCCTTGGGGGGGAACAAAACAGAAGGGGGGGGGGTAGTCACCAACTTCTGCATCTATAACAAAACACACACACAAAACAAACAAACAAAAAAAAAAACCAGCACCTGAAACAGAAGAGCACAAGAACAAACAACAAGCAGCAAAAAGCCGCAAAACAACGACCCCTGGAGCAAGAGACAGAGAAAGACTCAGGAAACCCAGGTCTTCCGCAGCCCCCAAGAGCACTGTAGACCTCAGACCACATATCCCGATGATAACTTTGAAGGAGGAGGGAGGTCCCAGCCAGAGTTCTCACAGCCAAAGGGCAAGAGCCCCAGTGAGCCAGAGACAATAGGCAGCTGACCCTGCCAGAGGCAGGCCATCCCAGCACGAGTCGAAAGTGGGGCCCCAGGCACCCGAGAACTGCCCGGCACCAGGCAGACACCCCACAGCACTGCCACATCCAAGGCCAGCACCCACCGCACTGGACGGGAGTATAGGGTGTGCAGATATGCTCATCTGCACACCAAGCCCCAACACCAGACAACCATAGACACACAAAAAAGGTGACAAGACAAACTGGCCTGAGTTCAAGACAAGCTGCTCCCAACCCACCCATACTACCCCACAACTAGGGACAGCCGCTCCCTCATCTGACCGCACCACCCTGTGGTTCAGGTGTCTGACTAGGATACCTCCTGAGCGATTCATGGGTGAGACTCTATGAGGCTCCAGGGTAGACCCAGGACATGCTGGAGAGATTGTATCTCTCGGCTGGCCCAAAAATGCCTCAGCGTACCCCCGGATAAGCTGGAGGAGGTGGCTGGGGAGAGGGACATCTGGGTTTCTCTGCTTAGGCTGCTGCCCCCAGGACCCGGCTCCAGATAAGCTCGATGGAAGGTGCATGTGTACAGATGAGGACCCTTTGGCTAATAAAACAAGTGTATTTTTTCTATTACTTTCTTTCATGTTATCTTTGGAACAACAGAAACTGACATGATGGTGAAACATTATGTCAGTAACAAATCTAGATTGCACCCTGTCATAAAACATGGTTTTTATATGGAGTGGACAAAATGATACATCATTGCATATATAAACAATATATATGGTATTTTTTAAGGAAGTATCTTTTGTGAAACGTGGGCTCATCAGTTGTTGATTTTTCTTCAGGTCTTTCTGAGGCAGAAGCAAGGAAGCTTGATAATTTTCTCCACTTCAGACAACCAAAGAACATGAAGAAGAAATCCGTCTTGGACATGGACTACCTGGATACACTTGAAGATGACATTCCTAAAGGTGAAGCTACAGAGCTCGGTCTGTCCTACACTAAAACATGTCCCCTGTAGTTTCTTTGCATGCAATTCAAAAGAGCAAGTCTTAGCATACTTTTAACAAGGATTTCATCTTCTGCTAATTGTTCTTATTTTAAGTCTTATCTCTAACAAGCAAAGGTTGATTTGCCATTAGCACACAGTGGTCCACTAGCTCATTCCCATGCATTGCGGCCCAGTTGCCATGCTACATTACAGTGAAATGAGGGGTGATTTTCACATAACATGCTTGTGGTGATTCGGCTGATTGAAAACCATACGGGTTTTCTTCCAAGTGGAAATAAATTGCATCATTTTACCAGTAAAACGGTGGGTTAAGTGAGGCTACCGATAAACACAAACCTCTAAACCATCTGACATTAATGTACCAGCCAGATAAGAAGGAATTTTGGCAATATATTTGGAAGAATGTCCCTGTGACTTTGCTTACACACTGCTCATACGCTTTGGTCTGACAGCCAGACGATTTTTGTTGGATTTGGAATATCTGGGCTTTTAGTACAGGATTTAGTGCGCACTAATGTCATTTGGCCTTCTACCATCAGCAATTCCTAAGGGGAATGAGTGAAATAAAAACCAGGGCAGAAACCAGTAAATGAGGACCACCAAAAACCAAACTGATGCTGCATGATTAATGGAATTTTCTCATATTTGGATGCGAGTCAAACTCAAGCCATAATATCAGCAACAGACTACTACCATTTATCATTATGTGGCAATGTAGCAGAAAGCATGACATGATAATCCTGGTTGCACATTATTGGAAAAACTCACACCCAGCAGGAAAAGATCAACTGTGCAAGAAATAATGTGAATTTAGACATGCAGAGTCATGTCTGTGAGGTTTACCCGCTGGATGTGCTCCAGTCCAGAGTGAATGTAAAGAGCGAGCGTCTGGATGTAGAACTGTGTGTGTGTGTGTGTGTGTGTGAGAGAAAGAAAAATGTTTAGCACCCATAACCAAACATGCAGCAGATGTCTGACTCCAGACAGCTTCCACATGTGTACAAGTTTGTGTGTGTTCTTTGCGTTGATGCGGATGTCAGCTGCATCATGTCCAAAGCAGACAGCACACAGCTGTTTCAGTGCCACACTCACTGCAACAGATTGCATGCGCATGCCTCACAGGATAAAGAGTTAACTTATCTTAACTGGACACTGGGGGAAAAACAGGATCATGTGTCTCAACCGAAAGACAGGTGCTTTCCTGTGAGACCCTAACCCCCCCCCCCCTTCATTTCTTCCCCCAACAATCCTGTTAACCGCTTCCAGCTCCCGATTTACGTTTGTTTCTCCTCCTGCTACGCACATTACATGCTGTTAATGTGTTTTTACTTGTAGTTGCATCATACTTTGAGATCAATGCCAAATCAGGAGAGTTGTAATATGTTTTTCCCTCCCTTGTGTTGGACTTGAAACTCTTTTATGTAATCAAAATGTTTTGATAGTAGCCAGTCATATTAAGTCCTTGTTTTCAATTCCGTAGGTTTTTGGGAGTTTGTGGTCACACCCTGGACATACTTGGCAAGTGGGTTAGACTGTAGACATCAAAAGGACAAAAGGGTTGATTTGTTGGTATATCCTCTGGCTGAATAGTGGAAGATTTCCCAAGATTAGCATTGCCTTTATTTCAGTTCAGCTCAACGGTTCAGTTGGAGAACAGAATTTGGCAGCTTCCTGCTTTTAATATTAACTGTTTACACGTCTTCTGTGTTTGTGTTTAGGATCCTGGAGTCTTCAGTTTGAGTTTGCAGGAAAAGTGTGCGTGCTTCGCAGCCTGCTGTGGCTCGGCCTGACCTTCTACCACGTGCCAATGACGCAGCAGCATGGATACATCTACATAGGTCATGGGACCAAGAATTTGAACCTTCCCTTCATGATATAAAACTTGTTTCAAGCTACATAGACCCAATTCACAAAACCATAATGTGTTAAGATTTTGTCATGTCATGTAAAACAAATAAACTAGAGTGGCACAGTCAGTTTTTTGTCCATTTAGTTCCCATTCACAAAAGCTGTGCCTACACAGTAAACACGCGTTGAGAGGCAGAATAAACAGACACATTTTATTTGCACATCTGTGTTGCAGTGAACATCCACTGTAACACTGACCAGGTTGTTGCTCACATGAAGTTGTCAGTAGGTTCCTTTCAAGTTTCCTTGAGAAGCAACAGTCAGAATAGATGGTGTTGGGTGGGGCTGAGCATGATTCATTAAAAGAGTGACGCAGCTTAATAAACAAAAGTTAGAATAAACACAGATGGATGAAGCTTTTAGGGGGTTTTCCCCCAGAACTGTATAACAACAGTCACGGTTAAGTCAGGGATGTGATGGTTATGTGATGGTTGCATCCTTGAATAAACGGGCCCACCCACTCTCCTCCAGTTGTACTGATCTGTCAGGCTTTCGGTCTTTCAGTGTTTTATGTACAGGGGCTTAACACCGTAACGCACGTTGCTCTGTAGTATTGGGTGGCCAACACACATGCGCTTCTTACACCACTTCAATCCAGTTTTATAGATGGGTTTCACAGAGTCAATGGACCAGCGGGTCAGGTATCTGTACAACAAACAGAGATGCAAGGCAATTATTAATAGTTCTTCTAACTGCATGGTATACTAGATGCTGAGATAAAACAAAACAAAACAGACATAGATACACGCGTCACCTGTTAAGTTTGGGCTTGGGCCTCTTTGGGACGTGACCCTCAGGAAGTTTGGGCCTGTGGTCCAGAAGCAACCCTTGAACACACAAAATAATAAAGTTATTGATTTAAATGCATCAGTACCTGTAATCAAATCAAAAGTTATAAAAGACAAAATGCATTCCTTACTGCCATTACGCTCAGCAAGTTACTGCTCAGTTTGAATTTTTTCAGTGACGTAATCGTACAGCTGACAGTGTTTAGCAGATTATAAACATGCCAGGCAGACAAATCCAGCTTAATGGGTTCTGTAATGAATAAAAGGCTCGAGGGAGACGCAAGAACAAATTTACAGCCATACGATTATGTCTTGGCCAAGACTGCACAATGTTTTGCCTTAAGGCAGTGTTAAATTCAAAACGTTCATATCCATAAACCTTTCATAATAAGCTGGGATGTGTAAAATGAAAAGACAGAGCGCAGCCAGAAGGGCACTCGGAGCGCATTCCTCGCCGACTCCAAATTTTCCGTGTACCGATACGACACTGTGCTGTAATAGTGTCGTACTCCATCGTAAATTACTAAAGACTAGAAATGAGTTTTATTGGCTTTTAAAAACTGTAAAACATAATTTTATATTTTTATTTTCAAAATGAGATTCACATGAACAGATATATCCAGACTATATCTGCCATTATTTTATTCAGTTTATGAACTGTAATCTTCTAAAATAAAAAACGTCACAGATATGGATAAAATTTCACCAATGATTTTTTGATGACCTGTGACCCTGAAAATGAAATCATATGTTCTTGGGTCTCTAAGGAATATTTCCACAAATTTTCATAATTTTTGGTTCAAATTGTGATTTATATTGGTAACAAACATACAAACGAACGGGTGAAAACCTATCGGTGGGCGAGGTAATGATTTGAAAATGATCTACGCTTAACTGAAAATAGTACAAAGAAAATGTATTAAATGTTGAAACCAATGCAAACATCCATCCATCTTCTTCCGCTGATCTGGGGCCAGGTCGCGGGGCCGCAGCCTGATCAGTGAAGCCCAGACCTCCCTCTCCCCCAGCCTCCTCCTCCAGCTTACCCAATTCAGACTTCAGACTCTTTGCTGTGATCAGTTTTTTTAAAGGTGCAAACACATTTGTCCCTCTAACTTTTTCACTTCTTTGTACAAACTTGGGGGAAGTAGTTGGAAATGCACACAAGGACCTGACGGTGTTTCTCGGGAAGTGCGCTTCAGGTTACGTTGTAAAACTTCAAAAATGACTAACAACATTAGACCTAATAAAAATATCAAGCCAAGATTAACAGAGTTATGGCATTTTTCTATAATGATGTCAGGGCTGCAGCTCCATCTGGTGGCAGGCGGCTGGGTAACATTTACGGCACCGGGCATCAATTAAAATCTTAACAATTGGGCTAACCGACTAGTACATCTGGTACCGACTGGTGACAATAGCAATGATTAGTAGTCTAGTCATGCACGTCCCTTGTTTTAATGTAATTATCTGACAAATATTATGGCTTGCCCTTCAGTAAACGCCTTCCAAGAAGTCAGTCGCATCTTTTCCACCGATGGGGTTCCGGTGCCGGTGCTGGTTCCAGTATTTTAATCCAGTATTTTTCCACCGCAAACGCACTCAGTGCTCGGCCTAAAAACGGGTTCAACTCGGGCCCCGCCAGCTAGCTGGTCTCAAACCAAGAACGGCAGAAGGGCATGACTCTGCCACCTCAACGTAAAGTTTTCTACCGCTATTTCACTGCACGGTGTGTATTACATGAGAAAAGCAATGCGATTTTCACGGCTGTGAATTAGGTTGGTCCCTAAGGCTGAACTCGCTGCTTTGTATCAGTTCACATCACAGATAAAAGGATGCAAAGTGCGTACTTGTCATCTTGTCATAATCGCTGTCTGGGCCACAAACACAGATGCTGTAGTAGTTTTGTTTGGACCGTAAAATGTGTTCACAGTAGGCCTGTCACGATAACAAATTTTGCTAATCGATTAATTGTTTCAGAAATTATTGCTTTTAACGATAATATTGTTTGGACATAAGGGGTCATATTTGACTTTGACCACATATCCAAAGTGGCAGATTAAAATGGA
>JAVDPK010001735.1:578667-603066 GCA_034780415.1 Cichlasoma orientale | reverse complement strand
CAGCGTCTTCAGTAGAGAGAGACACGAAGAAACGATAAAGCCGATAAATAAAAATTGTCTACCTCATTTTAAGTTATTGTACGATTAATTGATTTATTGTTTATCGCGACAGGCCTAGTTCACAGCACAAGAAAAGGGAGCGTATTCTCCCACGTCTGTGCTCTTCGGCTTCCATGTCCAGACGAGGACCCGCCCACACTCCTACGTAAAGGATCAGTTCAGAAAGCTGCTTTCCAAAGAATGCTTTCCATTCCCAAGTACACTACAGCACGAAAATCCACTTACAGTTGGAAAGAAACACAAGGAGGCCTCATGATATACGACATGTCTAGAGCTGTGAAGGTGCGATCGATGGGTAACTTATAAACCTAACACACTGCAGCAGGATTTCCATTGACCACTTGTGTCAACTACACATTGAGACTACCTGCTCGGTGAGCCATCTGCACACAGATGGCAATCTTGCGGTGCTCCTCTGGACAGAGACCGGTGATTCTTCTGGGCAACATCCCTCCATCTGATCTGATGAACTGACTGAGCAACAGGACATCCTGGGAAGAAAAAATACAAAAAAAAATAATAAAATCAGGCAAATACATGTTAAATAATACTAATAATTTGGTCAGGAGAGAACAGTGAAAGGATTTACCGTGTAGTTGTATTTGTTCTGCAGATTCCACCTGTAGATTGGACACTTGGCTGTGGGATTTGGAGGCTGTGGTCCTGCTGGAATGTTCAAAATTTGTCCCTCAATCTAACAAGGAAACAAAAATAAACCATGACAGTTACGTTACCAAGGTGAAAGCATATTTATAATATTTTTACATTTATTTATTTATTCATTTACACATGCAGAATAACACCCCTCTAACCCAACACGGCATCTCACTGATGTTAGAGGCCATTGTGTATTTATATCAGTCCTTATTAAAATACTTCAAAAAGTTTTGCGTAATTATCCAAAACAATGACATTTATAAAAAGTTATACAATTATTTACATAAACAAAGAAATTCTGAATGCTTCAGGTGAGTTTTACTTACAATTGTTGTTTTGCCGTCTTGCTTCTCCACCACTGCAACACAAACATTATGAAATATTAGGCTTTATCATAAATTTTAATTTTGCAGTTGAATTTAATTCACTCCAGTATATCACACATTGTATGTTTTAATGTTATTTTATCCTAGAGCACAGGATAAGCGGAAGAGAATGGATGGATGGATGGATATAAGTCTGTTAGAAAGCTGGAATAAAATGAAATGCCTTAAAGCTTCAAAAGTGTTTGTAGTATATATGGAATAAGTCCCAGTAAAGTTATTTTAATTTTAAGGGGGGGGGGGGGCTGTCAACACCGGCAAACGCCGCAGACTGACGTCTCATCCAGATGTGTTCGTCATCATTTAACGGTTCAGATCTCACTCATTTCATTTTTTACTTCGAGTGGAAGCATAACTCCGTGATAGGACATTAAACGAAAAGCATGCGACGCCTTCACGTAAACATGCTTATGGACGGTTACCCCACTGATAGGCTACAGGTGTAATGTTTGCACACAAGTCTCACCTTGACGAAGCCCCCTGTTCTGGATGGTTAAAGCAGACCACTGGGGAACATTTATCCTCTGTAAAGAACAAAAGTTGGTGCCTCTGGTTTCTAGTTTTAAGCCCGCAAAGGAGGTACAGAGAGACCTCCACACACTGCGGGCTGCCATGTTTAATCCCTGACCTTCTCCTTCGTCTCTTCCGGTCTGGTAATCTCGCGAGAATAAAACAGCGACACCGGTGGCAAAAACCGTTTATTACATCCAAGATGAGAAAAAAGAAGAGGAAAATACCACAGTTTACACAACTAAAAGATCAATGTAAATTTTTGTTCCCATGTCATTGTATGACCTTTGTTTTAATAACTGACTTTTAAAAAATGCAGTGTATCCAGCTGGAAATTAATTTTCAATTCCAAAGAGATTAATTAATAGATTTATGACCCTTCATCAAAAGTAGGCCTCTCGCCTCAAAAGGATAACAAAACGCAATCCGAGATTGAAATCTAACTAATAGATTAACCCCACAAACAACACTGCAGCAGAACATCAAACAAAATTAAACACAAGAGAAAAATCAATAAAGACATGCCATGTTGATGAGTATGCAACTTATCTAATACACAGGAGAACTTCAGGGAGACGGAACAGAGAGCTTCAGAGATATTTTTTTAACCCTGAGAGAAACTGAGCACAACAGTACAATTCATTTGCCTTCGAGGAAGATTTAAAGTTAATGTCCCAGAGCGAGGAAAAATAACGCCTATCTAAACCACAGCGTGTGTTTTTGGATCCTCTCGACGCTTTTATCCCTGTGATGTTTGTTTTTTTAAAGATTTTTAGAGATAGGGTCACCTCTATCCATACCGTGCTCATCAGATGAAAGTATGAGAGACACCAACACAAGCACTGTACAGAACATGCCGAACTTTTGGAGCAGAAAGCAGAAGATGCAGGTAGACTGTTCAGGCACCGATAAAGAGGAAGATAAAGTGGCTGATGTTTGATAGCGTTGCCATTTGAACACTATGCCATTGTCCATTTTTCATGTTTTTGTTTGCTGGTTTTTAAAGCTTTATCTCTTGGCTTTATCTGTTTTCAGAAGAGACCTTGAAGAAACCCTTAATGCATCATGAGATCTGCTAAGAGAGCTCTTTCCTTTGATACGTTAAATAAAAACAAATCCTCGGGGTAGGTTTCAGTTTTCAACCCAAGCTAGTGATAACAGTTATATGGTAAAATCAGCTGGTCTTGAGCTTAAAAGCACATGCCACATTTTCTCTACTAATATGTTGGGTTTTTGTTTTTTTTTTTATTAATTTTTAGGTTCCTCTACTTAGAGAGGCCAAAATAACCCAACAAATGACAAATTACAGGAACTGGAGTGGATAATGAGACACTTTTGGTATTAACGATACACTGAGGGGTTGTGACCAGTAGAATTCCAACACAGTCATGTTTGTATGTATGACCTGTTTTTGTATATCAGGCCCTTCCTGTGGTTGAACAACCCATGCGTCGGCTCCTGTCATGCTCAGCAAATGCTAAACCAGGCTATTCCACAGTCTTACGAAACCTCTTCCTGTGTAGGTCGGTAACTCTTGTTTTTGGGTTAACCAGCACCAAACTATTCTTGAGTCAGCTGAGCCTAAATCTGAGTTGGTCACTAAGCCAAGCCACTATTCCCACAAAATTTGTCATTGCCTGTCCTGACCTGTCATAAATTACAAACGACTGCCTAATTTGGCCAAAAAGTAAAATTGTTCTTAGGTCAGCCAATGTCTCATTAGCCCTTGAGTTGAGACTATCATCTCTGATGTACCTTAGTCAGAGACGACTAACGTCTCACTAGTTCCTGGCCGATACCACAACTATTCTGAATTGGCCTCCGGTTTCCGTGCCTCAGACGTGGCTGACCTCCCGCCAAATCTTCCCCAGAGTTGCCCATCCCTGCTGACCCGCATCCTGTGTCTGAATCAGTTTTCCAGTCCCTAGACTCCTAAATTTGCCTGTCGCCATCAACCTCTTGCAAAGTCCAGAGCCTGAGGAGTAGGTCTGCTCTGACTGTGAGGCATCATCGAGTGGCTGGTTTCCAGCCTTCCACTTATCTTGAATTCTGTCCTGACCTCCAGTTTGCTCCCTACTGACAACTTCCCTTCCAACTGCTTGCTTTACCCTTGGAGGGTCTTTGCCACAATAAGGTTTTTGCCTCCTATCCGGCCTCTAGAGGGGTTATGTCCTCACCACCCTCCGTGTTCCTGGGTCCTGAAGGGTCCACACTGTCACTGCTCACCCCTTGCCAGGACCCTGGAAGGCTTCCGCCTTCATTGCCAGTCTGCACAACCTTCTGGCCACCCTTCATTTTATGCCTCAAGACTTCTGACTCTTTATTTGGGACATCTTGGAGTCCTCCCTTAGGGGCACTGTCTTGGTTTTGAGTTTTTCTATTATTTATTTTTGAAAGCTCACTCTTCTTATGTATCAGTTTTCTTCCTTCCTTCCTTTGTTTGTGTTTTGTTTTGTTCTTGTTGCCCGCTCCAGCCTCATTCCACTGTTCCTATTTTGTGCAAGACATTTAAAATCCTTATTTATTAATGCAGCCTGCCTGTATGATGGTATGTCCTGCATTTGGGTCATTCTGAAATTAAACAGGATGTGAATTAAACAGGATATAACCGATGCATATTTGTAAAGATTTAAAAAAAAAATCATCTTTGGAAGCGAGTTTCTTGGATGACAGCATTTTGGTCCGTAACACTGAGTGGAAACTCTAGGTTGTGTCAGGTTTTTGGACTCTAGTGTCTGAGAAAGATCAGACGCTGCAGACAAAAGACAGAATAGTTTATATTTAACATATTAAATGAAGAAGTTTTTGTTATAGCTTTCAAAGTTCATTGAAGCCATTTCTGAAATGGCATACAATATGACAAGCTGGAATCTCAACCACTTAACATTCTCCCCTCTATTTTACAAAAATGATTAAAAGCTTGGAAGACTTTTGTTTACTGCACTCTTAGAGTGTGACTCATCAAGCAAGCGCTTCAACAGAAAGAAGAAGAAACTGCAGCTTCTTAAGCCTCGCGGCTGTTGCTGCTCTAGTTGTTGGTTTAAACCATTTCACTTGTGAGGCTTTGCGCTTTCAAATGATGCATAACGCTGATCAATAAGCATTTTGCCACTGGGATTCTTTCACCTGTACTTTAACAAATTTCACTTGCCGTCTCCGAATCTGTAAACCACTTTCATCAAGCATGCCCCGTTTTTCTTTTTTTTAGTTATGATGTTCCAAGTATAGGAACACCAGGATGAACTGGACAGAAACAGTGACGCGTTTCAGCATTTAAGAAATAAGTTTTGGTCTCAAGAAAAGTGAAACCAAAATTAAGAAAGGTGTTTTTGTTGATCCTGAAATCCGTGAACTGATGAGGATGAGTTAAAAAGAAAACTGAAGTCAGCTGAATCAGCAGTATGTGAAGCGTACGTGCGGGTTTTCGAGAATCTTCTTGGCAATCAAGGAGCAGAGAATTATGCTGAGCTTGCGGGTATAACATACTGAAAGCAGATCTGCTAATGAGTGCCAAAATGTCACTGAAGATGCATTTTTATATTCTCATGTCAACTTTTTTTTTTTTTTTTTGCTCCACCAAATGGAGAAAGATTTCATCAAGTGATGGAAAACCGATATCTGGGAAAATTTCATCCGGGCATGATGAATGACTGCTGTTGGTTCTTGCAGAGAGAGACGGATGTGTGGTGCAAGCGCAAAAGCAAGAGCACTGAACGCTTTTGAGCTAAATAGACCAGAGAGGCTTTAACGCCTCTCTGGTATCGTCTTCTGGTTGGTTTTCAGCATAATGACGCTATAAAGCAATTTTGGTTGGAAATGGTTACAATTCCAGACATTATGCAGATGTGCTGATATTCAAAAACATCCGTGATGTGCATCTCAAAAACCTGACTTGCAAGTTTAAATTGGATTAAATTGGATGTTTGCTACTGGGCGTGAAGTTCCCAGTAGCAAATAGAAAACATTCTTTTGTACACCAGTGTAATTTGGGGCCATTGCACTTCAAAGTAGAGACACAGACTTTTCACTCTGCCCATATTGAGCTTGTGAATGGTATAAAGTGAACTTTTAAAACTTCCCTTTTCCTTTTTCTCTGCACGTGTAAAGCAGGTGTAGTCACACACAAAAAAAACCAACAAGACATAAAAGACGTAAGCCGTGTAAATGTTTTATGGTGAAACAAACAAATTTAGCGTGTTTGACAGATTTCGGGATGAGGCACAAGTTTTAAGTGCAACAAAAAACTCGGCAGGGACTCTCTCCTGCGTTTGCTCAATAGCTGGGCTGGCGGTTAACGGTGAATGAAGCCTGATAAAGACAATTAAGTCACGACGGAAGCATGTGCGCCGCCGTTGCGCCACGGTTTCGCGGGCAAAAAATCTGAACAATTTCTCAAATGCCATCTGAATTGCGAGGCCTAGAAGAGCCGCACTCTGGGATGCAAATAGACTTCTGTGCTCATCTCATCCACCGAGCACAGAGTGCAGATAAATGGAGATTACGGTCACACTGACGACACAAAGGATGCATTGTGTCAGTGATCAGGTCCCTCTGTCAAGGGCACTTAAGCAATCACATTCCTCAAGAGAAGCCCAAAAAATGTCATTTAAAGTGTCTGACCACCTCCTCACCGGCTTTGATATTCAAATGAAACATGGCCCTGTACAAATAGGTGCCTTAGCTGAGGAAGAAGGGGGAGAGTAAATCAGATAGGATTTCCCTCACATGAAAGGAGCTTGTCTGACATTTTCACAGCAAGCGCCGAGGGACCCTGAAGCAATGTTGGTTCGATGTCATGGTGGGAAGTTATTGCTGTGTGGAAAAGGTTAGCGTTTTCAGCCCTGCTTTCTGGGATAAACTGCTAAAACACAGCATGGAATAAGCAGGCGAGATGAAACTGGAGTGAAGACGAGTGGGTACAGTCGCTTCTCTCAAAAATAAATCCAAGCCGGCCCAGTGCATTCCCCATTTTACTGTCACACTGGACTGTTTGTTTTGCTTTTAATGCTGGAGGGCCCCTGGTAGATAGCTTCTGCCCAAGAGTCTAAACAAAAGGAGACCTCAAAGAGGGTCATATTAGCAATACCGTGGGATCTGAACAGTAGAATTTGAGGTGGCACCTTTAATACAAATCTGACCAGTAAGGCTTTCTCATGTTTCTCACTACTCTGTGTATATTTCCGAGTATTTCTCAGTGAGAACCAAAAGATTTTGACAGAATACCTCATTCCCATGCAGATGGAATTTGTGGATTTTGGATTTGCTGCGTCCAAATTGATGGGCTCAGCCTGGTATGCAATTAAGGCATAGCTGTCACTAAGAGGCTTTCCTGGATGATTAACTTGTAAGGCCTGTTGCATCCAAGGAAGTCAACTGAACACAATTAGCCCGTTTCGAGGAAATGAGTTTGGTAAGATCTCCGTTGCTGTAAAATGAGGTAAAGAGAAAAGAAACCAAGCAAAGCAGACAACTGGAAGGAGAAATGCAGGCTTTATCGACCAGGGAGTGGAGATCAAGGTCTGGATCAGTTTCTTTCTGATGGCGGGTAAAGGTTTCGTGCACGTGACGTGAATCTCTGTCCATCCAAGTAGCATCAACCACCCCCACCACGCTACTTCTTTAGATTGAAGAAGACCTCTCATTCACACTACCGGGTGTACGTGCTAAACAGCACTAGCTTCTTCAACAAATTCCACGTTCTTTGAAGAGGCTCCTTTTCCCCGTTTTTCTGACACTTGGCCAAATGCAAGTGCTGGCTTCTATCCCCCTCTCTCGCTCTCACTCTCTCTTTCTCTCTCTCTCTCACACACACACACACGCACACACACACACACGCACACACACACACACACACACACACACACACACAAAGAGTCAAACTATCCATAAATACACATGCACACTCAAGCGCAAGCTCATGCTTGAGCGTGCATCTGTCTTTCTCATTTGAGCATAAACGCTTCTATGTATAACCTGCAGTCTTCTTAGCTTTGATGCATTTTGCAATGCTGGTGTTACCACAGGTCCTCGGGGCTCGTCTTAAACTGTTTAAACACATTTTGGGACTCTCCCTTTGCGTTTGTCTTCTTGCCGGGATGCAGAGTTTTTGTTTTAGTTCAGAACAGGTCCCGCTCCTCTCGAAGCCAAGTCTCCTCTGGATGAGATGTGTTTGACATCTTAAAGGTTGGCCCACAGTGGCTAATCACAAGGAAGTCAGTTACGAGAAAGGAGAGAAAGATTAGCAGAATAAGGAAACAACAAACTTGTTTTCCGTCAAGATCAATGCCCAGAATTAAACAGATCCCTTCCCTGGAATCCCTGTTGCACCATCTGTTTTAAATAAAAGAAGCATTTTACACCTGTAGGAACAAGAACAACAAAAAAAAAGTAAATGGTGATTCATTCGAGCTCTGAAGGATCTTTTAATGTGATACAGGGCCATCTCATGCTGTGTCGATTTGTGCCGCGCTGCCCAAATTGGATTCCCACAATGGTTGTCGCTGCTTTTAACTTCCTCCTACTTGTGCGTGTTGCCATGGCACCTGCAGCGGCATTCTGGCATGGTTTCCAATCGGCTGCAGTTGTTTTCGCTAAAAGGGTAACAAGTGAGACAATCATTGCTATTGTAGCCACTTCCAATTTCCTTCTTAGTTTGCTGGAGTTTTCATTTTTTTTCTTTCATTATGAATTTATTTGGTCTCATAAAGTTGGTATGGCCTCAGAAGCAAGCAAACGGTGGCATATTTGCACATCAATCAGAAATGGGGCAACATTTGCATTTGGAGCCACGTTTGTGCCCACACACTGCAAACATAAATCAAACTCTCACCGCCCTTATTACTCTGTGTTAGGCGCTGCCAACTCATTAGACCAGTGATTGTAAACCTCTTAACATCTAGATCCTAAACCTGTGACGGCTTAGGCTCTGTAGCTTTCCTCTGCTTTAGAAACCATTGTCATTTCTAAGGTGCGTTGCCATGACGTCTTTGCTTAAACAAACTCCTTGGCTGAAGCTGACCAATCTAAGTGTTAGCTGGTAGAGCTTGGTTAACATACACTCTTTTCAGAACAATAGCAGCATATATTTCCCCTGGTCATTCAGCTCCTTGCTGCAGTGGCTCTGTGCCCCTTCCAGGGTAGCTTGCCCCACAGTCTAAGAAACCCCGCGTTAGAAGAACCAGAGACATTCTCGTGATGTAACGTACCAACCGCATCACTGGAGGTCTGCCTTCATCTGGGTGTCAAATACTCGTCTGTAAAGTGTTTCAACTCTGTCCACAGACCCATAAACACCCGACAAAGTCATCAAAACTTTTTGGTAGTTCCTGGCACAGTCAGTGTATCGGCGTCACAATGCTATACACATATACACTGACAGAATCACAAGGTGAAAACAATACCAGCTCCAGTGCATTTTTGTGGCTTCTTAAATTCTTTAAGGTTAAACTGGCTCACCAGCCAGTTCTTGGCAGCACCAAAGGGATTTTTTGCTGCCTTTAAACTGAAGGTAGCTGCAAGAGCAAACCAAAAAATTTAAGGATGCAAGCAATAAAATCAAAACAATGAGTTTTGACTTTATAAAGCTGTATCTGCAAGCCTGTGACAGCTTTGGCTCTACAGCTTTCCTCTGCTTTATAAGCCATTGTTATTTCTAAGGTGTGTTGTCATGGCGCCTTTGCTTAAACAGCCTTCTTGGCTGAAGCTGACCCCAACTGCCTCAGACTAGGTTGGTCTCCACAGAGAATAAGTCTTTGCAAAGTCGTGCGCTTGTTTCGCCACTGCATATTTCATCACAGACGTTCTTACTTCAGAGTGGCTTCCACACATGTCCTTCTTTCACACTTTGTAAAAATTGGGAATTTCAGGTCAAGCTCTATTGTGAAATCAGGCAATTTGATGTAACGTCTCCACGCTTATCAGCAAGCACATAACCTGACATCACATCTTATTTCATCAAAGCGTGAATTGGCTTCACGGCGCTGCTTGCGTTCTTTCTAAACCACAAAACACAATGGGATTCGCAGCATTTAAAAGTAGATATTTTATTGAAGTGGTGTTGGCTGCAGCCCTCCTTTATACGAGCCACACCTGGCTTGTAAATAAATTCGCTGTGACACAAGGTCAGTGCAGCCTTTCTTTAAACCCTCATTAGTCAGTCTCTGTTTCGTTATGTGAATATATTGAATAATATGGAACAAAAAGAAAGAAAGCAGACTTCACTGTAGACGGGCTTCACCTGACAGTCACTGCTGCCCAGCAGGGGGCAGCGGTGATTGTCAGGTGAAGCTTTGCACTGCTGAGACTGCATCCTCACCTGGTGTTCAACAGCACAGAGAAGCTGGAAGACAGACCTTGAAGATTAAATAAAAGAAAAAGAAAGAAAGAAAGAAAATGAAGATGTGGTGGTTATTATGAGGGCATAGTCACATTTTCCAAAAATACAGGCCTACAAAATGTTATTAGTACTATTTAATCTCAGGCATTTAATCTTTTACACTCTTTTTAAAGTAAAAGGAAGCCAACAATGGAGTGCTGATATTAGCTGTATACACTTTCTAACTCTAGTAAAAAGACACACTTTATTATTTTCCCTCAGTGAAATATGTTTTTCTACAACCGAGACATGATGAGGAGCCACTGTCTTGTTCTCTCTTCCTTTCCCAGCTGGGGGGGTCATTCATAAAAACAGCTTGAGACTATCTTTAGTACCACCTTTTTTTCTTTTTTTTGTTGCATTTTTAACACCAGCATACATGTTATGCTGTGAATGAGAATGCAAAAAACCATTCATGTGCTGCATGCATGTGTGTGTGCGTGCGTGCGTGCGTGTGTGTGTTCAGTCTGTCTTGCCACAGCGACAAGAGGTCATACAGTGAACTGCAAAGAGTCAAGAGTTTCTCCAGTCTTTATGCTCTGCGCTTAATGAGGGGACATTCAGTCAAACAAAGAGACATGATGCAACAAAAGACTGGACGCTGAAAAGAAGGCAAATCTGAAGTCCTTCCATCTCTCATTCACTCGTATGTATGAGGGCTGGGCTGTCAAACACAAGGCAAACTCTCCAGTGAAATTCCATCACTGGCAAACAGTGGACTGTGAAAAGTCAGAGAGGAAGAGCTATGTTTTTTCCGAGTACTGCTTTGTCGTCAAGCGGATGCACACTCACATTATTTCCATTTACATCAAATGATGCGATTAAAG
Organism: Cichlasoma orientale; assembly: GCA_034780415.1. Classification (NCBI taxonomy): domain Eukaryota; kingdom Metazoa; phylum Chordata; class Actinopteri; order Cichliformes; family Cichlidae; genus Cichlasoma; species Cichlasoma orientale. Next base: position 592,255 of record JAVDPK010001735.1, on the reverse strand, counting down.
AGAATTACGCCGAATGTGTATCCCCCCCCCCCCCCCTATGATACACGGTCACATTTTATTCACAGGAAGTGTTGTTCTAATGTATTTTTGTTCAGTTCTCATCTATAATTGGATAACTTGTAAGTGACTGGCTCTTATTTTGATGTGAGACAATGAAACCTTTGTGGACTCGGAGCCAACGAGTGGTCATTAATGGGATAACCGTACACTGGAAGACCCTTCATTGCCTAAAATTCACAAAGTCAGCTGATTTAAAGGCATCATCATAAACAGACCTGACTTAGGGAGTTAGTATTGGAAGGCCATCACAGCTGTGGTATTAATCTGTGGACAGATTCTGAACAGAATTTTGCACACATTCAAGCGCTGGATGAGATTCTTGTATTAAATTTCTAGCTCATCCAGCCGAAGGACTGGCAAGCTTGTGCCATGGCATCTGTTCTCCATCTGTCCTTTCACAATACACTAGAATCACTCCTCCTCCTGAGGTGTTGGTTGAGATTGACTGAGATTTTAGTGGAAACCCAAATTGTGCTCAAACTTTAGGTCATATTTGCCATCTTATGGGTACTTTTCGATACGCAGCATAACCTTCATGCACGCTCCTTACAATTTCGCCGACTTCTCACCCCTGATGTACTAAACACCGTCCAATTCAAACCATTTAGCAGAGTCGTTAACACAAGATTTTCAGTGCAAATGCATTTTGCATTGCAAAGAAGTGATACACCTTGAAATATCGCTTTACCAAACACGTTGCATATAACTTGCTTCACGTTAGATGGCGATGCTTATCCAGTTCAGGTTCGCTGGGGGGGACAGGGGGCTGGAGTCTATCCCAGGTGCCATAGAGTAAGAGGCAGAGTACACCCTGGACAGGTCACCAATCTGTCACAGAGCTAACACACAGAGACAGAAAACCACTCACACCTACAGACAATTTGGAATCACTAATTAACCAAAGCCCCTGCATGTCTTTGGATTGTGGGAGGAAGCCAGCGTACATTCAAACTCTTCTCATTGGATTTTAATTCTCATTGGTTTGTGCAATACACCCAACTGATAACAAGGAAACCTCGCTTTCTCCCTTTACTTCACACATAACAATAAGCTCTGGATTTTTTCCCCGGATCATTAGGCAGATGAGCTGTAACATCACTGATGTTCTTGGCACTCTGAAGTCGGGCTTTTTGGACAAATAGTTTTCTTTGAAATATGATAATATACGCACAAGTCTTTGTTGAAGTACACCGTGTTTTCTAGCAACAGTGCTGGAGTCTTGATCTTGTGAGACAACCCTTGAATTATTTATCTGTTCAATCCTAAATCATAACATAACAACAGGAGATGCAGCAAAGAGCCATTAGGTCTCGGTTACACAACACAGTTACACAACAATAAGTGGCCGCAGTTTTGCAGTGTGTGTGTGTGTGTGTGTGTGCGTGTCTCCAGTTTGCTCTCTGCTTTGCAAACTAATACCTGGAATTTCAGAAAAGGCTGGCACCCTTTGGCCTGCGCTGCAGTGATGAACATTTCTGTCGGTCATCCTGTTTTAGCTCACTCATTTTCCATCGCCCACTCTTTTAGTCATAACAACCACATCATGAGGTGCTCCAGATGAGTTTGGATCACAAGTTTCCGAGCCATCCTCCAGATGGTTCGAAAACATGGAATAAATCAGTATATTTGACCATACGCTGGATATTTATGGTTAGCATTGGATCATTCTGTGAGTTCTTTTACAGGCACTGGCTCTTCATCCTTAACACCTCCACACTTCCCTTTCTCTGTTGATGACAATATGTACTACGATCCATAAATTGTGTAAAAGATTCCTTGAGTGCAGTTTTTCTATGTCTTTCATGATCTGTTATAATTCTGGAAGATGTAAGAACATTTTCTGTTTCTCTGCACTTCTTTTTTGTCATCTTTGAATTTATTTGGTCCTTCAACCGGGCTTGGTCTTAAACATCCGCCTGACTTAGAAATAACACAATAATTCCCACAACGGAAAGGCAGACAACACATTGCTGTCCGAGGGAAGATCCTGGAACAGGAACAAGTCAATGTTATGATTAATAATTCCCCCACAGCTTAGAAGAATCACAGTGATGATGAAAGAACTCTTCTTAATCTTGTACAGCATTCAAGACTGATAACAAAGCGCAGAGCTTAAAAGAAGGTGTCATTTGTGTATCTCTAATTAGATTTGACTGGATCACGCATTTTGTCCTCAATTAATGCAGCTGAGATTCGCAGCAGCAGATTTTCTTTTTCGCCGCTGAAATGCTTGTTTGAAAAACCCGTCCAACTGGCAGGAGCCCATTTTCAAATGTGGGATGCTTTCTCTTTGTTGTGGTAAGCACGAGGATCCCGAGCACAGGGAGCACACAAGGGACCTACATGGAGGACAGAAAGAAAAGGATTAAATGCGAGAGCGAATGGAGGAGAAACAGAAACAGTAAAGTGCCAGGAGAACAAACAGAAAGTACTCTCAGCTGATTTAAGTCTCTTTATATCTGATGAACACCCTGTTGTCAGATTCTCCCCATATACTCGTGCATAAGAAATAAAAAACAAAAAACCCCACAAAAGCATCAAAGACCCAGGACCCACATGTACCAAACGTTTGTGTTCCGTGTGCTCTTTTATGTTTTTGACCTTACAGCTGTTGGAGAGATGGGAGACAGTCTGCTGGGCTTTTTGAGTGAGGGTAATCAGAGGGGTCTTTTTTTCACTGTCCAGTAATAATATGTTCTGAGTATCCGTGGATAATAACAAAATCATCTTAGGGAAATAAGGGTGATACCAGAAATGAAGTGAGGATGAATAGTGCTTTTCTTGATCTAAACAGCCACACTAAAAACACCAGCAGACCACTCGCCCTCATCTTACTGGTACCTTTAACTCAATATTCCCCGAACTGTTGATTCTATTCAAGAGAACAGCCTCAAATTAAAGCTTAGAATTGGAAAATTAAATGCAATAATCACCAGACCTCCTTCTCCCTAGCCACTTCCTCTACCTCCTCTGCGGGGACACCAAAGCTCTCCCAGTCCAGCCGAGAGATTCTCCAGTGTGTCTCAGGTCTGGGATCTTCTACCAGTTGGATATGCTGAAAACAACTCACCCAGAAGGCATCCACGATGCATCATAGTCAGTCAACTAGCTCCTTTTAAGGTGGAGGAGTAGTGGCTCCCTCTGAGTCACTCCTGAACTACCAAACTCCTCACCCTATCTCTAACGGCGAACACCCTTTGGAGGAATCTTTTTCTTCCGCTTGCTGCCCAGAGGTTGTGACAGGTGAGGAGAGGACCAGGTCGACCAGCAAATGGACAGCTTTGGCTTAATGCTTAAGTCTCCAATTCCCATAAACAGACCTATCCAACATCCAGATCACTGCAGATGCTGCACCAATCCATCTGCCAACCTCCCGCTCCACTCTACCTCCCACTCATGAACAAGTCCTGAGATACTTGAACTCCTCCACTTAGGGCAGACCCTCTAGTGTGAGCTGGAGGTCACTACTTGATGACATGAACAGAACCACATCATCCTCAAAATGCAGACATGAGTTCCTGAGATCACTGAAGGTGACACCCTCAGCTCCGTGTCTGCACCTAGAAATTCTGTTCATAAAAGTCCAACTCCCACAGGGAAAGAGCCTGGACTTATTGCCGGCAATAAGGGCCACACTCTTGCTGCAGTTGTACACCTGACACCCCATACCCCCGAAATAACCCCACAGGATATCCCCACGGGACACATGAGGGACACGGGTGAATAGCTTCTCCAAGTCCACAAAACAAATGTAAGGCAAACTCCCATGCCCCCTTGAATATCCTCAGGAGGGTAAAGAGCTGGCCCAGCATTCCACGACCAAGACGAAAACAGCATTGTTCCTCCTGAATAACTTCAACTAATGGGCAGACTCTTCGCTCCCAAACGCACAGACCTTCTCAGGCAGGCTGGGGAGTGGGATCTACCGAGGATAGAACACACTCTCCAGTCCCCTCTTCTTGAAAAGAGGGACCACGACCACCAGTCGAGCTATATCTAGCCGGTACTTCTCAAGCTCCTGCACAAGCTTGGGTGGTTTGTTCATCAGTGAGGTGAAATTCCATGTCCCTAAAGCCATAAGCAGCCAGGGATCAGACTGCCAAGGCCTCCACCTTAGACACCTGCCCAGTCATCAAAGCAGCGCACCCCTATAGGATCTGTGTTTTTTGTCTTTAACATAAAATCCTGTCACATCCTTAAGTATCAAGTTTAACTGTAGCAAACTAAAGCAGAGGAATGCCAGTGCGAAGGAGAACTGCCTAAACTTTGAAAAAATAAAAAGAACAAGTAAAAGTTGGAATAAAAAAACAAAGTAGTAATTTAACATTTAAAAAAAGTATGCTACACCCACCCACGCCTCTAAAGCTTACTAAATATAAGTATATTACTGCTCTGGGAAGCTTCTGCTCTCGGTTAAGGAATGATCTGGCAGAGCCTGCGTGAAATGAATTTACCCTTCAAACAGTCACTTTACACTTTGTTTTTAGTGAGCTTCAGAGGCACTGATAGAAAGAACCAAAGAACAGGTTCTGGTCTTCATGCTAGGTCAGACTAACCAGCTGTCTCCAGCTACTTATTACAGACAGTGGAGAGGTTTAGAGCTACTCATTTCCCAGCGACACAGCCAAAGCGTATTCTCCCAAAATGTCAATCTATTCTTGCTGGAGCAACTACAGAGCTTTTATAACTCGAGCATATTTGTTATTGCATGTGCTTGGATTTGTCCACTGCCGTTTGACAGTATGATTACTACATGGACCTCATATATATCCCAGTCCAAAGGAACTCCCAAAACGCTGCCTCCCTGCAGCAGAAATGTGGCTCTGATCATCGGTCCAGAAAGATTTGGAGTGTAAACCTTGGGAACCAGAGTATAATGTGAAACAGATATACTATATGTCTAACGCAACTCACAAAGAAGACATACCACTGTCATCATCTGGAAAATCATGTTAAAGTCTTGTGCTCTGGACTGTGAATGCTGCTGTTCAAATCCAGATAGCAGACATCAGTCTCTGAGGACACAGACAGTATTACCTGCTTGCAGAAGGAGATTTTTTCCCCAAAGTAATATCTGCTTCGCCTGAGGCAATAAAGTATGCGCTACCAGGAAGGGCAGGCCCCCCAATGCCACTAATAATAGCATCATTAAAATCTTACACGATGATCTTTTAGAGGTAAGCAGACTGATGTTTTTATATAATGTGTTTTTAGTTACACTACACGCTGCTTAAAGTCATGTAGACACACACAGCACTTTATTCTATGTACTCTACTCACACACAAGAATCCATCAGGGACAAACTGGGAGTTCGGTATCTTGTCCCAGGACACTTGAATATGTATAATATGTATCTTTTCAGAATTTTTTCTAGGTTTTAGCTCAAAACTATAAATCTGTATATGTGTGTGTTTTACCCTTTTCCTTTTTTTTTTGACTAGCTCTGTGAGGCAGACATATTGCTCTATAAATCCAGTTCAGTTCATCACTGGTCAATAAATTCAGTTCAATTCAATAAAGACTTGAAATGGCCCAACCTGTCCTCCTACAGCGAGAAGTGTTAATGAAAATGAGCCCAGAAATAAAACATCTGCCACTGCTGCTCTGTTTCAGGTCACATTTAGTCCCGCTATGATATCTGACAGGCTGCCTTCAATTATTCCAAATAGTTATGCAGTGAAATCAACAGAAAAATGTCAGTCAGGGAACTTATTCTGCTGAAGACACAGACAGCCTCAAACCTGACTATATAAAGTATCTGAAACTGGGGTCGGAGCAGTGTCCAGGGACTTCGTCCAGACTGCAATCACCTTCACTGTCAATCAAACCCAAGACCTCGGGAATCTGTCCTTTGAGAGAACTTTTTGTTAGATGTGTTTGTGCTTTCAAATAGATTTTCTCTAGAACAGAACAGAACAGCCTTCTTTATCAAACCGATGCTTTGCAATAGCCCAAATCCTTGTAATATGCTTGTACTGCATCCCTCATACAACAGCCTGTTAGCAGCAGTACAACCTCGGTTATCTTTTGGCCCACACAGGGGTATAACTTTCTTACCTCATTCACAAGCCGTGGCTGGATCCCAGCAGTGAACTAAAGGCTAATGAAACTCACAATATTCTATATCCCTACTGACTTATTAAGACATGCTTGCGAGAATGTTTATGTTGCATTAAATCAGTATCATTGAATCAGTTTGGGACGTAGGAAAAGTTTAGAGGGACCTCACAGGGCCCATGTCTCGGGGCCCAGCCTTCACAATTAGCCTTTAAACATGGACCCTTCATAGGTCTGTGATCTTTTCCTGCAGACAGGGGATCCTAGCTCCGAGCAGAGTACGCCTCTGTGGACTGGGGGCCCTGCTGGAAATTAAATTACCTCTTTTTCAGAGAGGCATGTTGGTCATATTTTACAAAACAGTAAGAATAATATTACTTCTCTGATAGCTAAAGATAATGCTGATTAATAGACGCACGCTGCCCGTGGCTGTCGTAGTTTGCACTATATGCTCACAGGGACTTTTTTCTGCATGGTATAGAACAGAAAATAGATTTTTCACGGATGTTGCTCTAACTTCATGCCTGTTGCACAGCGGTGCCTGTTTGACCCCTTTAAATCACAGGAGTCTGTTCTTTTCCCAGAACACATGTACTGTATAATACATGTGCAGTCATGCATCATGTGTGCCTTAACATGCATTGTCAACAGTGATTTCAGAATAGGCTCTTTGAAAGCCAAATGACCGCTTTGTTGCTTGGGAAAAATCTTTCATATAATTTATATGTTTTGCGCTACAGTAGCAACATGCTTCAGTCCACCTGTCCGTCACTTTGGATCACACTGGAATGCCTCAACAACTACTGGATGAACTGTCGTGAAATTTGCTTCAAGCATTTGTGGAGCCCAGAGGATGGATCCTAATGAATCTGGTCCTACCCTCAATTTGATGAAATATGGTGACATCAATCTTTATATACCTTGCAGTACTGTGTAAAAGTCTTGAGCCACTTCTCTTTAAAAAAAAAAAAAAGTTTTGCTTCAAAGGGGCCAGACTTTCTTGGAAATTTTGAAAGCGGTCTTGAGCAATAGTTTTCCAGGCTTTCTGAAGCTATTTCACATTTTTCGTTGGAAATTGGCTTGCACATGCCCATTTTTAGGGGAACTGAATGAATCGTGTCGTGTCCACACAAGTGTGCTCTTCCCAAAGAGCCACTGTGAGGCTGCCAGCCCGACTGCTCATCACTCACTGCCTTTGTTACCTGTTGCAGTTCGGGCTCTGGCTGCTGGGCTGCACTCAGCTTTAACGTCACTCTGGGTTTTTTACTAGCTTCGTGTTATAATGCTGTCTGTACAGATGTTTTTGCGCAACAATAATAAAAGTAATGTCCATATCGCCACTCCTCAAAAGCTGTAAGACTAGTTCCAGCACACAAACTGAAACCAGCTGATTGTAGCACAAGAAGAAAAAAAGCAACTTTGTGAGTTTTTTTTTCTTCCTGTCAGCTCTGGGTGCAGATAACTGAAGAGCCTTTGTAACACACCTAACAACATAAGTGTAACCGTACTGTAGGAGGTTAGGGGAGAGGTGAAACAGTGAGTGTCTACAGTCAGCTGTAAAAAAAAAAAACATGGTGGAGGCTCTGTCATGGCTTGGGGCTGCAGTTCAGCCGGTGGTGTTGGAGATCTTGTCAAAACTGATGGAATTATGAACGCAGAAAAGTACCATCAGATCATCTGATTTTGGTCCACCATGCAATACCATCTGGAAAGAATTCATTTTTCAGCATGATAGTGATCCTAAACACACTGTGAGTGCAGTTTACCTAAATCAGTCATGACTGGCCTCCCAGAGCCTGGACCTCAACGTTATTATAAAGCAGCGTGGGATCATCCTGGCAGAGAGCAGAACAAAGGGCAGCCAAGATCTAAAGAAGAGCTTTGAATGTCCTCCAAGAAGCCTGGAGAACTATTCCTGAAGACTACTTAAAGAAATTACAAGAAAGCTGCCTCAGAGAGTTCAGGCTGTGCTGAAGAATAAAGGTGGTCATATGAAATATTGACTTTGAATTGTACAAACTCTGGTTTTGCATTATAAACTGTATTTGCATTTAATTTTGTACATTTTAATAAATTTCTGTACCTATTTCCCTTTTTTCTAGTAAAATATACAGAAATAGGTGACAACTCAGGACTTTTGCACAGTACTGTACATAAAATTTGCTTAAAATTTAATTTCCATTACCTGTCCATGAAAAAAGAATGATCTAAACTGACTTGCTAAAAAGAGAAAAGAAAAGAAAAGAAAAGAAAAGAAAAGAAAAGAAAAGAAAAGAAAAGAAAAGAAAGAGCTACAGACGATCTATTCTGCCTTTGGTAATTACTTTTGGTCTAACTCCTCCAGCATGTTGATGTTTTGGTTTTGTTTGAAATGTGTGTATTCATGATTGGGTCTTGCTGGGGATAACAATCCCAAGGTCTCTCCTGCAGCGCTGCCATGAGGTTGACATATTGATAACTGGCCTGATGCTAAACACAATTATTCATGGTCTCCAGAAGATAAACTCGCGGACACATAAACGATAATGTCTCGTTGTAACCCCTGTCGTTAGAGCTCTGTCAGCGAGCAAAACACCAGAGCCGTTTGAAATGCAGAAAAAAAAAGTTAAAAGCCTGGGCAGAGGTTTGGATGGCTGGAACCAGACAAGCCTTTAGATAAACAGTGAAATGTCTTCAATCAAAACAACGACCCAATGATTTGGATTTGCCAGACATCAAACCAGCTGCAGTGAAACCTTCAGGAAGGTGGTTCGTGAAACAGAGAAGGCAAGCGAGAAACATTATTTCAGCACACAAATGAGCTGCATTTGTGTTAAAGTTGCTCATACCGTGAATTAAATGAAACGATTTCCCTCTGAAATCCATTTGTCTTGATTTCCTTTTGCACAAACAGCTCTGGTGCCTGTGTGTTTGGAAGCAGGACAGGAAGCATTACGATTTCTGCGAGTGGTGTCATGATCCCCTGGCCAGGAAGCATTAGCGCGGTCATTTGCTCTCATTATGGAAGAGTCACTGAATGTCAAAACCACATCAAGGCGTCTTTAGTCTGAGGCTACAAAGAGATTTCAGATTTTATGTCCAGACATCTAAGCCAGTAAAATTGTAAAGGCAACCAGATAATGATTCGGTTTCTCTGTCTGAAGCTAATTAGACATTTTTCTGTAATTGTATTTTGGCCTTCTTTCTGTTATATGTTACACGGGGGAACGTAAGCCAAAATTATGCCTGGAAGGATTCCACATGAGTCACGTCTTCGGCAGAATGAGAAAAATGCTTCTTCATGCTGTGTTTCGACGGTGTCAGAAGCGGAGCGGCCCTGTGACGCGTTTCAGCTGTTTGCTTGTGTTGCTTAGGGATCCCAAGGACACTTAAGCTGAAAACCCCTGACAGTGACTTATAGGAGGAAGATTCGTCAAAGTCACCGCTCTCTTCTTTGTTTTGGCTCGCCAAGGCTTTTTTTTTTTTTTTTTTCTCCTCATCTCAAATATCCTTGAACACATGACACAGAGGATGGATGACCCAAAACCACCGGAGCTTCTGAGGGTAGCCGGTGGTTTTCAGTGCTCCATCTGTTAATCAACACATCACTACAATGCATACACAACAAGATGGAGCATAACCCACACAGCGACATCCAGAGAACCTCAACTCGCAGGACACAAGAATAGCCTCTAATTAACAGCTTTTGTTATGTTGACATAAATAGATGAAATGAAGAAACCTACAGGAATATCTCAAACTGGGAGTATTTGTATATGCCTTCTGGAAAAGATAAATTATTTACTTTAAGCCTGAGCAGCAAAGGTCATGAATTCTTCAGTGCAGCACTCTATGAAATGTTCTTAACCCATATATAACAAAGTTTATTGTAGTTTTCAACAATGTCTGGCTGCCTGCCTGTTGGCGATCCTACCCACGTTGCATTTATTTCCTGTCAGATGCTCCTCCTAATAATCCTGTCACTCCCTGGGGTCTCACCACCCAGACAGCAGAGACCACCATTTCTTTCACCTCTGCCCCCCTGCTCACCCCTGGAGACAGAGACAGCCTCTTTCCCCTCCTTACTCACCCAACTATATTCTCCTTTTCTTCTTTTCATCACCATTTTCCCCATCTGGCTGTTGCACCTCCTTCATCCACACCCTTTCCCCTCTGCTAATTCGCACATCTGGGAAAGGTTAAGAGTGTAGAAATGTTGGTGTTTGCTTCCATTTAAGTTGCGATGCTTCGTAAAGTCAATGCCAGAATTCTGTTTTAGATATAGGAGGATTCATTAACCTCAACAAAAATGTCTGTTTCAGCTCCTCTGGAGCCAGAACTTATCACTGGAGTACTGAGAAGTCAAGCCAATTTGTCTTGTAATCTCTACCATTAACCAGTTAAAAATGACCGTATTTGTGAGTTTCTGAAGGCCTAATGAAGCGCGACCATCAGGTCAGAAACTCCGAGGAAGCTGTTGGAGACATACTGCAGAAACACAATATATAATTAGAGCTATCAATCCGGAGGCTTCAGCCTGTTTAAATCAATCTTGATTGTAGTGTGTGAGTCAGAAGTGTTTGTCTGAAGGCAAAAGTGTTTTTAGCATTAGACCGTATATTCAGATGCAGGCCTTCCAAGTCAGGGAGAGACAGTTGCATGCCCAGTTTAACAATCCAAGAAGTTATTTTGAAGCCAGCGGAGACTTAAAAATAGTTTGACGAGTTGGGAAAAGTGGCTATTTGCGTTCTTTCCGAGAGTCAGATGAGAAAACCGGTGTCATTCCCATGTTTGTTCTTTAAATATGAAGCGAGTCATTATCACGGCTGCCGGGACAGGTAGGTGAAAGGTAAGAGAAAGATTTGCCTAGATCAACCTCTAAAGGCTGATTTCTGTTTGTTTTTATATATATAATATAATGATTTATGAGCTTAGACATTTGCCAATTTCAGATTTTGGTATAAGTTAAGCTAAGCATGATTTGGCTGCATGTTAATATTTAAAGAAAAGGGAAACCATCTCAAACTTGGAAGGCAGCACATAACCACATTTCCCAACGTGTCAACCTATATTGCTGTAATTTCATGGGGAATATGGAAATCCTTGGCTGCAAATGTTGCCGCAACTACAATTGATACCTGAGGTTTGAAGCATAGGTTTTAGTTTACACTTTAAAGAACTGTGAAATCTAAGGCATTCATAACTAATCTTATCAGCACATCTGTGTGCTCTTGGGTTCAGAGTTTTTAAGGGTGGCTAAGCTGTGAAGAAAGGCATGAGGCTGTATGCTAAATAGAGGCAGGATAAGAAGTGTCAGGTGAGGTACACGACTGGAACGTTATGGGTAATTAAGAGGTATATCCTGGACCTCCAGGTAAGCTTTACCTGGCTAAAAACGGAGGACCACCTAAGATGAAATAAAGTCGTGATGCTTAGCAATCTAACCTGAGGGTGCCGAGCACATCTGGTGAGAGTGCTGTTAAAAAAAAGTACCTGTTAAATCCATTATCATTGCAGAGTAGCTTAAATTACAGCGAGAGAACACGGAAAAAAACAGCTGTGAGAGTGAGAACCTGTGAGAAAGCTCCGTATAACACACACTAACACAGGCCGGCAGGTTTACAAGGTGAGAGATTGACTACCAGTTGTAAAACACTATCAGGAAGGGTGCATTGCTGTGTCAGTCAGAATGTAAGGCAATCCTTATGTCACAAGGTACGAGGAAAAAGCAGGCGGTGACCCTGTGGGGATTTTGTTTCAAAGAAGAAAAAATGTTTTGTGTGAGATGTAGCAAAGGCAGGAAGATCTGCAGATCTTCAGCTCCATCCAACAAAGTATGTTTAAATGTGTTTGAGTATTTCTTTTGTCTTGGATGTGAGGCAGCTTAGAGGAAAGAGAAGAAAATCTCTGAACTTACACTCAGTAAAAGTTCCCTCTCTGGGGACGTGCTTTCCCGGAGAGAAATCATGGGGCCTGACAAGAGGCCAGTGCTGGGACCACACTAAAGGGGGCCCTTTGGCATTTGAAGGATGGAGTGATGACAGTGGGACGTTGTTTGTGTATAAAAAGGAAACAAAGTGAAACAGCTCTGAACTTGTCAGCCCCTCTGCTTGTCACCTCGGAAAGAAATGTGCATTGACCCGGCACAGGCAACTACAAGCCTGGTACCGCCAAACAACACTGTTCTAGTGTGCTGAGGTTTGTTTGTGCACATAATTTGGTACCCTCATGCTAGGGTTAGGTCGCTTGAATGTATTGTTTTAAATATTTTTTTTAAATTCAGTTAATTAAATTAAAGCCTAGAAGATCTCAGGTCTAAAATTACATTCCTGAAGTAGAAAAAAGGTCAGTTTTTAACAGCAATCCGCAGTCTTTAAAATGTTTAAACACTTGCAAGTTCATTTGTATTTAAATGCAGTCCTTAATTAATTCAAATTATTTAAAAGAGCAGCTGATAAAGCAACCACTGGGAAGTTTACCATCTAGCGCCACTGTGGCATTAAACAGACGTAATACTCGTTTGTTTATAGTGAGTTAATAGTGAGGTGTCATTGTGCCCACTACCACAGTGAATAGACAGTTTGTCAATAGGCAAATGACATCCTAAAGGCATCCACAGAGGAAGAGACTAGCAGCAATTAGCGACCAGCATTCATTGAATATCAATGAAATTCAGCAACTTGTAGCAAAATTTCTGTTAGCAGCACAAAGCCGGCAGCGTCATGTGTGGGCTTTAGGCTTACAGAAGCCAAGGAATTTATATGTTTAAGTCTGAGGAGCTTCAGAAAGAGGAGTAGCTGTGAAAATGTAGCTTTTAATTGCACTTAGCATATTAGCCTGCTAGCAAAATTGGCACAGTTTTAGCTGGGTGTATGGTGCAATGCATTTTTATTGTTAATTTTAATATGTGTTGAGGTCTTAAGAAAATTTAATGTCAAAACTTGTATTTATCACAGAAAAGTTTCAATAAATGAAATTCATTTTCACTTTGATTTAGCCAAAAACAAAAGTGATTCCACTCGGCCTCTTTTTGAGTTTGTTTAAATGGAGCAGCTTTAAAGTTTAACAGCTCTAATGTGCAGATGTAACTTTACAAATAAAAAGCAATACTAGGAGTGAGTTATATCTGGCATAACATTATGACTAGATCCCTGAAGGTGTGCTGTGGTATCTGGCACCAAGATGTTAGCAACATCCTTGAAGTCCTCTAAGTTGCGAGGTGGCGCCTCCATGGATAGGACATGTTTGTCCACAAATGCACGATTGGATTCAGATCTGGGGAATTTGGAGGCCAAGTCAACGCCTCAAAGTCATTGTTGTGCTCATCAAACTATTCCTGAACCATTTTTGTTTTGTGGCAGGGTGCATTATCCTGCTGAAAGAGGCCACATCCAGGGTTCTAAATTAACACCCACCAACCCGCCAAATGCGGGTAAAAAATCATTTTGGCGGGTGTTAATAAAAACTTACTAGCCAATTTTGCCAGTGATG
>JAVDPK010001735.1:552883-566945 GCA_034780415.1 Cichlasoma orientale | reverse complement strand
GTACTCTTATATGTGAGTTACTTTTCTTGTACCTGGTTTATAATGGAAAGCAATAAACAGATTTTTGAAAAAAAAAACCTCATCATTTTAAGGCAGAGTTTTTCTTAGCTCAGAATGGTTCTCTTAGGGGATGACTACATGTAAAGGATGATCACTGTGCTAACATTAATGACAATGTATCTATGTTTCCTCATTTGACACAAATTTGGGCATTTTCCTGGCCATTTGACAAAGAAGGAGTGGTTTACATATTCACCTGATAAGTCGGGGAGGAGACACAAATGCCTTTGGGGTTGTGTTAGGAGGATCATCATGTAAAAATCTGCCAAACATGTGGAGCTACCTGCTGTGGTGACCCCTTGTAAATAAAGGACTAGCCAAAAGTAGCTTTTCTGATAAGGAAGATGAAATGTTTTTATTACTGGTACTTTTCTGGTGTCCTTTCAGTCCGCCTGTAGACCAGCAAAAGCGGGACTGCATTTTCTTACAATCGGATGACATTTTAGCCTCTTAGCAGTTCATTAAAATTTATCTACCATTTTAAACATTTACAGGCGGACAGAAGAAGACATCTTGAGCCTCTCATCTGTCATCTGCTCTCCTGGCGACACATCAAAATTGGCCTTTGCCCCCAGAGGCTAAGTCAGTAGACTAGTATATTTATATACTTAAATATTATTATATTTAAATATTATATTATTATATTTATCACAGGTTTTTGAAATCTTCCTTTGGCCTAGTAAGAAAAAAATATTCAGTGTTTGTCAGCTTTAGGCTTACAGTTGTATTTTGGCCTCTTCTGGATGCTAATCAGGTGGAAAATTTATAAAAGAGCTAAGGGCTGTTTAGCTTTTCATCTTATTGCTTGGATTTCACGGCTTATAGTTTAGAGTTTTGGTTCACACACACTGTTCTCATGAACATCAGTTCCAGCAGTAGCTGTTCTCAGTGCAAAAGCTGCAATAAACCCACCTTTCACTACTTACCTAGCAACTAGCTGATGGTGGAGCACGGTGGCGCACTGAGCTGGTAAAGAGCCACATATTTCCCACAGGAGGTGGTGGGGATTATAGAGTAAATATTAGACCGACATTCATCAAATGGACACATAACTTGACAGCAAATGCTGGTCTGTGTGCCGGACGTGTGAAACCAAAACTGCGCGCTAACAAGTTCATAATATCAGCTTACAAGGTGGTGATGTCTTATGTATACAACTTGTTCCTGCGGTTCCTTAAGTGTTAATGTCAGTTTAAGGATAGTATTCATCACTGCCTTTTAACTGGTAATATGTGGCAGTTAAAGTCTATTTCATGAGAGATTTCCACTGTTAACGACGTGGCTGTCATGGCTCATCAGTATCAGTGTTCTACATGTTAATGAGTTGAATAAAGGGGATGAAACTAGATTTTACTTTTCATCTTTTGATGGTGCAACTCATTGAGAATAAGGTGATATTTTGCATCATTCTAGCTCGGCAGTTTCAAAGAAAAAGTTGAGGTCATAGTCTTGGCGTTGGCATCATCTTTGGCGTCGGCGGTGTCAGCGTCTTGTTCCACAAACACTTTAACGTTGGCCATAATTCGAGAACACACACACACACACACACTATAGATGCTTATACAAAAAATCTTGGACGAGTTCAAATCTTGTGGCCCTTGACCAGAAGGTAAAGGTCAGAGGTCAAGTTTTCTGAAAATCTTGTGAACGCAATAAATCGAGGACAATGTAACCTAGGATGTTCAAATTCACACCATAGATCCATCTACTGAAAATCTCAGAAGAGTTTGAATCAGCGAACTTGACCCAAAGGTAAAGGTCAGAGGTCAAGTTCCACAAAAACTTTAGCATTGGCCAAAACTCGAGAACAATGTCACCTAGACTGTTCAGATTCACACCATAGATGCATACTGTTCAAGCTAGACCCATCAAACTTGTTCACTGACTTTATTATAACAGCACTTTGATTTTTTTCTTCTTTTTTGAAGCACATTGAGCCTTGCGTCTTAAATGTACTATAGAAAAATTAAGAAAATTCACTTTAAATATGAAGAAAAGCTTTGAGTGTTTATATAGAATTATCTGGTTGCGGATGTTTCCCTGACACCCACTTCAGCAAAATCCACACTTTTAAAGCTTCACCTGTAACAAATTTGTAATCTTTCCTTTCTTAGGCCCCAGTCTCACTGGCCTAAAGACTGGTTGCAACCCTCTCGCAAATTTTTCTTCACTAGTTGGTGAAATTGCTCGCAGAGAGGCATATGGTGCTGCACCTAAAATCTCCTTTGGTTGCTAGCATAATGCATTTATCTGTGGTTTGCATGGAAAATGCCAACTTGTCTGCAAACACTTGACAACTACTTGCAGAGGGGTTGTGTAACGGTAAAAAAATGCAATGCAAACCAGAACCAGAGAATATGTTTCTCTATTGCTCAGCAAGGAGTTGATGATTGTTTGCAGAAAGTTTGGCGTCTTCCATGCAAATTATGGGTGCAATCTGCTAGTGACCAAAGCAATCACGGGTTTTTTGGTGCAGCAGCCTTTTTGTAACTGACTACAATGACAGCAGTGACAGCAGTTACCTCCGGCAAACACTTGCCTCCCACTACACATTTTTCACCAGCTACCAGAGGTTGCCAGGCGGTCACTGACCAGGTCTCTAGGCCTGTGTGACTGGGGCCTTTACAGAACAGTGTACAAAATATTCAACACAGACTTAACTGGCAGAAAAGCATATCAGCTGTCACTAGTCTGGTTAAAGTGCCCTTTGCAGTTTGTATCCATACTCAGCTGAGTTATTTTGTATAATCTCCACCATTCTTCTAGTTAAACTCTCACTCATTATCTCAACAGTTTAGACATATCAGCTGATTTTAAACCCAATCTGCTATGCCTGTTATTTAGACTATTCTTACAGAAACCAGGTGGTGCAAAGATGTTTCTCTTAACCGCAGAATGACTAATATTCTGAAAGACAGATTGCAATAATTAGGAACAATTAGGAATCAGACCTTGAAGATTTTAGGATTCTTGCTGGATTTATTTCAAACTTCAAAACGGTTGGCAAGGCTTGTCAAATAACAGCTTGGTGTCAGTTATCCTTGAAGGAAGGGTCATTTTTGAAACCACTCCTCACTAACACGCACGTAAGCGTAGCTTCCCTGTATAAATGAATGTAAGAAAGAAAGAACTCACAGAGGCACTGTGGGCTGTTTACTTGTGGAAAATACAAAATGGAAAATGGACTGTCTTCACAGAGCAGTGAAGCTGTTCTTGGACCGGAGCGTAAGGCTCAGGTATAACTGGAAAGCATGTCTCAAACATGCCTACACACCAGCCAATGGGAACTTTAGCAACTGCCTGTGAGAGGTGAATATGACACGTTTCAGCTGAGTATTATAAAATGTAAGTTTTCATCTTATACTTTTTTTCTTGAAAAATGCTCGAAACAGATTTCCTCACATTATATCATGTGCAGTATATTTTACGCTTCCCACTCCTAACTTGCACCACTGATGCTGACAGTTTTGGATTAACATGTTTTAAAACTGGATGCCTTTGGACTGTGGGAAGAAAACTGCAGTACCCAGAGAAAACCCACGCAAAAAGAAGGAGAGCATCCGAACTCCACGCAGAAAGGCCAAGGGTGATTTGAGCCAAGACCTTTTAGCTGTGAGCCAACAGTGCTAACCACCACACCACCATGCTGGGGTTAGGCTAATCAGTGGTTCTAAATTACCCATAGGTGAGAATGTGAGCTGCCCAGGGTGTACCCTGCCTCTCGCCCTATTACAGCTCGGATAGGCTCCAGCCCCCCGTGACCCTCAACAGGATAAGCGGAAGAGAACGGATGCATGGATGATTTAACACTTTTCTTCTAGTATATATATTTTAATATTTCATTTAAAATATTACAATATGAAAAACATAATCCTTTTTCCCACCAAGAACACAAATTATAGTGGCAGCAGTTCTTTGTGTTTAGTGCTAATGCTACTCATGGGTGTTTCCATGATGACCACGGGTATATTAGTCCAAAATGTAGCAAGCTGGCATGCTGACAGTGGCATTTAGCTCAAGACTTAACGGCACCCTGTCAGAAATGTGGCTGCATGCTCTGTATTCCTGGTTTTTGGGGATTTTTTACAGCCAGTAAACAAGGGCAGAGTTAGATGGCATGGCGCAAACGTCCTTACTTAAACCAGGAATAATGTTACATAGTTTCTGCCTTAAACCCTTTGGTCACCCGGTCAGGTTCACCTATTTCACATGCCTTTTCCCAGCACTTTAAAATTAGACAACTGCTTGAAAATATGATTTTTTTTTTTTTTTAAATGAACAGACTAAATATTTCATGGCTAAAATAAATTCTCTTGGCTCCGTCTGAATTCTATTCTAGGTTAATACTGTAAGCACACGGTCTGAAACTGTAACAGCTTTGTCTGGCCAGAAAGACGCAAACTTTATTTCTGTTCCCCTGCGGTTGCCTCCTATCCAAGTAGCACAGTGGCTTGTAGCCAGTGCCACATGGGTACTTGAGAAGAGTGATGACAAGATTTACTGTAATTGGAAAATGGCTTTTGCTGGTGTTTCCTGGGGACCTGCCAGTAACTGCAGCCAACAGAGTTATTCCCTCTACAGGATCCCTATTTATGAGCTTACCATGGAAACTGATTAAATATCCCAAACTAATATCTCCCATTGTTTGATTTTTTTGCTTACGTAATGCTGCTGTCTAAAGATTGGTGATGTGAAACCACACAGGAAGTTCCCATGTCAATTTGAGAGGAAAGGTGAAGAGGCAGATTCCACAATAAACAGTCCCATTCATTCATTTCCCTGTGTTTATGCATGCAGTGACGTGCTCCATTGGCTGTTCAGGATGCCTCCACAGCTGTTTAGAAATATTATCTATATTGCCTCCAACAGAATATTGGAGCAGGGCGTGGGGGGCGTGGTGGAGGGCGGGTGCTCCTTTGAACTGTCTGTAGATATTCCTGCTGACCTGGTTTTCACAAGTTGCTCTCCTCAGATCCTCAGCCAGGTTAAAACAGACAAGCGGTTTATCCAGAAACTCCCTCCACAAAGTGGTGGAGGAAGTTTCTCGAATGCAATAAACATAAACTTTAATGAATAGGAATACATGTGAGGACGAGGCTCCCAAGGCCATACTCGGAGGAAGAAATTTAGCAGCAGCAGCAGCTGCAGTGTAGTGGCTGATAAAATGTGCGCGTGCTAAAATACGAAACAGAAAATCTTGCAATCCTCCAATTCAGCATACCTGGAAACTGTTAAGAGAGAGGATAAAATGATTGTTAGCATCATGACATTTTGGAAAACTTGCACACACTAACTCTGACCTTGCAACACAACTGTTACATTTCCACAGTATATATATATATTTTTTTTTTTTTAGAAGATAATCTTAACACACACCCAAGAGGGTCTGGGTACTGTAAATTTTCTGCACTGTCAAGTTCCTCTGAGATCTGCATACACGGACTGTCAGCATAGATCCCAAAATTTATAATTGCGTAAAATGCATGAAGGAAGCTCAAATGGCCACAGTATGGTCACGAGGATTGCAAAGATTTAATGATTGGGGGGGGGGGGGGGGGTCTGCTACATATTTTGTTTAAAAATTATGGGGTAAAAACACTTGCTGGAGCGCAGCTGCCAGAACTCTTGCTATGTAAAAACCACAGTTGTTATTGTGCTGCTTTTTCTTGTTCTTGGCTTCAGATTTAATTTCTTCTGCTTCTTTTTTTCTGGCTGTAAATAGCACTGGTACTTATATATAACATTGTTAATAATAATAATGTAATTGTGTAATGTTATTTTGAGGTTAAGCATGTTTCCCCTTCTGAAGTGCACCAGGCTTTTCTAACTGCTACAGGAAGCTCAGGGAGGAACACCAAGAAGCTCTTTGGTCTTAAAATATATTTTTTAAAAAAAGTATATATTAAAGGCCAAAAAACTTTTTGCATTAAAATTTGTTTCAGTTCCATTAAATGTGTTTAAACGGAAACTAAATACACAAATGTAAACATTTACAATACAGTCATGTACTCCATGAATCATTTCGGTGACTTGTGTAGCGCCAGTATTTCCTTTACAGACTGAATGACTCCAAAGCTGCGTTGATATGCCTTTTTAAGAAGAAAGCTGTCGCAGTTACAGAGCTTACTGGAATACATTTGTAATATTGTTTCACCCACTTCATTTGATAACAATAACCAGCCTTTCCCACGCCTTTATGTTTGACCTTGCAGCAATTCTGGCCCGGTCCAGTGAGAACTCTAAGAAACAATTGAAGTTGTTCAGGAGCAATACAGTCAAAATAAGAGATTTCCATCTGCACTCATTTATATTTGGCAGAATGGCCCTGCTCTGGGACCTCCTGGGAGCAACACAGAACAGAGTTGCCTTCAATGAAACTTGAAGATTTGCAGCAAATGTATGAAGGCTAGAGCTGCTTAATTAATGCACCCTACAGTATGTGAGACTTGCTAATGGGATATTAAGAGGGACATCAGCTGAGCTGATGTTGGCTGGCACTGAGATCAGGTGATCTGATGGGATTGTGGCTGAGCTTGACTTCGTGGCTCCTCTCGGTTATTATGCTCAGATCTCAGAGGAGGCGCGGGTCTGTGCTTAAGGGCAGAACGCAAGTGACAGAGACACACTGAGAAAAACGATTGTTTATGGGTGCAGCATGTCCAGTTGTTACCCCTTCTAAAGGTTAACAGCTGGACGAGTGCCCAAATCGAAACAAGAATATTTATAGATGAGGCCCTTGTCTCATACTGCCAAGTGTTTAATACATGCAGCAGGTGGTCAGATGTCAGCATTTTATTGTTTGACGTTGTCAGAAATATGCAGGCATTACGCATGGTCATTGCACAAGTACAAAAGCATCAACCACTGCTGTCTCCTGGAATCAAATGTACGGGCACATTTGCTCTTAAGTGATGTCAATTTCCCCTTTTTTTTAGGGAAAATGGAAGGCACCAATGATGGAGTTTACACAAGGCTGACTTCCACTGTTGGCCTCCTGCAGCTATAAAAACAAAAGCTGGAATTACAAGTCACTTTTAATTCATTTTACCAGACTCTGCCACTTACCGTTATAGAGCTAATTTAGGGGGGGAAAAAATGACACTTGTTTCTTGGATTTGGCCTCCTTTCAAGCCAGCTTCCTCTTTCCCCTCTTGCAGATTGAAGAGACGAGGTGTCGAGACACCCTCGCAGTTTCAATGCTAAAAACACAGCAAACAGTGAAAGGAGAGCGACTACTGCTGACTTTCTGTTTGTTTTACCAAGTCATCGCCTCCAGTAGATGACTTTGTCGCTGCTTTATTTTTCATGTCATATTTAAAACTCACATAAACACGCAGCAGGATTCTTTGTGGTCAGTGTAAACAAACAGTCCTAAATATGACGGGTGGTGGTGTCTGCCCCTCCGGAGTAGAAACGTGACTTTATCTTTGCTCGCTAAGCAAGTGCTGACAGTTAGAAGTAATTAACCTCTGCACCCAGGAGGAAATAAGAGAAAAATAGGCCTGGCTCAGTTTTTGTTTTTTTTTAAAAAGCTCTCTGGAAACATTAAGCTGACGGCGTGGGAGGCCTCACTGCCAGTGTAGCCAACCACATCTGTAATCTGTCACTGATAATGATTCCTTAACTACTCTGAGTGTCTACACAGAATTCCCAAAATTTCCCGACTCAACTGCATCACGTGTTATTTCCAGCACTGCGTATTTCCGTCCATTAAAAGCTCTTGTAGATTTTTTTTTCTTATGAGATGCAGAGCAGGAGGGAAAAGCAGGTCAGGTATAAACATGTGAATAAAGGAGACACACACACACACACGCACATACAAAGAGAGAGAGGGAGACAGAGCTTCATCCACTTTACCCAGCTTTGATCTCCTTAATGGGGTGCTGGCCTCGCTCCAGGTGGGATGTGTCGCCAGGGGCAACAGCACAAGAGGAGGCTGATAAGGCAGCCAGTTCAGACAAAACACACTCCGCATTGGCCTCCTTTAAGTGTGCAGCGCTCGCTAAACTTAAGAAATGTCAGAGCGAAACTGCAATAAAGGGTTAACGCCTAGAATAATAAAATAGTTCCAGTTGCATATTTGGCACATTCACGTGATAAGTTTACAACTGCTGCTGGATACTTGTTTTTCCAGCACCCTGGATCATTTGGAAAATTGAGTCACTGACATTACACTTAACTTTATTATTGCAGAAGGCTTCATGAAAATCTAAAAAAAGGTTCCTGAGGTTCCAGCTATTTTAAGAGATCCAGCCAGCACTGCACTGACCAGTAGTTTGTCACTATAGTGCATTAGAAAGGGTTTTATTCTCTTAATTTTTCACTTGAACTCTCCCGGAACCCTGCCCCCCCCCCCCCCCTTTTCTTTTTCTCCATCTTTGAACTCCCCTGCCTGTTTCCTAACATCTCTCCCTCTTCTTCTTTTTTTTTTTCCACGGTCACTCCCTTTATCTATCTCAGGAGGCTTTGAAATTCTGTAGGATTAGCTCAAAGCTGTCTGTCCTCTTCTTTGGCTGTCTGATATAGGGGCTTTTCTATTCAGTCTAATCACTGCCCATGCCTGATCACACACATTCACGCATAAACACACTTAAACAAACACGTGGGGACGTACTGAGGTTGATTAACTGTGTGACATTTTTAGACATTTCAAGAATTTTTAATTATAAGTTTGGGTCACGGTGGCATGCGGTTTACAGATATGAGGTGTCAGACTTGTGACGATCCACCTGCTAAAACTCGCTGTCTTATTAAAATGTTGATCCCAGATGGTTCTTTATTATAAAAAATAAAGGCGCAAAAAGATCAAAGACGATACGTAGATTAATAGGTTTTGATGATAACAGAAAGAACACCAGGATGACAGATTGTTACCTTTAACCTCGTCATTTCTTTTTTATTGTTCTCGCTTTCTCAATTAATTCCTGCTGGACGATAACAGGTGGCGAGTGTCTATAGCTAAGCTAGTGGCTTTGTGAGGATGGTAGCTATATTATAACATTTGATGGGCAAATTAAAATTTTGACCTGACGGTGCTGGATGGATTTAGATTGAATAACACTGATGGCACTGAGTTAGGCACTAACAGCTGAACGTTAGGGCATGTCACTGAAAGAGCACGGAGACGTGAGTGGCAACCTCCAGGGCTGAAAAGATGAAGCTTTTTGAGGCTGGCTCCTCAAAACGAATTTTCCGTCTTTATAAGGGTGCATTTTTTTCTAACTCATCATTTTAAACTTCGTAGTTAGGAGCGTAGCCAGGTGGATGCCAACACAAGCAGCTGGTCTGCTAGGCTGGCTGAACTGTACTTCTTGGCCATGTCTGCGGTGCCTTTGGGAGTATTTTTATCTGGCAAATAATATGGCTTACTGTGTGGTTAACTGCACTAAAAGCAAGTCTGAGAAGTCTGTGCTCAAGTTTTGGTGAGTGAAATTCTAGTATTTTATTTCTGTGCTTCTTAGCACTAATTAGCAGGGATCTGTTCACTGGTTCCCAGTTTACAGATGTGCCTTTCTAACCAGGGTTACCTGATAACTTTGCACTTTAAATGTTGTCTAAATATTTTCCGTTCTGGCTCCAGAAGCCAAATATGGCAGAGGCCAAAATGCTGACCACCTACACGTGGCTTCACAGAGCAGTGAGTGACATCATGGTGTCTCTGGCCAAACTCTGAGGGAGACTGATGACATCGGAGTTCCTGGTGATTGCATCTATGATGATGATGATCATCATCATCATCATCATCATTAAACTGACTCATAACCCCCCCCCCCCGATCCCTCCTCCCTTTCTGTTTGATCTCCGTCTTCTCCGTCACTAAGATGTTATCATGCGCTCTGCAAAATATTATTTTATTTTCCATAAAGATTACAACAAACACGTAAGAATAACAGCATGGGATTTTCCAGGAGAAGAGTTAATGGGCCACATGTTAAAGCTCATGGGAAACATATTGCCAGCACGACAGGAGGCTTTCCTCACATTGATGGAGAGGGGCCTGAGAAGAGAAGGGGTGGGAGGGTAGAGCAAGGTTCACTGGTTCCCAAACTCCTGCAGAGCTTCAGTAGCCTTCACTGCCACCCTGAGCCTCTTCTCACCCCTCCTGTCTGGCCTCTTTCTTCCCCTTCACTGCCCTCCAGCACCACTTTCAAGCTTTTTGCCTTTCTTTTGTCTGTCCCCGCTAAATCCCCTTACCTACCGGCCTTTAACACATCCTTCAGGCCTCTCTACGTTGTTTCATCATCCTCTTCTATTGCCTTCCCTTTCCCCTCTCCTCATGTTTTCCATGTTGCATTTTTTTCCCTGAAACATAATACAACCAAGAGCAATCTTTCTATATAACCCCCTGTGTGTCTGCTTGCTCTCAGGGGGCTCGCTCCCTCACATCTCTGGATTTTACTGTACACGGTAAATTACATTAGATCTGAGACCCTGCTTTATGACTGAAGGTCAATATTGACTTTCTGAAAAGCAGCAAGGTGGGAGAGAAAGAGAGAGAGCCAGAGGGAGAGGGAGAGGAAGATGTTAGTTTGTTCTCTGAGCCTTTCTGTTGGCCTTTTTGTTTGAGTGCACTTCGCTTTTATGATAGTGAAACTGGCATGTTCTCAAAGTCAACATAATTAGACATTTCCTCCCTTCTGCTGCAATTTGTCTGTGTACAGGAACAAGGCTGCGGGTACGCTGCTCATCGATCAGTAAAATTTATACAGCGTATTTGTTTCAGAAGATCTTTCATTCTGCAGCTCTGCGTGCTTTTAAAATGTCATCAAATCTGCAATTTGGCACAGACTGCCAACGGGATATATAAACTAAGAAGACCTCAAAGACTGAACTATACAATTCAAAATCTAAACGGCGTTCTCTCACTGCTGAGGGAAAAAAAAGGTGGAGTTAGGGCCTGAGAAAGAAAAGTAATCAAGAAATCTGTCTCTTGAGGCCCACTTCACCGCAGCACACAGCAGAAATTCTCAGGCCGTGTTCTGGCACTGTTGTCAAAGCTGTCATCTGTCTACGCCGTGTGCAAGTTTTAGCATGCAGCCTTCCGGCAGGTGACAAAAAGCACCGACTTGTGTGTCAACAACTGTGCTTCACATCCCTACCTGGCCCCAGCAGGTCTGTTTAGAGGTGCCGTGAAGCAAAACCACACATTCGCACACACACACACACACCCTTGTCAGTTTTTCCCATCACAGTTTTTTGGCTTTTCTTTTCTCTTCCGTGTGTACTTGCTTCTTCTGCTGTGTTCAGACATTTCAGTGAAGGTCTCTGAAGTAGAAAAGAGAAGGTGCAACTTTAATCTTTTTTTGTTTTGGTTTTTTTTTTTTTAGGATTAATGTGATTTATCCTTTAGGCTATCTTAATCTTTACACTGTAAAAAAGAATTGATCTTGGTGCATGTTTGAATATTATTAAGTTCCTGAGTTACTCTCTCAGTCTGCGTATAAAATCTGATTCACTCCAAAGCGTTTAAAACAGCACATGGCTACCTTTCCTGCGCCTGGTTCTGCCAGAGGTCTCTTCCCATTAAAAGAAAAATTTCCCCCCTACTTTTGCCACATGCTTGCTCATAGGGGTCTATTGTAGGGTCTTTACCTTTCAATATGAAGTGCTGCCTTGAGATGACTGCCTTGTGACTCCACTACAGTGGACGGATGGATCCACATCTTGATTTGGCACAGATTTTACACCGGATGCCCTTCGTGACGCAATACTCCCACTTATCCGGGCTTTAGTTGACTAGCTTGTGAGCCCCCTGAGGCTGGGTTTGTGTATCCTCCCGGTCTCAGATTTGAGGTCTTTACTGTTTAATGCAAATGTGTTACACAAGCAGTTTTAAGGATAATTCTGTGCTGGCATATTCTGTTTCCTCAGTAAGTTTCTGAGAAACTGATGCAAGATACGGCTGAAAAGCTTACCAGTTACTTAAAACATGCTCTGACTCATCTGTCCAACGGACATTTATCGCTTTCATTGTTGTGTAGGCATGCCTGGCTATTAGCCTGGAAATCAGTGACTGTATGCATTTTGCATATTACATCATGTACCACTGACAGAGCAGCTTATCAGATTGACTTGGAAGTTCTTTGATCATCTGTGCTGCCTTTGGATTTCATGCAGATAACCGGTCAACCTGTGGTTATCGCTCTGTGGTTGGCTGTTCACTGAGTGAAAATCCAGCCTGGCATTTCACACACACTTGCATGGTTACACTTGAGGTCAAGAGGAGAGGAAACTCTATTGCTTATCTTAGATGTTTACCACAGTGGTGCAAAACATGTGTTTTTCTAAATGTATGTGTGCAGTGGGTGGTAGACTTAACATCCTTGTGCGGTGAACTTCCTCAGGAGAGTAGCAAGCATCGGTCAAGCTGATCAGGCTGCCGGTCCATGAGTACTTCCTAAACCACAGTTGATTTGCTGGAATATTTGAGGTCTGAGGCCAAGGTTACCTCTATTTCTGGCTGCATTGTTTACCTGGGCAAAATGTGTTTTCTTTTTCCAAGGCAGGAAGATCTAATCATGGAGGGAAGTGTTTTTAATCCAATGTGGTGGAAATTGCCAACCCACGGGGTGTTTTTTTTTAATAAAACTGAGCCACAGATAGGACCACAGGAGTCTGAATGAGGACCAGATCATGTTGTTGGCCCTAATTAGTAAACATTTAAAAAAAACCTGAACAATATGTGTCCTACCTGTCTTTGATAGAGCATTTGGGCATGGACCACAGTTATGGTTGATGAATGCTGCCTGATGTTTTAGTGGTCAGTGTTTTATTTGACAGAGATCAGTGGAGGGTATCTCTTCCTTACTTCAGCGGAGGTCATCGTCAGGTCAAAGTAGTGCAGGGTCAGAAAGCAGTCCTTTCTCCTGCTGTGTCCTTAGCCATGTGTTGAATGCTTGTCCCTTCAAAGTTAGCTTTCAACAAGAAGCCTCAGCAGCATCCACGGTAGGGTGAGTTCCAAATTCAGTCAAATAATGTGCAAAGTTGAGACTGAAAAGGATCGTTGGTGTATAAATACAACATTTTATTAGTGAGCTATTTCTCTTACAACAGATCTGAAAGAAACAGCCCACTTAGGCCCACATTTAACTGGGTAGTGGTGCAATTTGTGATAATCAAAGCATATTTAAGTTACACTGAATGTAAGCTTAAAGTCTAGACGGAGGGTATTTAAATGAACCCAATTAAGAAGGTGATTTGATTGAGAGGGTAAAACGCCCCCAACTTGTTTTCTGTGCAAGCGAAACAGGCGTCCTTACAGCATGCAACAACAAACCAGTTCCAGCAGAGATAGTGAGAACATTAAGAAGCACCCAGTCAAGAGTTTGGTTCATTCTGAGAAACAAAAAGAACCTTTGTGAACTCAGCAACAACAAAAAAAAAGCCTAGACATCCACAGAAGACAGCAGTGGTGAATGATCATAGGATAATTTGTCATGGTAAAGACAAACCCTTTTGCAATATGCAGCCAAGCGCAGAACACTTTCCAGGAGGTAGGGATATAATTGCCAAAGTTTACTTTAAAGAGAAGACTTCAAGGGAGCAAGCACAGAGAACACAGAGGATTCACCACAAGGTGCAAACAATTTGTCAGCCTCGACCACAGAAAGGCCAGCTTAGACTTTCCTAAAAAGAAAAGAAAACATCCAAGAAGGTCAGACCAGCTCAGGAACAGCATACTTTGGACAGATGAAACTAAAATCAACATGTACCGGAATGAAAGGACAGCAGAGGCAGTGTGACACGTGTGTGTGTGTGACGCATGCTTCCCAGGGGCATCTGGTCACCCATGTTTAAAAGAGATGTGGCACGAGACAGAAGTGTCTGGATGAATTCTGAAGTGTTCGGGAATCTAATGCAGCAAAGTTCATGTGAAATTACTCAAAACATACCGCCCGAGCAGCTCGAGTGAAATATTGAGAGGTGGTCGAGTCAACACCTATTGAGAGGTGGTCGAGTCAACACCTTCAGTTGTTGCTTGTTTGTGGGTCTTTGTGCCTTT
>JAVDPK010001735.1:506273-523925 GCA_034780415.1 Cichlasoma orientale | reverse complement strand
ACTCAGGTGTGTTGAAGCAGAGACACATCTAAAAGTTGCAGGACACCGGCCCTCGAGGCCTGGACTTGAGGATCCCTTACCTACTGGGAGGAGGCCCCTCGGTAGACCCAGGACATGCTGGAGAGATTTTATCTCTTGGCTGGCCTGAGCACGCCTCCATGTTCCCCTGCATAAACAGGAGGAGGTGGCTACGGAGAGAGAGGTCTGGGTTTCTCTGCTTAGGCAGCTTCCCCTGCAATCCAGCTCCGGGTAAGTGGAAGAAAATAGATGGGAAAGAGGTGCAGCAATTTGTTGAAACGTGCAAACATACACAGAAATACAATATATAAGACAAAAACAGAGCGTGGGGAAGATGGGTCTCTCGGGCCCTGTGTCAGGACCTATTTAAACAGTTCTTTGCTAAGTTTTCTGCTGTGTGTAAATGCAACACTGATTCAGCCCTTGAGATGAATGCCTTTTTTAATGCTTGAATGATTCATAGGTCAGTGTTAAGTGGCTTATCAAAGTTTTTTTTTTTTTTTTAAATCCTCTGAAAACAGTCAGGTACGAGGACTGGACTGAACATGAATGAAAAAGAAGTCAAAGAAAATCTTTGAGAGACCTTCAGAAAGCCTGGAGGACTACTGCTCAAGAGCAATTTTAAAAAACTTACAAGAAAGTTTGGCTCATTGTAAGTAAAATATAAAGAAATGAAGGATTTTTCAAAATACTATAAATGTCTTCAGTTTCATGAATTTACTTCCTTGATTGAAGTACAATGCTGCTTTACAGTAGTAATCATTTCAATGTGGATACTTTTTTGCTCAAATCTACATGTATGTGAGTTTGGTGGCTCTCTCTAAGCAGTCTGTTCTTATGGCGCTCTTTTAAAATATGAACAGTTAATCAGAGATTCATTTTAAAGGCTGTAAGGAGCAATAAGCAACGCAAAGTGAGAGGCACACCTCTGGCTTGTCTAACCCAGCCTTTTTACTGTGTACCACATTTGTGTGGAAAACTACTCGTGCAGTTGCATGAAATCAGACTGCAGTTCTCATGGCGTGATTGCTCAGGATGGAAAAACTCCAAACACTTACTGGCTTAAAACAACGTGACTTTGGCTGCACTGTAAACAGCTAATTACTCTTGTGTCCTATCACTGATAAAGCCGCGGCTCATGGAGTGTTTGCTGGAGTATTACACCACGCCGCTGTCCCCACAGCACAGGCAGGTATCACCCTGCTTTTCTGCTAACACAATGACGTTTGCAAATGTGCGTCAGTGTGCAGGTCGACGAAGGGGAGGCTGTTTTTTGTACTTTTAGGAAAGCACTGTTTCATTAAAGAGCATGTTTAAATATGCGTGTATGGAGTCAGCAGAAATTGTGCACACACGAACTGCATCCACTGTAACCTTGCCCACTTGAGACTGCACACACACACAAATCCACACACCCTGAGTCAGCAGAAACAGGAGCTCAGTGACACCACTAATGAACCCAACTGTTATTCTTCAATTTAACTCTGAAGCCAGCCAAGGAACTCCTCTCAGCGCTGCTACAATTACATGTCAGCCTTCTCCTCCTTAAAGCTGTCTTTCTCCTTATCTATCAGTCAGCCTGCTTCTCTCCTTTCTGCTTTATCATGCCTCAGTTCTCTGCACTGTAAAGTCTCATTGTTTGACTTTTTTTTCTCTCTCTCATACCTTTAAATGCATGATAAGGTATGAACTGTAGAAGACACATAGCTGCCAGCTTGTGTCATTACATGCTTTCAGTTCTTTCAATTTCCTTGATAACTGTTAATCTGTCAGTGAACTGGAGGTACTGCTCTCCCCTACACCAGGAGAGGGCGTACATGTATGACTCAGAGAAAACCTGAAATCAGACAAAGCAAATCTTACATGAGGATGGTTTGAAAAAGAATGAAGACATTTCATAATTTACTTTCTTTTCAATCCAACAGGAATCAGAAAATATAACATGCTGTAAACGTGGCCACCTATAGGATGTATTACATTTAAACGAGTACTAGGGTAGTTCTATATTTGAGTCATTCATTGCTACAGTATTTCACTCCATTACATTTATTCATTAGCAGTTTTCACCGATTCATATAAAATACCACGTAGGCTATATTGTATCAATTTTAATGTAGCCATTTTTGCTTCTAAAATTTATTTCCTGCTATTAAACCGGTACTTATAACTATATAAAGGCGTGGCTTTTATTTAAGAAAATAATTGACACACTTTCTTCGCTGTTACTCGTGCACATATTAGCTGTTGCTCAGAGGGGAAAAGACCAACCGAAAATGCACAAAATCCGTCCTCTGCCTCGAAGTCACGACGCGGAGACTTTCCGTGGAGCTCAGGGATGCGGACAGCACCTGACAGAAACGTTGCTCCGAGCACGCACGCACGCATACGTGTCCAGCCACACAGGCTTCTCCTACGTCTGCAAATTGCGTGCCCTCTTGTGTAGTCACAAGGTGGAAAATACCCCGGGTACCACATTACAGCCCCACTACCAAATTAAAACCTCACAAGATTATGCGCCAGCATGTATTCACCAGTATTTCCCTCACAAGGAACGATTCCTAAAAAGCCTAAAAAAGGGCTTCATTTGTAACAGAGATCCGCACTGTTACAGCAATAACGCATGAGACGGCTGTTTTAGACTTCTGTGGGCAGTTTAAAATCTGCAGGAAATCTGAAATGTGCCTGGTGAAACTGATTCAAAGCCTGGACACACTGAATGGCATTTCAGCGAATGAAACCAGCATATATTACACATCAGGACGTCCTCGTTTCTTATTATTCTGATGTTAAAAAACAATTCAAATAGACAGGTGTTATGCCAAAAAGTGTTCTCCGGCCAAAAAGTGATTTCCGGTATTTGCCTAAAATAAATGACTGACGGTATTTTAACCTTTGTAAATGACTTGTTGCCTATAAGCTTTTAAATGTGTCAAACATATCTCGTTTGAATATCAAGTCATTTTGGGCACTGAAAGAACATTAATGTCACAAGGATGAAGCTGCAATCAGTTTTTTGTTTGTTTGGGTTTTTTTGTTTTGTTTTGTTTTTTTGGTTTTTTTGCACGTGACTTTTACATATCCTTTAGGTTAAAAGTGTTTAATTGACATTAAAAATGTCTCCCCTTCTTTCCCCCAAGAGAGATCTGTCCAGGGGACAGCACAATTCGCAAAAAATATAACAGTATTATTTAAAAAAGAAATTAAGCGGCCAAAAGGGACTGGATTGATTATAATATAGAACAGAGAGTAGGTACAATAATGCAGAGTCATAAACATACTTGCAGAACGGCTCATTTCTGTGTTTTAAATATAAATTCTTCGTATTCCTGTTGATTACAACATTGTTACCAATATAAGAAAGCATACATTAAAACAGCAGACGATCGCGTGTGCAGCGTCATCATCAGGACCCACCTACATTTCATTCACTCTCGTCCCCGCTGTGGGTGGTGCTCAGTGCCGAGGACGCTTTCAGAGAGAGCTGATGATACCGAACTACAGATAAATAAGCCAGGCAAAAAAAAAAAAGACAAAAATTTTTCGCCACGATTAACTGACACTGTGGTTTTTCTTTTTCACTGAACATCAGCCTCGTCCACGGGTTCCAGTTTCAAATGGACAGACACTCGAAGACGGTTGGCTCAACAAGCATGGGATTATTTCTGTAATGTGGATTGCTATTCCCTTGCACGAAAATAAAGATTTGCTGCGGAACAATGTGAGACGTTTTGCGTCCTGGGTCCTCGTGTTTCTGGATATCTTGAAAATAATTGGCAACAGCTGAGACAAAAAGAAGAAGAAGACGAAAAAGAAGTAGTTATTGCGCGGAGGATTGTATTCTTGGGACCAGCATGGATTTGCTTTTACAACCCCCGGCCCTTTTAGAGAAGTTTTAGCCGGTCCTCTTGTATTTGTATTGTCCCGCTTGTGAACTTCATGTTAAAGAGAACAGAAAGCCTCATCCGGCTTGTTGAATTTTAAAAACAAAGATCTTCTGCCCTTTGGATTGGATTTCAAACACCATGAACTTTATTGACAGTTTGACACTATTATTTTTGACGCTGTCAGCTGTCAAGGTGAGTGTTTCGGACAGCAAACTGTCCCATAAAGAGACCTCCGTTTGAGAAATGTAGTGACTGGTCATTAATGTGTAGCTTGTGCCCTTGTCTTTCCCCTGGCTAGGTCACCCCTCGTGTTTAAACAAGCTGAAATGTTTAGTGGCTTTTGGGGAGATTTAAACAGCCATTACGCAAAACTGGCATTGTATAAACGTGGCCCACACGGACTCTGGGGGGTGGTGCGCCCTTTTTTTGTACTGTAAATCTGCGATAAGTGACGATTTTTAAATAATCTTAAGTTTGACGTTGGGTGATTGCAGGCCTGCTCTAAAACCACCTTGGAGATATTATTACGCTTTAAAGGCGCAGTGGCTCCATTCTGAATTTGGACTTGTGAGCAGGTTCACTACCGGCACTCTTGCTTTCTGCTACAATAGGCTCTAGTTCTCGAACTGGAATTTAACCATTAATTCCAGTAGTGACCGAGAATTACTTCCCCCCAGATTAATCAGCCGAACTGGTGGGATTTTAAGAGCGCTTTAGTGCCCACTGTAAATCGTTTTTATATAATCATTAATCAACTGCTGTATGGCTTTGAGCAAAGGTTTCAAGGTGGAAAAAAATACCAACTCAGTAGGAGGCTGCGTGTTTTCCTGTAACATGATTGGACTTTGTAGGATTATAACACCACTTTCAAAAAAGCCTTTGCTTCCTTTGGTTTCCGGCGGCAACATAGCTCCTCTCGCGAGCATCTTAGTCCCGGCATAATACGACTGGGGGTCCAGTCAAGTGTTTATTTAACTAACTGGACCATTTAATGACAGTTAAGCCCCCCAATCAACGCTGAACTGTATATGGATGAAACCTCAAATGCTCATTTAACAGGGGGCAGATCATCACTCGGTTTAAGAGCCGGCGTTGGTAGCCTGACACCCATACATTAATGCATAGAGCTTTTTGGGGGGCTGGGGTCTCTCGGCCCACAAGGTTGGACCCTCTCACGCCACCCAAAGGGGGTGGGGCCTGCTAACAAACCGACCTTCTTTTTTTTGTCTCCCCCTCTTTTCTCCTTTCATTAAGAAATAGAAAAGAGTTGCTTATCTCCAAATGCCGGCTCACTCAGCACACGCCATATCTCATGCAACATTGGTGAGATATTGCGTGAGTTGCGCGTGCTCCTACGTGGAAAAAAAAAATGGAAGAGGGAAGGGTTGTGCGTGCGTGCGCGTGTGGAGACGAGACAGCATTGTGCGTAACGAACGAATGGAAAGTTGCCAAAAAAAAAGAAAAAAGAAAAAAATCCTTTGTGGCCCAACTGGTGTGGTGACAGCTACCCCCTGTGAGGGGAAAGTAGCAGGCTGAAATTCTTACCGGCTTTAATGGCAGCGGTTATTAATCCGTGCTGCCGGGAGGCAGTGGAGCCACACAATAAAGGTTTGGTAACTGAAACTAAACAGCGATGTCGAAGTTTATGAAGTTTGGTCACGTAGTTGATGTGGCTGAACTTAGGTCAGATTGTTTGACACGTTGTACCTTTGATCAAACATTTGCCCATATAAGACCTTACGCACTACATACATATAAGTTATAATTAGACTACAGGCAGCCTGATTAAGGAATTGCATCTTGGGATATTTTTAATTCAAAAATATATGTATTATTGCTACCTCATGAATGAACAGCTGCATAGATATTCTATAGAATCGTATAATTATAACTATATAAATACTTAAACTTTTAAATCGAATTTCACTCTATACTGTGTGTAGGTCAGCCCATGATAAGAGGTGTGTTTGTGTGGTTTTCATATTTTGGCAGTGGTCAACAGAAATGTCATAATGTAAATATGTCTTTTGCACAACCGTGGATAAGTAAGGGGCATGGCGAGGGTTACACCAAGTTCTTGCATAATCTACTGTAGCTAACAGCATGTTTTTTTTTCCTCTTGCAGAGTGCCTCCATATCGAAGGAAACAGAAAGAGGTCCACATAACGGTAGGTGTCCCGCAGGGCACCGTGGGAATACAGTCTATGCTGGGCTATCTGGTTGGCCAACAGCCAATAAAAGAAAGGGCTGGTTTGAATTTCAACTTGACATTAAAGGGAAATTATTGCCTCCTAGTGGACAATTTTGTCATTTGACCCTATAGAGAATTATCCAGGAATGACTTCCTTGTTTTGTTTTGTTTTTTAAAACAAAACCAAAAAAAAAAGAGAGCTGTTTCATCTCTAAATCGTACCCGCTGGCAATGTTCATCCTGAACAGCATTCCTCCTTGTTTGAGGTTAAGCTGGGGAAATGTTATAGAGACCAGACTCTTTTATAGAAAGGAATGTCACCCTCTTGGCCCAACGTTTCATTTTGCACAATCCCAGCATTGCCCAATATAAATTGGACAATCAGAAGCTGAACTTCGTGATGTTGTTCAGGCCCTGCATGTTTGGTTTGGCTTCCCAGAGGGCTTTCAGTCCGGGGTTGTTTTAGGTCCAGTAATGGGCTGAGTGATGTTCTGGAGGTGTTGCCGGTCTGTGTGCTAACATCTTTCTCAAGAGCAGAACTCCTGCAAAGACTCAGTGATGGGAGGTGGAGGGTAAAATAGACTGAAGGTGAAAAGCAGAAGACAGGCTATTATTTTACAGCTTTAGGCAATGTGGATTATAATTGGGCAAAAGCAGCACTATGAAACATGGGGTGTCACTGGCATTGGACAGCAGTATACATGTACCCCAGGGGATACTTCTGTAGTAACCAGTTAGCAAAGTTTAAAAAAAAACAAACTTTAAATTTCAAGTTTTGTTATTAATATATGGTAAGTTTAAGTTACTAAATCAAACTTTTGAAATTCTTACTTATGGATTGAAGGATTCCATAGAAAAGCCTATAAATAAGAGTGAAGGATCCTGCTGACTGGCATGTGAGGGGGGTGGTAGATATATTTGAGGGTCATGCACATGTGAATGGGGCTTATTAACTTAACGTAATGGATAAACTGTTAAAACTGTAATGAGCAGGTAAAACGAGCGAATGAGTGGCTGAAATAGTAACCAAATCGTTATGGATAAAAAGTTGAGACTGTTCTCTGATGAATGGCAGGCTAAAAGTAATCACATGGATTAATTGGTAAGCTGAGAGTAGTCCGGATCTAATGAGTTCAAATAAACACATTTGAAAACAAGAGCTGGTGTTGATGAAGGGGTTCTTGAGTCCACTTCCGAAGTGAAAAGTGAAAAGGGTTGGGAACGGCGACATAGAGGAGCACTTGTTAATTTCCGTGAGGAATTACATAAGTGTGTGTGTGTAAAAGTAGGTCAGTCTGCATTCGATTGTAGACACCAAGCGCTACTCGATGGAATAACACAAACTAAAACGTGTGTGTGCATGTACATGTTTTGTGTTTTGTTATGAGCCTGCCAATTTTTGATTCACATCCCTGTTTAGGTGTGTGTGTGTGTGTGTGTGCTGTCATATTCAGGAGTGAGTCACTTAGACTGCGGCTCTCCTGCCATTTTCTAACTGTGACTCTGTCTCGCAGTGATCCCTCTGATGGAGGTGTACAACAAGAGTTGGTGTAAGCCTCGGGAGCTTCTGGTGGAAATTCTGCAGGAATATCCGGACGAGGTGGAGCACATCTTCATCCCGTCGTGTGTCGTTTTA
Source organism: Cichlasoma orientale (assembly GCA_034780415.1). NCBI lineage: Eukaryota > Metazoa > Chordata > Actinopteri > Cichliformes > Cichlidae > Cichlasoma > Cichlasoma orientale. The sequence goes on along the minus strand of JAVDPK010001735.1, from coordinate 516,196 downwards.
ACGCGCTGTGCCGGCTGCTGCAACGACGAGATGCTGCAGTGCACGCCGACGTCCACGTATAACGTTACAATGGAGGTCAGCAGCACGATTTGCACCAGTAATACCTGAGACTAAGGTGTGGTTTTTAGTCAGGGGTATGCCTGTGTCCTAAATGAACACCCAAAGCCTTTATTTTTGCCCAGATGTCAAGCTAAGGAGGCGCACAGGCTATACAAGTATCTGTCCAACCAGCCCAGAGTCCTAATGGAGCTTAGCATAAAAGCCCTTTCAGCCTGTCCAAGTGCACGTAGCTCAAAGGCTGCTTAGGTGTGACCTTTGGCCAAAAATGAACCCTATTGTTGCACGCAAAAGAGGTGCCCTATTTTGATTTTAATCTTTGCCCCTATGAGAGCCTGTGCAAACCTGGATCACTGACAGGTGAAAAAGCAGAGGAGGTGTTTCTATTCTCAGTTTGAGATCTTTTTGAATTTTGCATGTATTGTTTCTGGGATTTTTTTTTTTTTTTGCCCCTGTTGGTATGTAGAGATTAAAATTTTTAGTTTTAGACCATTTTAACATCTTAAGACCTATAGTTTTTCTTATGCCCAATGCACTCACATCTCTTCTGCACATGAATGCCACAGCTAGTAGTTAAGGCCTCTCAGTTCTTGGTCAGCTGGACACCCTTGAACTATCTAATCATGTGAGGAGAAGGATAAGAAACCACTTTTTTTTTTCTAGAAACTCCTTGAATTCCTGAAGTTGGCAGGCGTGACAGATTGAGATATCCATTCCTGTTGAATTCATATAGATTTTTTTCCATCATCTGGTCCTAATATCAACACATCTGACTAATGTAAACCTTCGGATGTTTGTCTTTGACTTTTTTATCATCTTCTCTGCATTTGGACCTGCCTTTGTCTATTCTTCTGGTACTCTGGCTTTAACTTGAGGAACAGTGAAAAAGACTGAATATTTGGAAATAGACTGGCATGTATTTCATATATTTTTTTTCCCCCTTTCTTTTACAGATTAAAAGAATTAACCCCAGAAGGCAACAAAATGATATTTTCATGAGTTTTACAGAACACAGCGCATGTGAGTGTAGGTAAGAAACCCTGAACACACACACACACACACGAAACACAGCCAAACATTATTGCAGCCAAATCACTGTGCCTTTGTGGAGCAGAGTGGAAGTTGGCTAAGCACGTCATGTAAAGTTATTGTTTGAAGTTTTCATCTGACACATTCAACAGATGCATATCACCATAATCCGTATCTTATCTTTGCTTCCTTCACTTTGCTGAGCCTAAAAAAGCCTGAGCAGGTTTGAACAGATCACAGCAGACATCCTCCATGCTGCTTAAGTTCATCTTCATTCCTCCGAGTACAAAGCTTCCTAAAACCGTGTTTACCTCTGCGACATGTGGAGGTCATTCCCCGGTTCATAGCTTAGATACAGGTCTATGAGATAAGTATTGTGAGCTGCCATTTTCCATTTTACTGGTGCACAATCTAGAATCAGTCCCATACATTTTGCCCACAAAAAACCTGCTGCTTCACAGTACCATATTATTGTTTGGAGCAGGACAAATATGCAGTGTGCAGATTCTATCCACCTAATTTTCTTCCCATGGAAATTACCCCAGCTTCTGCTACAAAATGCTATGAAAGTGTTGCATAAGGTTCTGTTTGCCAAACCTGTCAAAATCTCGTCTGCGATGGTGGAATCCAGGTATATGAGGCCTCTATTCACAGGCTTTTGGTAGATGCTGTATTCAGATGGCTCAGATGTGTCCTTGTCTAGGTCGTGTCCCATTTAAACCCAGTCTCTTACAGACTGTTCAGAGACGAGGCTAAGCCTGACTGGCATTACCAGCACGGTCTAATGGATCCAGTCAGTTTGCTGCTGTCTCGCTGTGACTGCCAGAAATAGGTGGCATCCAAAAGTGAAACAAACAGCATTAATGTGGCTTAACATCAACATAGACTATGTAGAATTTTTTTTTCTTGTCACCTTTGATGCTGTGCCCTGCTGTCATAAATTAGTAAACCTTGACACAATCCCCAAGGGTAGGTGATACGCATCAGCCTCTCACATTTCAGTAAAACCAACAAGGAGCCAAACATTGCAAGTGCTGGCTGAAGGCTGGGTTGAGTAGCTTGTTTTAACTTGTTTTAACTTTTAAGTTTCCCTGCTGGGACTCCATCAAACCTCAGAATTTGAACAAGCTATAAACTTTCAGTCTGCTATCAATCCATTTACTTCTGTTTTAGCGGCCGGTCTTTCGGGGCTTCCAGCGTCCAGTGTAGTCGGTGGATATCTGCGCCAAGACCTCTTTTTAAATCAGTTGGTTATGTTTATGACTGCAGATCAAAAAGCTAAATTGTCATCCAGTGATCGCTGATGGTGCTGACATTGCAGTCCCTCTTTTTGCTGTCCGTGGACTGTTTCCTGCATACAACCAAAGCCTGCACAGATGTGACCGGCCTGTAGAATTCAGGCAAACGTAAAGGAAAAAGCTTTGCCAGCAGCTTGATACATCCCACGCAGACGTACCTGCAGATACAGAAATACCCACGCTAACAGCAGGTGGCAGGACAAATTATAACCCAATCTAACATTATTTAAGGGCTCTATCTGCATGTGTAATACATGCTTTATTACATATTTGCTCTTGTAACTACTTAACTTTCAAATTAAATAAAGCTGAATGTAGATGTTTTACCTTTAGCTAATTTAAAGTACATGCAGACACACATACTGTCATGCTTTATCCAGCCTGTGTAAACCCGTTGCACTACTATGTCAAATAAAAACTTGGCAAACAGTCTATTACCTTGCAGGAAACAGTGTTTCCGAACACTTTGGAATAATCGTTGCCTCCAGATATGCCAGCAACGCCACACTGTTGCTGGCTGAGTTGTCACATTCTGTAGATGACAAGTGAAACAAACCTGCCAAAATGCGATCGTTAGTTGCGTTTGCGTGGCTCCATCAGTGAATACACCCCATGCACTGCATGATTTCCCAGCAAACCTGTTTCACTTACCAATTCCAGATGCCAGATATTTGAAATGAAAAACCAGATTTATCATAGGTTCTGGTAAAGGACTGTGATGTAATGTGATCTGAAAAGATTCATGTGATTTCGCCCACGCTGACAAAAAGCCCCTAGTCCCCGATGCTCTTGATAAGTATCTGTTTACCGGGATCCAGTTGATGCTGTGATCTAATGTCATGTTGTTTTGTTTCTGCCTTTCAGGTTAAAGAATGAAGTGAAAGAAAAGAGAGAAAAGTGAGTAGAGCGCTCTTTCTGCATCGAGATTATGATTTGGGTGGAAAACAATAGGGACTTGAGATGTGATCTTTTTCCTGTTTGCCCTGCCAACAATCATTTGTCTGCAACTCTCAGCCGTCATGAAATTATACTAAAGCTCCTTTTCAACATAAATGACGTGCCTGTTATTTTCCCACTCCTGTCTCCCTGTTTTTACTTTTTTTCATATTAAATAAAAAAAAGAAAAACACAAAAATGCAGATAAAGAAGCCAAAAACAACAATATGTCATCAAACCCTCAGTGAACATGCAACATGAGATCATCCTGTAGTGAGCACAAATTATTATCATGCTGTTCTCAGATAATAAACACAAGGAATACCAGCTAATCCCACTCACGTCAATAAAGGACACTTGATGAGTTCATTGCTCTTGGAAACCTGTCCTTTACACCTTTCCCACCTTTTCTATCTCATCTTTGCATTCCTCTCTTTCTTCTTTACTGTTTTGATCCCACTTGACTTCTGCAACTCTGGTTTCTGACTGCTCTGATATAGATAAGTAAAGTTTTTGAGGGCCTGTTAAACGTGTGTGTTTATAGTCCCATCTTGAGTGATCCTCCCTTCGAATGCTACAGAAGTCAGTGTGCTAAGGGTCGTTAAACTCTGTAATCCTCTTTCTGTGAGTAGCCGTTGATATTTTTCCATTGCGGGGTTGTTGCTGGTCGTGTTTTGTTTCCATGTCAGGCCGTCTGTCATATAGATAAGGAGTAGCTGCCTGACCTCCTTGACACTTGCTTTAACTGTTTTTGTGAGTGTGGCTTTGGTGGTGTTCTTCTCTAAACTAACGGTTCATTTTCCGTTTCTGATATTTGGATTTGAGTTGGCTTTAACCTCTCTACAGCGAGAACTCTCAGAGATCCTGTTAGGGTGAGTCATCCTGCTGAGGTTGTGAAACTAGTTAACCATCAACGTCTCTATGGAAATTGTGTGGATTGTGCGTTTACAACACGTCAGCTTCGTCCTGTTCCACCGACTAGAGGCCCTATTTATCAATCAGTCCCAAATGGGGCTTACTTAGCCCTATTTATGACATCTGCAGTCTGTGATGCATATGCATGGCATTTCGCTGAGTCAAAATGTTATTTTTAGCCATGCTTACAGCGTGGCTGTAGTGATAGTAATGACAGTCTCTTTTCAGTTTGGCAGTCCATCCACAATGTTCCCCAAACTGAAGATTCTCTACAATTATGGAATTATTATTATTACATTTTGTACAGAAACCTATGATCCTTTGAGGATTGATTCTGACTTTGTTGATCCTCCGACTTTTTCTCTCACACTGAGTTGCAACAAAAATGGTAGATAGTCGTGAAATTTTGTACGCATCCGTTGTCTGGTGATAGTCTGCAGAAAATAATTTGGTTCCCCCCAGTCATTCATATAGCACCATCAATATCACCTGCTTTGGATTATGAACAACTATTTGCATAACTAACAACACATCCACCAGCCTGGACATACTGCTAATTAGCTAATGTTAGCATGCTAACATACTAAACAAAGGTTAAATAGACATTTTCCTAGCTGCACATCAATGTGAGCAAGTTACCATGCTGATGCTTGCAAAGCACCGCTGTGCTGAAGTTAAACCTCACAGAGCTGTTAGCATGGCTGCAGCCTCTTATGGCCCTGATACACTGAAAGTTGCTTTGCCCCTCCATAAGGTAGCTTGGTGTCAAGTGCAGAGTGAAAGATTCAGTCAAATAATAAACCAACACTGAAAATCCAATATTTTCACAAACTGCACTACCAGCTTCTGTAGACTCGGCAGCAAAACCTACTGATGTGAGGCAGGATTAAAGCTTTAAAATAAAAATAAAAAAAGGTTTCTTCAAGAAAAGCATTTGTCAAACAAAAAAGCAGACACGTAGGTAACTTTATTTTTTAGATTAGCTGTGAAAGCACAAGAAGTGGGGGGGGGGCAAAAAAAAACTCTAGTTATGTTAAAAAGGACGTTTTTACAGGACTGTATGCGGTCGTATGACAAACTAAGTACACCCTTATTGCTTCCACATGAATTAAGAGAGTAAGCAGCAGCCAAGTGCTGATACTGAAATGTAGTCAATTCATTGATAAACAGTTAATCAGCAACATTTGCTGATTATTTGTTAATTGATAATTGATAATCAGTGAGTGTGAGCAATTCTGTAAAAGCAGAGGTTTTGGCAGTTTTCTGGTCTGGAACATTGAGCTGTCTTAACACATGCCACAATTTTCCTAGGAGTGGACGTCCCAGTCAGCTCAACCCAAGCACAGAACCTGCAATGCTCAGAGAAACTGCAGATTCGACAGGCCTCAGTTAGCGTGTCTTTTGCTCTGAAAAGAACATGGCAGCACGGCTTAGGGGTGATGAGCTGCATCTGAACAAACCACAAGACTTCTGGATGTCTTTTGTACAGACGAGACCAGAGTGGAGATGTTTGGCCGTAATGCACAGCGCCACATTTGGAGAAAACCAAACACAGCATATCAGCAGAAACACCTCAAGCCAACTGCCAGGCACGGCGGTGGAAGGGTTTTGCAGCCACAGGACCTGGGCACCTTGCAGTCATTGAGTCGACTATGAAGTCCTCTGTATACCAAAGCATTCTAGAGTCAAAGATGAGGCCATCTGTCTGACAGCTAAAGCTTGGTCCAAAGTGTGGTCATGCAACAGGACAATGGTCCCAAGCACTCCAACAAATCTCCAAGAGAGAGGCTGAAAAAGAAAAGAATCAAGGTGCTGCAATGACGAAGTCAAAGTCCAGATCTCAGCCTGATTGAAGTGATGTGCCAGGACCTTAAGAGAGCTGTGCATAAACAAATGCCCTCAAATCTTAATGAACTGAAGCATCGTAGTAAAGAAGAATGACCAAAGTTCTTCACAATGTGAGAGACTGATAATGACTGCTTCAAGATATTGCAGCTAAAGATGGTTCTTGAATCATGGGGTGCACTTAGTTTTCACAGGGCTTTGTTCAGTCCTGTTAAAAACTCTTTTTCACACGACTGTGAGGCTGACCCTGCAAGTATATAATACACATGATACAATTGCAACGCTTTTATTTATTACTGGACTATTCTTAATATTTAAACTATTTTATATATATTTTTTGTCAGTTAGATAATAGAATCAATGTACTTTATATACACTAGCCATAAATATCATTAGACACGTGTCATCATTTTTCATGTTGTGTTTAAGCAAATAAAAGTTTTCAGTGTACCTCAATAAACTTTAGGCCGCAAAAGCTGACTCTGCTTGTTATTAATAATGCAAATGAAAACAAACCTATACTCCAGGTGCATGCTTTGTAAGCACACGCCGGCCTGTTCTCGCCGTGCTTTGGTTTGCAAGTTGAGTCAGCGATAAAGAGTTGACCCAGAAAGACTGAAAGATGCAGTTCTGGTGAAGTCCAGCTTCTTTTTGTCCTCAATTTAACTGGGAAATTTCCACCCACCGCAGCCTTCAAACCAGAATACGCTTTCACCCTCTGCAGAGTCATTGTACCTATTCAACATGTATACATATCTTTTGAAGCCAGTTTGGGCAATGAAGGGATTTTGTCTAGGAATAGGCGATATATTTACAAACTGCAGGATGTGTGGGAACATACAGTAAGCTGCTTTACTCTGGGTGCTTCTCGAGAAATCAGCGGGCATATGAGTGGTTGTTTCATCTTCTAAAAGCGGCATTTGTAGATCATTTAACTCATGATGGAGTTACATTCTCATTCAATTCATATCATTCCTCACTGAAGTAATTGGGATATGGTCCACAGACCCTTACCTGAAGTTAAATCCCATATAAGTCAATCAGTAACAATAATAAAACTGTTTTAAATAACTAATACTCTTGAATTGACACACACAAAAACAAATGCTATCAATCAATGTTGGCCTCAGCAGTCGTCATTTTGAGATTTCAGCACATGACTCTCATCAGTCTCTCAGGCATCTCTCTGCCTTGTTGTCCTGTCTCTCTTGCAGAAAATCCCGGACAGGCAGGGGTAAAGGCCAAAAGAGAAAACGAAAGAAAAACCCTGAAAAAACAATTCACGATGCGTATGTCAGCTCTGCCTTCTCCACCTACCTGCACCTGAGTGTTGCGCTTCTCATAATTAAGCTAATCTGGGAGGAGTTACTTTGCCCCTTTTAATTTGTACCATTTTAATTTGCTCATCAGCCCCATCGATTAGCATGCTTCTTCCGTGTGGTGTCCTAACGTTGTCTCGTCAGCCATGTCCTACATATTCAGAATCCTAGACTGTTTATAAAAGATGTACACAGTTCTCGGGCTTGAGGAACGTCCGCTGTGGAAGTTCTTCAGACCTGTATTGTTTCTAAAAACGGCCAGCAGGGGGCTTCCAGCTGTCCAGCTTCTTAGTCAAATTTGTTCCTCACTTGTTTTAACAAACCACAACACCCCCCCCCCCCAAAAAAAAAGGTCTTTGCTAACAAATGTATAATGTCATATTGGCTGTGTCCACCTTTTATATGCAGTCTATGTTTAGAATATTAGAGTCTGAGCTGCCCCGTTTGTTTTGTGAAGGTAGCTTCAGTAAAACTTTATACGAGAGGCATTACTATGGGGTAATGCAGACTCGACCACATACCACCTCGCAAGAAATAAACATTAACTCATACCAAAACCTCAAAATCTCCATCTAATCTCCTCGTAACATAACCACGGCAGTGTTTGCCTGATGTTTGGGTCGAGATACAGCAAAAAAAACCTGGGGTTCAAATTGGCTGTGACTTCTTGTCAGATAGCTCTTTTCATTATTGGTAAAGCACATGTTTAAAGGAGCCGGAATACACGGATCTTAGATCAGCCGTTAGCTTGTAACGTGAACCTCCTACCCACTTAAACTGATCACAGATCAGCCAGCATGGCTTTGCCAACTGGCTCGTACTGTTCTGGTATCTGTGCTGGGATCGCCGGGGTTGTAATCATAGTCCTGTCTTCAGTGTTGAGTCTGTGCTGCTTTGCTGTGTCTCGTGCCTGTCTCCTTTCCCCACTTTGTTCTTTTCATCTTTACAAACTGTTTTTTTTGCTGTCCTGTGCTTAATGCTGGTACTTTTTTATGTAATGTGAAGATATGAGTGATTGCTATCTATTGCTTGTTTTCTTTTTTAAATTTTTTTCAGCAGATTGTTAAGCAAAGACTGTTTTTTTTTTAAATTTCTTTGTTTGCCTGCCTTTGTCTCTGAAACCATAAAAAAACTAATATTTTATTCAAAAATAATATAACGAGATCATGTTTCTTCAGTGTTCATGCTCTGAATAGACTCCTGTCTGTATGTTCATTTGCAAATTGTACATTGAAATGTTATTGAAGTATCTGGGCCTTCACCTGCTGAGAATTGTAATGACCTTCAGCCTTTTGTTTTGATTTCATGTCTGTCTGTGGGGAAACATAGATTCTCGGTTTTGCTTCAATAAAATGAAATCTTTCCTAACAGTGCATCAAACAGACCCTCGAGTCTTCTTTAAGAGTTTAGAGTGAGAGTGAGAAGTGCGCCGTCACTGACCCGCACTTTAAAGCCATATGTTGCATGAACTGGTCTCAAGCTTTGCTAACTGCATGTCTAACACATATTGTTCATTAAGGAGAGACCGAATCAACTAGGCAACGTTGGGATGGGGCCAGGGGTGTAATTTCTCCTGCTTGACTTTCTGCCTGCTCTGTGGGACCCTGTGAGCAATACTGTCACATGCAGAACAAGTTGGCAGTGGCTTGGAGGAGCAAACTGGAAGGGTTGACCTGAACGTGACCTTTCTTAAGGGTGATAACGGTGCACTGTGATAATCTGCCTCTCCTTCTTCCTCCCCATCTCTCTGTCTGTCCAGTGTTTGTGAGCCGTGTTGTGATCAGTGCTCAGAGCGGAGAAAGCGTTTGTTTGTACAGGATCCTGCAACCTGCCGGTGCTCCTGCAAACACACCGACGAATACTGTAAAGAACGCCAGCTCGAGCTCAACGAGAGGACCTGCAAGTAAGTAAAACCGATAGAGGAAAACTCAAAGTGGACCGCCCATTTTTTGAACTCAATGGAAAACCTATCTAGTATTTGAAGTAACACAACCAAAGATCCAACAACTAAAGATCCAACTGTAGTTTAACTTGGTAGCAGCCAGGATGCTGTCCATAGAATCCAGTGGAAGCTTTTGCAGGTCGTAAAGTGACAAAAACCTGTATAGCTTGTAGTACTACTAACTACTGTAACCTAATATAATATCTACGATTTTAGCAGTGGAACATTAAAAAAAAAAACTAAAAAAAACTGAGAGTCGTGCCCAATGGTGAGCTGTGAAAACAGAAAGTTGAAAGGACACTGGAATAAAGTGAGTTTTAGCATCGATGTTTGGAGCCAGTCCCAAGTGATCATTTGAGGAACTGCAGTTTCTGGATAAGTGCACGCTGAAGTATCAAACTGTACAGTTCTTCTAAATCCATTTCAGCTTTTTTTTTTCTCTGCTCTCACAATGTTATCAGCACTGTTTACAACCTGCTGTTTTCATCAATGATTATTCTAAGCAGAACCAAGCAGCAACCTGACTCAACTAGTGACTAGGCAGAGACATTAGCAGCTAAAGAAAGACACTGTTGCTGCTCT
>JAVDPK010001735.1:447239-493806 GCA_034780415.1 Cichlasoma orientale | reverse complement strand
TACAGTGTGCTCTAACAGCAGAGGGAGGGGAGTGTGTGTGTGTGTGTGTGTGTGTAGGTGTGTGTGTGTGTGTGTGTAGGTGTGTGTGTGTGTGTGTGTAGGTGTGTGTAGGTGTATGTGTGTGTGTGTAAGAGAAGGAGAGTGAGCAGTATTAGCTACATTCTGACTTTGACCTACACAGACTGCTAGTGAGAAAGCAGCTGACAGTCTGGCCAGTTGGCATGCGCACCCGGAGCCTCGGCAACGTGCAGTCTGCCTCGTACACAGAAACTGTTACCAGGCGCGTCTGTTACTGAGTCAACAGCAGCCACTGGTGGACAAATCCAGACATTCATTCATAAAAATTATGACTACATAGGTGTTGCACATGCAGTCTAGTGATTTCATGTAGAAGTATGGAAATCTACAGTATGATGAGGCATAGATGAATCAGTTGTCTGGCTCATAACAATTTCAGACATAACACACGATGCCATTATGCACATACTCACTTCCTGCACATAGTGGCTATATGTGTCTTCAAAATATACCAGCACATATATGCACACATTCTGGCTCCAGCTGAAATAACAGTGTCTCCATATGGTCAGCAGGACATCCTCTGCTACAAAAGCCATAAAGACAAGAACAGGACAGTATAATCTCCACCAGGAATCCAAACCCATACTAATTTAATGGTTCACTGCTCTAAAGGTGGAGACAGATCAAAGTGTTTTCCTGCAGCAAGCACGCTGTGCTATTCTTTATAGGGCACACAGAGACCAACACAAGTATGTAATGTAAGCCATTGTGACCAGAGCTGGAGGTATCTGGTCTTTGAGTAATGCATGAGCAAGTAAAAGTAGGAGGAACAAGACGTCAAAGCTGCACCAAAGAGGCCGGAGTGGCATTGCAACAGATCTGTTAAGTAATACCTTGCAGACTTTCCATGATTGCCTAAAATAAAACTGCGGTGTCGAGTCTGGACTGCAGGAAATTTCCACTGACAGGAAATGACGAATGAATGGTCACCGTGGCTATAAATTCACTTCTAAGCAGCAATGCACAAAGGTGCCGTGTGACCTGGGTTTAAGACTGGATTGTGAGGCAGCACATTTGCAGACTTTTTTGTTGTCTATAACATAAAGAAATACATTTTGCAGCTTAAGCACATTTCAATACATTCAGCTATTATATTCGGTGTAATGCTGCTTATTTAACTACCGAAAATAGTAAATGAGAAAGAAAGCTGAAGACAAGAACATGTGTTTTCCGTGTGCCCTTTTTTATCCAAATGTGAGTGAAGTTGTTTAGCTGTTTTATATGCAGACAATGACAATGATAATAGGCAGCCTTTTATGCATGAAATTAAGGTTTTTAGATCCATTATATCTATTTGGCTGTCAACCTTCCTTTCATAGCTCCATCATACCGTTCTATTGTGACAGTATTCTTTGCATGCCTGGTAGTTACGGAGAATAAGAGGGGCATATTGTGTCTTGAATGGCTGCAGGAGCCAGAATGCGTAGCAGCACGGTGAATGGAGAGGGAGGAGGCAACAATGTATAGCACCTTTTCTGAATTGGATCGGACGGCAGTATAGTGATGTCAGGAGTCAGCAACCAGCCAAGCAGACGGGCAGCATGAGAGGGGGGTGATGATGTCACCAGGAAAATCTGAGATGCACGGTGGCGGTGTTTCTTTCTCTGTGCACACAAATTGTACTCACAGAACGTGCTTTTCTAGAAAACTGCAGGGTTTTTTTTTTTTGTCAGTGCGCAGGCAGGAATGTGTTAGGTAACAGGGCAGACACAAAAGAGGCACAGCGTGATCACTTTTTCTTTTTCTGCAGCAGCACCTATGACGTTCCGAGCGCGTGCCCCCCTTTGAGACCATCTATGTATTCTGACCTATATCCAAAGTCCCATCTGCATCCCATTCATCCCAGCGCGGTCATCAAATACCCCTTCATCTGTACTGGATTTTAGAGGCGCCAGGCAGAGAGTGTGACTAGCAGCGTGACAGAGATGAGCGTGATGGTGGGTGGGGGGGGGGGGGGCCAGAGAATTGAATCAGGACTGTTGGTGTTGCGGGGGCACAAAGATGAGAGTGGTAACTGCGTCTCTGCAGCTGTGGCCTACGTGAGCATCGGCAGGAACGCTCTCCTCATCTCTGCCCCCTCCCTCACTCATTCCTCTCTCTCTCCCTCTCTCTCTCTTTCTCATCTCTCCCATTCGCCCCCTCCTCTGCTCATTTGCACTTTCAAATAGACTTTTGAGAGGCCCCCCTTCCGCCTGTGCCCAAATCCTTCTTGCTCTGTTCTCTTATTCTCTCTATCATCCAACTCCCTTCTTTCATAGCAAAACTGCAGGGACCTGGACAGTGAGAGATGTCGTGCTCTGCCAGCCAAAGGATATCTGAGACGACTGAATGGGGAAGAACAGAAGACAATGATCCTCTTTCCCACACGGATGCAGCGGCACAGACGTACACAAAGCCAATCTAGCCTGAATTGACCTAAAGGGGAGGTGTGTGTGGTTGTGTGTGTGTGTCATTCATTTCAATGCACACGCAGCGGCGTGCATGCCAATGCCCACAGTCATGTGACTACTTCAGTATCTTGAATCGGTGGGCAAACACTGGCTTTAGGGCCAAGGTCAGAGGTGATACGCGCAAGATTGAGCTGAATGAGCCAAGTGGGAGGAGGAGGAGAGAAGGGAGGAGCGAAGATGAGGAGACAGAATGAATACAATGAAGGAATTAAAGGATGATTCTCACCGGAAGAATTCAAGGACAAAATAAAGTATAAAATAAGTTAATACATTGTAATACAAGTGTCCAAATTGGAGAAGGTGACGTCAGAGAGGAAAACATAATCGAGAGATAAAGGGCAAAGAATGGGCTGCTTGTCCTTGCACTGCTAAGCAGGTGCACTTTTTGGCAGTAGCTAGACAGACTGAAGAGCAGTGCTGACCTCTGCTGGCTGCGTGTAGATGTTGCCCTGAAATTGTGGGTTTTTCTTTGTATGTTCAGTGCCTTTGTCAAGAAAATCTGGGAGTTACATTTCTGATCTGCAGTATTGCTTTAAATAAGGGGTGTCAAACAGAACCGGCCCACCAAAGGATCCAATGTGGAAAATGCAAAGAAGGAGGGCATAAATTTATACATTTAACCGTATCGATTTTTGCTATTTATACAGCCTTCTTAATGCAAAGATGTCACCATTTGCCTAGCATGCTAGCAAGTAAGTAAAAAGACCATTAAATTACAGAAATTGAGGGGTTATTTTCAATGTTAGTATTCATTCTAAAAATACAAAAATAGTCACTATTTACTAGAGTTTTTTTCTTTAAAATCTCTACTGTTAAAAAAAAAAAAGATTTTCTGTGAATTAACAGAAAATGTGTTTTATAATTACAGCACCATGCATGTTTATTTACAAATGTATTACATTATTATTACTGAATAAGTAATTACTAATTAGAATTATTTATTATTAAAGTAAATAAAGCTTTTATTTCTAAAACTTTAGGTCCAAAGAGTCATGCTGATGAGTTTCTTTCATTTGCTATGGCTGCATTTCTTTATAAAGTGGAAGAACCAACACATTAAACACATTAAAACAGCATTTCTTTTTCTTGAGACATTCAGGGGTTAAATGCCTTTATACTGAAAGAAAGGGGGAACATTGGAGGTGTTTGATGTTAGTGATTAGGCAATAGTTGATGTGGCTGACTTAAAATCAAATTGAGCTGAATGGCTCCAGTGATATACAATGGCTTTGACACCCCTGCTTTAGATAAAAGCAGAGTGAAAATGCATTCAGTACACAAATGCCAATAAATACAAGCGTCTTGATGGCGAGGGGTTGCAGTACTGTAAAACACAGCAAAAATACCTTTATGGAAAACAGAACTGGAACTAATCTGGCCTTAAGAGCTGTCACTTTGGGACACGTACTTCAACAATGATCTGGGAAGTGAAAGCTAAAAGTGAAAAACTTCCTTTTATCACTGAAAAACATAAGAAATTAGTAGGAGCTGAAGAAACCCATATGAGTCATATAATAATAAACTGAAGTATAGTGCAAAAATCCCTGCACATGTTTGCATGACCTCTGTGTGGTTCAGCAGTCTCCAAAGTAGACTCAACAGGATTATTCCTTTTTTGAGAGGTTTTTGGGTTAAAGCCACAGCAAGAAAGCACGTATCTGTCCAAAGTAGGAGTGCTAACGTAGCATGTAGTCACTGCAAGGGAAACCGTAGCATCACAATATTGCACTGCATGTGCATTTATTTAGTTTTGATGATTTACTTAAGCAAAGACAAAATTAAAATATATCAATCATAACAGAGTTCTTCTAAAACTTTTTTCACTTTAATCTTTCTGAGCTCAGAAGAGTGAGTTCATTAAAACACAATCTAAGAGCAGTGGAGACATCGGAGTCATAGTGCTGATCTAAGATCTGTGATTGGCTATCTCAGATAAAATGTTAAAATTGTCAGCTTTCATTCAGTGTTGAGTACAGAGACAAGTGAATTTACAGTTGGAGATCACATGAACAATAACACATTAGCGACAAATACAGATGGAAAGTTGATGTCCCTGAGCTTCAAGTAATATTCTTACTCGGAAAAGGCACTTCAAATAAAACTATTCAGTGCTAAGCACCTGCACCTGCACTTAGAGAAAAATAAGTCCTTCAATCACAAAAGGTGTCGCCACTGAGGAAAAGAGAAAAAAAAACAAAAAAAAACTATAAAGATTAGCAAGTGGAATCTGCGAGTGGTCAGAGGAAAACCGCCGGAATGGCATTTTCCTCATGATGATCAGAGACACGTCCGTGGAGTCGGCCCCCTTTGTAGAACTGGCGGAGGTTGAATTTGGCAGGTGCCGAGACATACCACATAACCACACCTGTGGGGTTCACTGACACTACAAAGTCAGTGGAGTCTTTGAGCGTTACCGTCTCATCAGTGAACACATTGAAGATCTAAAGAGAAGGCAGAAAACATGAAATGAATTTCGCTGGCAAACACAAAGACAAGTGTGTGCAGTGGATTAACAGTAAGTAAGAGCGGCAAAGTAGCGTAACGCAATAATAGAAGTCGCTGAGATCGGAATCAGCTGTTGCGATTGAAGAGAAGAGAACTACAACTGCAAGAATTAAGAAATGCATTTTGAAGAAGCATAAAAATGTGAGAATAAAAGCCTCAGTCTAGCTTCATGGCAGTTCAAAGTCCATTTGCATGCTGATTTGCCTGAACAGCATGTCCCGGGTTCTACTGGAAGTCTGAACGTGGATTTTAGGTTAGCTTCATACTACAGTCTGAACAATATAGGAGTTTTAAGACTGATACCGATACCAATATTTGGTGAACTATCTGATACCTATATTTAAAAATCCAATATTCTGATATATCTGCCGATATATTTTTTTTCTTTCAGACACATGAAACAAAAACATAACTGCACATAATATTTGTTATGTGTGGCTATGTTGCAGTTGATTGTTTAATATCTAGGAGGGGAGAAATTTCACAAACTGGCTTGCTGGTGGCATCCTATTACAGCACCACCCTCAAACTCTTGAGCTCTTTAGATCACATAATTATTTCACAAATGTTTGTAAAGGCAGACTGCACACCCAGGCGCTTGAGTTCATACACCTGTGACAGCAGGACTGAATAAACCAGAATTCAAAGATTAAGAGGCGTGGCCCAAACCTTTGTCCATATAGTGCATGTGAAGGCTCAGGGTTACCACATCTCCTTCAGCTTTTACTGTGACTACATCTATATGATTTGTTTTTAGTTTGTTTGTTTTGTTTTTTTGTTTTTTGTTTTTTTGCTAATATGTAAAAAAGAGGATTTTATAGACGTCAAACTCACAATGTTTTCTTCTGGTCATTCAGAAGAATGATATCCCAAAAAGCCTACAACACATCTGTTGCACTAACAGCAGTCAGCCTAACACCAGTTAAACTCACACAACAGCCCTGACCTGTTACAGCTCTGTCACCACTAGCGTGACTGACTGCATCATTTTTCTATGCTCAGTATGTGTAAGGCCCTCATGAGAACCGGTGCCTGCACTTACTGGCAGCTCCTCCTTTGCGTTGTCTTCCAGCATGATTTACTGAAGGACTGCCTGACTTACAGCGCTCCAATCATAAGAACTACACCTGTAATAAAAATGTATCTTGATTTTATGTAATCAACCTGCCCCCCTGACCTGTCCTTGTGTACGTGGAGCTGAGATTGTAGTTGACACCTTATTGTTATGTAACTTATTGCCTCCTTGTAGTGTGAGATACTCACCACACCCTGGAGCCTGGGCCAGGTGTTAGGTTCTACACCCCCACCCCTTTAATTTAGGTAAGTTAACGTAGCACATGATTAAATTTTATTATTTTAATCCTAATCAAAGATGAGACCTTTAAAAATAGGGAAGTGTGCTTCAACCATGTCCACCTGCTTGCTAAACTTACCTCCTTTATCCCTGGTCAGCCAGATCTAAACACAATACATGTCCCTCCTAAGTCTATAAACACATACCTTGTAGCTGCCTGCGGTGTAGTTGAGTTTGCTGAGGGAAGTCGTGTAGCGATACGGCATGTCCGTACGACGGCTGAAGAACACTAAAGCGCTGGCATTGTTTGACAGGGGGCGCCAGTACACCTCAATGTGGCTTGCCTCCTGGGGAGAAAGAAATGGATGAGAAAATGTGAATAATGCAACAAAAACAAATGACAGAAAGTCAAAAAATGTTTTCTTTATTGTATCTACTGTTTGCTTGCAGAAGTGCTTCACCTTCAAAATCCGTCTTCCCTGGATGCCCAGGGCGTCCTGGTTGATGTGGATGACCATTTTGTTCTGCAGGATGTTCCGGGCACTGCTGCTGATGGTGCGCAGGTCATTGGACATGAAAAGGGGAGCGGCCATGATCGCCCACAGAGCCATCTGGGAACGAGCCTGGTCCACGCTGAGGCCAAAGTTTCCAATAACCAGCTGTGAAGATCAAGAATTTCCACACCAAAGAATTAAAATGGGTTGAGCTTAATGCAGCCTCCAGCACACAAACCTCATTTTAATATTTGATATTGGAAGTTAGTTTTGTCTGTCTCTCAGTATGAAGTGTAGCTGAATGATTTGTGCAGAACAAATATGTAGAGAGCAACTTCTGTGTGGGGTAAAAAGGTTTAACCCAGCCATGTAGTAAACAGAGCAGTAAATATGTTAATATTTGGGACAAATTTCAGTTAAACAAACCATATCAGGGTCGTTCCACTTTCCTGGTCCTGCTGCGGGTGTCAGGACATCCTGGTTTTCAAAGAACCAATCAACGATGCTCATTACACTCTCCCAAGAGTCCTGGATGTCATCATAGTTCCGCCACAGGTTGCAGATCTCGCCCAGCTGAGTATAATTTACCTGAAAAGGTGAAATGGTGAAAATGTATATATTTTTTTTAAGTATTAGCACATGGTTCACACAACAAAAGTATTTTTGATTTTATAAGACAGATTTAAAGCGTGCTAATTGTACCTTAGGTGGCAAACCACCCTGGTAGGCAGGCCAGCTGCAGGAGTAGACAATGGGACGCCCTGTAGCATTTAAAGCCTTTGACATGAGAGGGTAACCTGTTCAAGACAGTGACAGGAATCAAATGGGATCCAATCAGCACCATCTTAATAACCACATTGGAAAAGTTCCTTCTCCTGTTCTTACCCTGCTCTTGCTCCGTGGCATTAGAGTAACAGCCGTCATATTTAAACATATCCACCTCCCAGTCTGCAAATGTCTGAGCGTCTATTTCGATCTTATCCACTGGGGTGCCAGGGTAGCCGCCGCACGTGTACGTGCCCATGTCCCCGTAGATGCCCAGCTTAAGGCCTCTGTCGTGCATGTAGCGTGACAGCTTAGGGATTCCACTTGGAAACCTGAAAGAACAATGTCGTGCAACACAGGTGCAATCAAAAAAAAGCCTGCAGGTTTTATTTTATTATAATAATCACAGCCTGATTTTTCTTTTTTTTAATCATGTAACCCAATGTCCTTTTTCAATTTTCAGGGAGGTCACAGGTCATATTTGTACTCACACTATAATATACCTGCAATGATTCTACTGACTACTGCATTTGGTTAGTCTCATAATTGTCACACTGCTTTACTTGCTTTGGGCCTGTAACAGATACATGTTTACATGGAACAGCTTTTGTGTGTGTGTGTGTGCGTGCGTGTGTGTGTTCTCAAACAGCAAATACTGTACCTCTTAGGATCGGCCTGCAGCCGTCCATTATTGTCTCTTTTCTTGGAAGACCAGCAGTCATCTATGTTCACGTAGACGTAGCCAAGTTCCCTCCAGCCGTCCTCTGCGAGTCTGTCCGCCATGTCGATGAAAAGATTCTCACTAGGAGAAGGACACAGGTGTTTCACAATGGTCTCAATAACATTCTTATCTAAACTGATCCTGCATTTGAAGATAAGCGCATAAAGAGCTTTACCATATCTATTAGAGGTTCAGGTCAAGATGACTGCTTTTACTTTGTATAGTATCTTAGTAATTATTAGTGTGAATAATTATTATCTCTCTGAAAGCCAGAATAGAACATTATTGTTATAATACCTACATACATTTTATTACCTATTCAGAGGAATTTTAATGTGATTATGCCTGTTTGTATACATAGAAAATACTGACTCACCTGATGCAATTCTTGGGGTCGTTTTCACAGTCAATGTTGCATCGGAATCGCTCCCATGCCAACCAGCCCATGGGAGGGGTCCTCGTCAGGCCATTTTCAAGGGCCCAAGTGGTCACAGGGAGCGCGAAGGCAAAAGCGAGCACCGCAAAATGCATTCCTGCAAAAACAAAGTTACAAGCTCAATCAGATGTCAGCGTACTATGTCAAATAGGAGATTACATCCAGAAGACTAAAGGGAAAAGGGCCTTTTATCACATGGTAGGGGCGTGAACGCAGCAGCAACCTGTTCGGTTAGATTACAGTGAATCAAACTGACTATCAGCTGAACAAAGGAGAATCCCCGTGCTTATCTAAAAGATATTCTTACTAATTAAAGGTCAGTCTATAAAAACTGCATATTAGAAACACATGATCACTATCTCGTTCATACAAATGCACAAAAACTCGGTGCCAAACGAGCTTTTGTGTTAGAAACAAAGCAATTCGGCGATAACTTATTACTCCTATGGCATAGTTGATAATTATTTTAGCAATTAAAAACGCGTGTGTGTGTGTGTGAGTGTGTGTGTGGTGGTGGTGGTGGTGGTGGGGTGGGGGTAATGCATGTTTAAATGGTCTGAAAGTTGTGGTTTGCTGAATACATGCAGAAAATGAAAAGATGAACTTACTGAAGTCCGATCTCGGCTCCTGAAATCGAGAAGTTAGAAAGAGGAAATAAGACCAAGATTTCAGCTTCCTCAGATCCCACTCTCGGCTATAGTCTCCCAATCGCCTCCTGACTCTCCCCAATAAATGCTGTGATAACAAACACGCTCGGATGTACTGTGAATAAATACACTAAAGACACATGACAAGGAAGTAGCAGCCACGTGACAAAGCAGCTATCACCTGACCATATACCAGGAAGTAAGAGGGGGGGAAATGAAAACCCGACTTATTTTTTGGTTGTTTTATTTCATCCTTTTGCACTTGACCTTTGTTTTACTTGTATTATGCGTTGTTGTTTGTAAATGAAGAAATTGTTTGTATTTTTGCTCTTCTGAAAAAAAAAAACCGACTGTGGTTTAATTACGCTTTATTTCTTTCATTTTTGTCCCAAATCTTTATTTGGAAATACAAGAAAAAAATGGCTGCCGTTATATTAAAAATATAGAGTATTATATATAGATATATAGAGCGAGAGACAGAGATAACTGTACATCTCATACAGACTATGGTGCAATTTTATTAGTAATTTATCAGTCACAGTTTATCTCTGTCTGTAGCCTTGTAAGCTTGTTAGTAGCCTTCACCTATCATTTGGAGTTTGATTCCTAACACAATGCGATGAATAAAACGCCTTCTATAATGATATAAATCATATACTTCAAATAGGGTTCAAATCCTGTTGCTCAGCGGTGACCTGCTGGTAGATAATCCGTCAGGGGATTTCAGTTGGCACGTACTTTATACAGAACTCGTGAGCAAGCTTTGTTATTATATTTTCTACCTCATCAGAGAGGAATTCTGACATAATACAGCAGCACTATGAACATAGTCACATCCAGCAGGAGGTGCACTTGGGCTCTAAAATTTAGAACCAAATGTGTTAACCCTATTTGTGATTTAACCTGAATTTAGCTTTAATGTTTGGAAAAACTCAAATCCATCCATTCATTTTCTTCCACTTATCCAATTCAGGATTGCGGGGGGCTAGAGTCAATCCCAGATTGAGGCGAGAGGCAGGGAACACCCTGGAGACACTGGCAGTCTGTCGCAGGAAAAACTGAAAACATGAATTACAATATGACTTTAAGTGGTCTTCAGGAATAGTTCTCCAGGCTTCTCAGTGGATATTCAAAGCTCTTCTTTGGATGTTTGCCACCTTTTGTTCTGTTCCCTGTCAACATGATCCCACACTGCTTCAGTGATGTTGAGGTCTGGGCTCTGGGGAGGCCAATCCATGACTGATAGGGTTGCATTGTGTGTTTCCCAATTCCACTCTTTCCGGATGGTGTTGCATGGTGAATCAAAATCTGATAGTTCTTTTCTGCATTCATAATTCCATCAATTTTGACAAAATCCCCAACACCACTGGCTGAAATGCAGCCCCAAACCATAACTGAGCCTCCATTGTTTTTCACAGATTATCTGTTATGTTTGGAATTTTTCATAGATTCGACTAAACAAATGGGAACAAAGTATGTGTTTCTGTGACGGGCAGCTAGTAACAAAGTGCCTAAAGACACAATTTAAAAATAGTCCTTTGCTAAGTTGTCTGTTATGTGTAGACACAACACTGGTTCATCCCTTGAGTTAGGTGCCTTTTTACCCTACTCCCAGAGGGGGAGAACAGGGTATTGTTTTTGGTATGTTTGTCTGTTTGTTAACAAGATTACAGCAAAGCTACATTCTGATTCACACCAAATTTGCATGAAAAATGGCCAGTGACCCATAAATCACCTGATTAAATTTTTTATTTTTTTTTTGCCATAATTGGGTCAAGGTCAGAGGTCACATTTTTCTGAAAATGTAGTGAATGCAATAACTTGAGAACAACGTGAGATAGGATGTTCAAATTTCCACCATAGATACAGCTACTAAATGTCTTGGATGAGTTTGAATCTCAGTGACCTTGACCTCAAAGTAAAGGTCAAAGGAAAATTATGGGCATGCACAACAGGACCTATGTGTTATCTCGGTGATTCAGTGTTTGGAGAGTGACACGTTTGTGCGATGGACAACGTGAAATCAGCTAAAATGTCTGCCGGGGGCAGGGATTGTTGTTCCTGACACCGCTTGTATATGCTTGAATGATTCAGTGGTTAGTGTTAAGCAGCTTAATAAGCAAAACAAAATCAAAAACACTTCTCTGAAAATAGTCAGGTACAAGGACTAAACTGAAAATGAGTGAAAAAGCAGCCAATGTCCAAAGAAAAAATTTGAAAGATCTTCAGAAAATCTGGACATCTATTGCTCAAGAGCACTTTAAAAAATGACAACAAAGTCTGGCTCCTTGGAAACAAAATGTAAATAAATGAGAGATGTGCACAATACTGTATAAGAATATTTTATTTATTGGCGATTTAACAGTTGTTAAAGTAGTCACAATCGTTATACCCCATGTGCATTCATGTCTATATATATTTTTTTCTTTTTCTGGGCCACCGTAGGTTTTTAACCTTTTTTTTATTTATTTTTTTATTAAAGTATAGTCAAGATAGAAACTTATTGATATACATTGAACAGTGAAAATATCAAAATAAAAGAAAAAAAACATTAACCATGGGGTTTAACAACTAAATATATCAAAATAGGAGCACAAATTATATGTTTTGATACCTTTCTTATTAGTTGAGTCCAAAATACTGTTAATGTACTGTTCAGTTTCCTTTTGAAATGTAAAGAAAGTGGGCTTTGAACGACTAAATTTTGCATTCATGTCAGTATATATGACCCCGGAACTTGGCTGAGGCGCTGTTACGTACGCTGACGTTTTTGATTGGCTCAGACTGCTGTGTGTCGTCAAACCGGAAAAGGTGGAGCTTATGAGCTGCTACACAGGGAAATATGGCAGACACGAGACTTGGTAAGAGCGCGTAAATAATAAACTGGAAAAAAAACGGTTACAGGAAACGATAAATCTGGGGGTTTTAGCAGTATATTACACATGTAGCTGCTTTCATGTGATGCATCCAGGTGTTATATGACATGGATCTAAAAGCTGCAGTCGTGCTCCAGAGCTGCTGTGGCGATAACTAAATGAATAACATGGAAGCCGGAAGTTTAATATCTACCATTTGGAGAAAATAGGTTCTGCTGACACAGGTTTTGTGATGGCCAGCTGGTCTGTTAAATTGTTTGTTGTTCTTTTGTTATTTAGACAAACTTCCTGGTTTTAGGTTTCAGCGTGGAGGCGTCCACCCGTTTTCATTTCCCTTTAAAGCGACAGGAGCAGGTTGGAGCAGGTGGAGTGAATACAAGACATGGAAGTGTTCAGAACCTTCCATGATTAGCAGTATCACAGCATAAAGGTAGAATATTACACACAAAGAACTGCATTCAAACCTGAAACTCAACAAAAGTACAGTGAATTGAACCTGTAAAGGTAACTAATCCTAAAGCTAGATTACCTCTTTTAGAATGTTATGCTTATTACTAATCTATTTTATATTTATTATCTATACATTACATATATTTGTCAATTTAATGTAGCTGATAGACATGTAGTTAATGGCTGCAGACTGCTTAATAGCAAGGTAATAATAAATGCTTTGCTTGACAAGTATTAATGAACAAATGTGGAACTGTACGGATCACTGGCTTCCTTGTGTAGTGGTGGAGGAGACACAAATCAGGAAGATCAGCTGTCAACATCTGTGCCAAATGAAATACACAAATTCAGATAAACAAGCGACGTCAAACCTGCATTTGTGATCATTCACTCATTGTGGGCCTGTGTTTGAGCCTGTATGTATACATTTGACCCTGTGTGGATTTGAGAAAATCCAAAATAAAATCAGACTTATTTTTTAAAGTCATTAAAGATGTATGATGTACAATCATTCCACCCTGGAAAATTAACAGTTAAAAGAAATCATTAAAAGCCCAAAGTTACCATGACATTCACACCTGTGATGAGTGGATGTAAACTTCCAGTGCACCACATGACATTTTTCTTATATACATACAAGCTTGTGTTTCATAAAATAAAATAAATTTTTGTGGGATTAAAAACACTTGTTTTGTGTACAAACCCAAGTCAAGATAATTTTAAGGTCGACTTATTGTTGACTACTAATGTCATCTGGAGTAAGACGAACTGAATGTGTAGGGCCCGCAAGTACTTTTATTTACTTTCAAGTGGTGAATACTAGACAATACTTGACTTAAATGCTTTTGTATTTCAGGTGTTTTTGGTGTGGTGTCGGCCTTCCTTGGAAGTGGAGCGGCAGGTTTTGTGTTCGGGGAAGCTGCATTGTTTGCAGTTGACTCAACTCTGACTGAAGATGGCCTCCTGCTAAAAGCTGCAACTCTTGCTGCCGGACGGGCCGGTTCCACCGGTGTTGCAGTAGTGATGGCATGCCTCGTGTTCACCTCCGTGCTCTTGTGTCTCGGAAGTGGTTTCCTCCTTGCTGCCATGGTGATGACGTTGTTGAGTAAAGTTGGAGTGAGGCTGCCCTGGTTAGCAGAGGCTACAACAGGAGCCTCTGTTGTGGTGGGCGCTGTCGCTACTGGAGTGTTAACAGGCGTCCTTCCACCGTGGATTTACCTTGTGGCTCAAGGTGCTCTGGTCCTTTTCGTCTACTCATACTCCAGTATTAACGACATGACCACAGCTCTGTTAATCATTTTCACCACACTATACCTGAGTGTAGTATATGGACAGATGGGAGCCCTGTTTGGACTCATCAGCATGATTCTGACCATCATTGTCCTCTTTGTCCTTCGAAGGTTACTAACAGGCCGGGTCACTCAAAGACCTAGATCAAAAACTGGGTGCATACTACTGGAGAGAATATTCTTCTACTCTGTTTTTGTGGGGATTCTGGGATTTTTTGTAGGTTTAGGGGCGGGTGAAGTAGGAGAAGGCTCAAAAGAAGATGTGGTTTTGATGCTGCAGTCTGTCCTCTGGGTGGCATATCTGTCCGCAGCACTGCTTGGAGCTGGCCTGGGAACGGTGGCCATGGTCGGACTGGGTCCAGAGGTGGCTGGAAAGGTCGCTTTGGGAGCTGCTATAATGACATCAGTGGCTTTGAGAGCCATTCTGCAGTGGAGCTCTTCTCTAGGGGCCCGAAGCAGCACAGCAGGAACACTGGGGGCAGCTACAGCTGCAGGGGTCTCACTTGGAGCTGCAAGTGTTGCAGCAAAACAAGCATTTGAATCAAGGAAATCAACTTTAGCAGTTTTAGGTTTGGTCGTTGTCTGTGCAGTTGCGGCAGCAGAATGCCAAGTACTAAAAGCAGCTCTGTTCACCACATCAGAACTTGTAACGGTCTCCCTTGTTGCAGTAGGGGCATTTGTTCTGGGTGCACCAAAAAGCCCATTCCACACTCAGGTGAATCTGCAAAAGGGCCTCCTCACAGGGACTGTGCTAATGATAGAAATCGGCATGGAAACGGTCACCGCAGCAGCTGCACCCATTGGAGCCGGAGCACTTGGGGCTGCAGCGCTGGGCACCGCGGCTCTGGGGAGACTGGGGACTGTGGGAGTCCTAGTGGCTATAGCACTGGCTTTGGGGAGTGCTCTAAGTGGCATGATAGGAAAACGACCAGCAACTACAAACACTCACAGAGACTGATTGATGCCTGAGTTTACATGCCTGCTGTAATCATTTATGTTCTCGCATTTTGCATTTTTGCAAGTAAAAGTTTGGAGCGCAAACAATAGTGTCACAAGAGATGGTGTCTGTTATACAGATGAAATGCTCATGTCTTAACGTGTTATTGTGGATGCCAGTGTTAAATAAAAACATCAGAAACCTTTTTTTTTAATTCATTACCTTTAATGAGCCTTCTTTTTCTCAGCTCTTCACAGCATCACTGCCACATTTCCCAAGACATGACTGCAAGCTGGCAGTTTCTTTGGTTTCGTCTTAGCAACAGTAACAGAGGTGCTCAGAGAAGGGAGGCGGGAGTAAGAGAGGAGAGAGACGCAGAAAATGATCAGAAGAGCATCTCAGAACTGATTTGTATAGGCAGATAAAAGTAACAAG
This sequence comes from Cichlasoma orientale, assembly GCA_034780415.1. Classification (NCBI taxonomy): domain Eukaryota; kingdom Metazoa; phylum Chordata; class Actinopteri; order Cichliformes; family Cichlidae; genus Cichlasoma; species Cichlasoma orientale. The sequence goes on along the minus strand of JAVDPK010001735.1, from coordinate 478,426 downwards.
AGCAAAGCTCACCTTATACAGAGAGTCACGTAATCTCTGAAGAGATTATATTTTGCCTTGAAAATTTGAATCTAATACATCTGCCATGATGACAAACAGGACTTCACCTGCAAGAGGATTTGTTTTTGCTCAGGCAGCCTGGGGACAAGAGGCTCTAAGAGTCTTCTTTATCTTAAATGTGAGTTTTTTGGTACTATAATTATTTGGACACTGATTATAAATTAAACAACATTTTTTTTTCATGGTGGAACTGAATGGAGTTATTTTCTGCTATGAAATGTTTTTGTCTCGTCTGGAAGGACCTTTTTAAAGTTATTAAAGTTTTGATCATGTGGTCGGCTGCAGAAGTGGCGCAATAATGGGACAAATCTCAACTTTTCCATGGATTTTTACATTAGTGTTGTAATACAGTATTACATTAACCAAGAGGATTGCCTTTAATGAAGAAGCATGTCTCTGAACCGGGTCCGCACAATAGACACGGAGCAGTCTGCAGAGTACTCTGTGGAGTATTCAGCCCAGGTTTCCAGTGATCCGGGCCGTAACGCTGGTCGGAGGCGTGAAGTGACCGTGCTCCAGTCCCGCTGCTGCCGCTGCCTGCCGCGCGCAGTGCGCCTCACCTTTACGCCCGAGTCACTGGAACAGCTCTATCAGAACTACTTCCGTCGGCAGAGGGAAGAGAACCTGCTGGTGTTAGTGATATTTGCCGCTCTTTTCAACAGCTTCATCATCATCATGTGTGCGGTAGTGTACACTGAGGACAAAGTGCCGATGGTGGTGGTCGCAGCTGTGGGGCTGGCTGCGGACGTTGTGCTCTACGTGTTGCTCTGGCTGCAGAAGCTCCCTGCATCACCTGTGTGCCGCGGAGCAGTGCCCTATATACTGTGGCTGATGGTTACCGTGCATGTTTTATGTTACATGGGAATAAACTACGAACGCTTCCCCCAAGCTAGTGACTCGGTGGGCTGGCAGGCTTTCTTCCTTTTCTCCAGCTTTCTGACTTTGCCGCTGAAACTGTGGGCCCTGCTCCTCCTTGCTACCCTCTCCTGTGGGATTCACACGCTGGTTCTGGGGATCACAGTGGCCCGGAAGTTTGGCGATAACGCGCAGGGCCCGATGCTGGCCAGACAGGTAAATGTAGCCTTGGATAAACTCACAATTAATAAAGCAACTGGGACATTAAAACATTTATCAAGCCAAAAAGAAACTAAATGGTCCCAAATGAAACCCTGGGGGAGTGTCAGAGGAGCAGAAAGTGTGATCAGATGTGTACATGCTTAAATCTAGGGTAGGGGTTTCCAACCAGGGGTCTGAGAGCCTTAAAAGAGGACCCAAGATATTTTAATGGATATAAAATATTTGCTGCACAAATGTATGCATGTTCTCAGTTTTTCTTTTTGCCAGGCCTTAACCAGGCCAGAGTATTTACATGCACAGTAAGACCATTATCCTGTAAACACATTTTAAGGGAGCTCATAGGAGCCACTGTTTTAGGGCCCAATACATGCATGTGAATACACTACATGACATAAAATCATGCCAAATAATGCATTTTGAATCAATTCGATTAATTCAGTAACTAAATTTCTATACACTGAGCTTCATATGTAAAATAAGATAAATATGTATCCCATATTTAGGAAATTCATTTGTTACGGCAGTTGAAATAATGAAATAAGAACATGTAATAATATGCTGTATATTGTTATTATCTGGCAGGTGACTCTGCCAGACAGATATCTTGTATTATAAAGAGTTATTGCATGTGGAATGAAAGATTCCTGTATCTGTCCTTGTGGCAGCAGAGCTGAGTCAGTCTGTTAGAGAAGGTGCTCCGCTGCCTGTTGAGTAAGTGGTGCAGGATCATTCTTGGTGGATAACAGTTTGTTCAGTGACCTCTTCTCCACCAAATCTTTAAAAGTGTCCAGGTTGCAGCCAGTCACAGGCCGGCTCTGATGCCGCTCTCCTAGAAGACCACGGCAAAGCACACTGTGCCCCCCACAACTAATAGAAAATTTCCATCATTTTGCTTCACATGTTGAAGGATCTCAGCTTCCATAGGAAATCTAAACTTGCTCATCCCGTTTCTGTACTGTATTCAGCTTCTGTGTTGGTCTTCCATTTCAGCCTGTTGTTGATGTGAATGCCCAGGTACTTGTACTTACAAGGCTTAGAAAGTGACCTCCCCACACAAATACACAGACACTTTTCTCCTCTTTTCAGTTGCTAGCCAACGTGATGCTGTACCTGTGTGCCGCCATAGTGGGCGTGATGTCATACTACATGGCAGACAGGAAGTACAGGACAGCATTTTTGGAAGCTCGTCAATCGCTAGAAGTCAAATTGACTCTGGAGGAGCAAAGTACCCAACAGGTATATTACCCATGTGCATGTACACATATTCTTCGGTGAGTGAACACCTTTTCTTATTTTGGGCAAACAAACACACAAATGCACAAACGCACTGAGGTGGAACACGCTGATTAATTATAGGATGTTTTGCTCAGCTCAGGGCTGATAGGTTGTTAGAGAGACAGTTTGTTTTCACCAGCGGAGCCACCGTCAGGGACTTGACACAATAAGGTCCCCTTAGCACTTTGGCAGCCAACAGATGCAATACTGAGAATGAGGACATGTTTCCCTGTGATGCTTTTTAAGGCAAAAATGCATTTTTACTCCTTTATTGTATGTTGTTGGCCTGTTTTTTTAATTGTTATTATTATTTTAATCTAACCTCATGCTGAGTACAGGTTACCATTTTGCTGTAAATCCTTCAGGAATGCTCTTTTGTGTTCCTTGCACAGCCACTTTGCTATGCTTTACTTTCTGCGGCATTAACATTCATCTGCTCTGAAGGCTCGTCTAGGCTGGGGATGGAAGAGCCGTCAAATCAAAGAAACAGCTGTAACTCATCTCACTGCAATCACAAATTGAGAATAAATTGGAAGTTGCTCAGTTTTTTTTGTCATGGTGTGAAAGATGATGCAAATTTGCATCTTAAATTTACTAAAGTTATTGTCACTGAGCTTGATTTTTTTTCTACATTTAATTCTTCTATTTAAGCCACTGTCACGCCTGACTGTGACTATTTGCAAAACAAAGACAGCAGACCCGTGGGAGTTGTTTGAAAAGGGGTGGAAAAGCGAGGGATGTCTGGATACGGATGGGGAGACAAAAAGACAAAAAAAGAGACAGAGGAGAGATAGTATTCCCACCGTGCCTTCTCAGTGGGGGATCTTGGTTAAAGATGGGAAAAAACAGTCAGCTATAAGACATCTGACCAGTTGAGAGGGTTCCTGAGAGCTAAGAGGGGGAAAAAAATGTAAATTTGTGCATTTTCTGTACGCATACAGAAATGAACATAGCCTAACTCGCACCTTCTTTCAAATCTTACTCTATGTAGGAGGAATTATTACTGTCCATCCTGCCCAAACACATCGCTGATGAGATGCTGCAGGGCATGAAGAACCAGGCAAATCAGAACGAAGGCCGGCAGCAGCAGCAGTTCAACACCATGTACATGTACCGCCATGAAAACGTCAGGTCAGGATCACTAAACCCGATTTGTTTTAAATGAGTTTTCAAACCTCTGTGTCACAATCTTTACTGGAGCAAGAAATAATTCCATTGTTTTTATTCAACACTTTTGTTGCAGTATCCTCTTTGCAGACATTGTGGGCTTCACCCAGTTGTCTTCAGCCTGCAGTGCCCAGGAGCTTGTAAAGCTGCTTAATGAGCTGTTTGCTCGCTTTGATAAACTGGCAGCAGTGAGTATCGAGAGTGTTTTCAACTTTCTCCCCGCGAGTCACTCGCTGCACAAAAAAATTTACATTTTTTTAATCAGAGTATAGCATCGAGTCAACTAAACTTCTGGGATATTGATCAGGTCAGTTAAGTAGCAGAGGGCCATACAAACTGGACCACATCTTTGTTCCACTTTGATTTTCGGGGTGTCTGAATTGAGCCCTCTGCAGGTTCATCATGTTCATTTCTGTCAAACGATGTAGCATCCTTACATTCCTAACACAATAACCTGTATGAGTGCAACAGACAGACACGGATATCTGCTAATTACTGCTAACTAGGTGTCAGACTAATGGCATTTTAGAACCTCACTCACCAAACCTGAAGCACAAACATCTTAGATGGTCTGTACCGCACAGTGAAGGCGAGCTCTAGCAGGCAGCGATCAACTACACCTGTCAATCAAAGCGCACCCCTTAGTTAAAGCTTTACATGGTCCCAAATGGGTAAGATAGAAAAGAACTGACCCCTGTATAAATGTATGAAGGGGGAAAATTAGCGAAAGAGAGCCATAATGTTTTATGAACAGTGATGTAAAAAAAAAAAAAAAAGGCTTTTTCATGCCGTTTAATTGGTTATTCTAACACAAGAGCAGTGTGTGGAGATTGACATGCTTGTCATTGTCGCCTTTAAGTAGCCGTGTTTTAGCACTTGTGCACCTGCCTAATTTTTTTCAGCACTAGAGGCTGTGCTTCATCTGCACACATTGCTGAGAATATTATAAATATTGGAGTTGGAGCCACTCTGCTGAACAAAGAATGAGTTAAAATGAGATGATCTTTTTTTTCTGAATTATGTTCTTCAAAAAGTTCTCATGTTACAGGAACATCACCAGCTGAGGATTAAGATTCTTGGAGACTGTTACTATTGCATCTGTGGCCTTCCTGACTTCAGGGAGGATCATGCCGTATGCTCCATAAAGATGGGGCTGGCGATGGTAGAAGCCATCTCGTAAGTACTGACTTTACTTGATCACCCAAAAACAATTACAGTGAAAAAATGTTTTCTTTGTACCATCTGAGTATTAAAACATTATAAATTCATAACAAGATAAACAAAGAAAGCAAGTTACTGCAGAGAAAAAATGAATTTGAATAAACCAAGAATAAGCCGTCACCTGAGGTGATGACAGGAAAGAGTCAATGATGACTTTAAAGCTCCATAACATTATCAGCAACAATTAAATGCAGATGAGGAGAAATTGAGGGCTTTTTTCACCAAGTGGATTTACAGTGATGCACTGCTTTCGCTCCTGGCTTAGGTACGTGAGAGAAAAGACAAAAACGGAGGTGGACATGCGCGTGGGCGTTCACACGGGCACTGTGCTCGGAGGAGTACTCGGGCAGAAACGCTGGCAGTTTGATGTTTGGTCCACAGATGTGACTGTGGCCAATAAGATGGAATCTGGAGGGATTCCTGGGTAGGAAATTTTTGCTGTTCCTTAGTGTCTGGATAGAGTCTGTCTGAGAGAAGTACTTTGTTTTAATTTTAAGCTATTTGTATGCTACCTAGGAGAGTGCATATTTCCCAGACCACCAAAGACAGTCTGCAGTCTGGGGAATTTGACCTGGAGCCGGGGAATGGTGGAGAGAGGTGTGAGTACCTGCTGGAGAAAGGCATTGAGACTTACTTGGTTCTAGTACCTAAACAGAAAGCCAATGGACTCAGTGGAAATGTGAGTGGTTTGTGCCTTTATGCAATACAAAATAAACCAAATCAATTAAATGAAAAGATATCCTTTTTTTCTTTTTCTTTTTTTAAACTAAAGAGTTATTAATGTAAGATTAACAGATGCTTTATCTACTTCTCTTTGTCAGAAACCCGGTACACTGACCAGCAGAAATTCAAACCAGTTAATCAACACCACAGTAACCAATGGGAACGCAGTCTCACAACAGTCCACACCTACTCAGTCTAACAACGAGGTGAATTACAGCTGCGGGTCCTCATTTCAGTACACATAGCTAAGTGTGTTGTTACTCATGTATACACAAAAAAGGCACACATGGTCCCGCATAAAAGTCAAAGGTTCACTTGGTAATGCTGTCTGTATCTGATGTGTTTCTCCTTGCATTGCCGATAACCTCAGGGGAATCAGAGGGATGAGGAACAAGCCGTCAACAGACGACTCCAGCAGGAGCTGCTGGAGAGAGAGACTCAACAAATGTAAGGAAAGAGAAACAAGAAAATAAATGAAAAGCGAGCACTAAAATCTGATGCTGACGTATTCCAGGAATTGAAAAGAAGCAAACTCAGTAATGAAGTAATCCACATGCATGTCCTCAGTCAGTGTCCCATACCCCTTTTGGTATCTCTGTCCTTAATAATGTTCTTTTCTTCCTGCCACATCTCACTGCATTTTGGACAGAATGAAGGATCATGAGATCAACCGCATTTCTCTGCGTTTTGTGGATGGAAAGTTGGAGGAACACTACTCCTCAGAGAAGGAGAAGAGGAGCGGAGCGGCCTTCTGCTGCTGCATGATTGTACTCTTTTTCATCACAGCAATGGAGGTTTTCATAGACCCACTGTGAGTTTGCCATTTTATCATGTGGGTGGTGCAGTACTGCAGTGGTTTGCACCGTCGCCTCCCGGCAGAACTTTCTGTGTGGAGTTTGCGTGTCCTCTGCGTGCCTGTGGGGGTTTTCTCCCACAGTCCAAACACATGCATGTTAGGTTAACTGCTGATACTGAAGGAATGTGAGAGTGTGTGGATATGTATGAGTTTATTAATGTATCAGTTTGTAGTGATAGTGAATGATAATTTATTAGAAATTGTACCACATTGTCTGAAGAGGTGTGTTCTCCTTCCAGGTTGTTTGTGAACTATGTGACTCTCGCAGTAGGACAGGTATTGCTGTCAATCCTCACTGTGTGTTCCCTGGCCGCCATCTTCCCCAGGGTGAGAAAGCAAAAAGAAAAAAAAAGCATAAATGTGGAGAATGAAACTAAATTCTTTGTTAAATGCCTTTGATTAGTGTGTTCAAACCTCTCTAACAATGATGCAGAGCCTAAGAACTGCAGTCATGAAAAACTAAGTACACCCCGTGATTCAGCAGCTCGTAGAACCACCTTTAGCAGCAATGTCATGACTTCAGTCGTCTCTCACGTTGGTGTAAAGGAATTTTGGCCAACTCTTCTTCACAACGTTGCTTCAGTTCTTTGAGGTTTGTGGGGATCTGTTTATGCACAGCTCCCTTAATGTCCCACCACAGCATGGCCAAGCAGCTCCACTTTGGTTTTGTCTCTCCAAAGATCATTGATCCAGAAATCTTGTAGTTTGTACAGATGCAACTTTACAAACCTAAGCTGTGCTGCCATATTCTTTTTAGAGAGAAGAGGCATTTTTGCTGGCAACCCTTCTAATTGCACTGTAATGAACTTTTAACATTTAACATGTTAACTGAAGCCTGGAGAGTCTGAGATGTAGCTCTTGGGTTTTTTGCAGTTTCTCTGAGCATTGCACGGTGTGACCTTTGGATGAATTTGCTGGAACGTTCACTCCTGGGAAGATTGTGTCACTGTGTTAACACACAGATGAATGGTTCAGATCAGCAAACTGCATAAAACTTCTGCTTTTATTGAGGTGCTCACACTTGCTGATGATCAAATGCATTTGTTTAGCAGCACCTAAACACACTTCTCTTAAGTCTTATAGAAGCAATAAGGGTGTACTTAGTTTTTCAGAGGACTGAATACAGTCCTGTAAAAAACTTTTTTCTCACAGGACTGTAACTGTGATTTTCAATTTTCAGTGATTTTTTAAAATTTATTTATAATTGATAAGAGATTGTTCTCAAAGCTGTACTCATTGAATTGTCATGTAGGGCAGACTACAGTAAACATGACCAATAAATAAACCATCTTGTCAGCTACTAAGTGTTTGTTTGCTTATCACAGATGTTCTCCAAGAGGCTGGTGTCTTTCTCGGTGTGGATTGATCACACCCGGTGGGCGAGAAACACGTGGGCCATGGCAGGCATATTTGTTCTAACCATGGCTGTGATCGCTGACATGGTACGACTTTAAGAAACTTGAAAAAACTGTGTGTGTGTGTGTGTGTGTGTGTTATGTTGTATATTTTCCTGTCACAACAGGAAACTATGTACAATCAGTTTCCAGGAGATTCCAGTTGGGATTAATGTGTAACATCATATCTCCCAGTCTGAGTGTGTGTGCAACTTTCCATAAGTGTGTTTTCACTTTGTCCTCATCAGACTATCACTGCCTTTTATGTGTCTGACTATATGATCCCAGTGGGGTCTATTAGCTATCTGTCTTGCTGCCTGCTGGCTCATTTGTCACAGCCCCGTAGGAGCAGCTTGCTACACACACCGCTGCCTTTGTGGCCTGACAAGAATAGAGGATGCTAAAGAGAGCATTCACTTCTCTGCTACGCTGTCGTGCAGAAGAGACAGTCACACTTTGAAGAAAATACTGGGGGGAAAAAAAAAATAAGGGAGCATGTTTTAATACTGCAGTTCTTTTATCCGGGTTATTGCTGTTTAACAACATGCAAATTTTAGTTCAAAGTGTGAAAGTGTGTAATTTCTCCACAGGGTGGAATGAGTGGACTTTCCTTTTCATTGTGTTGCAGTTAAGTTGCGTGCCTCCGTCCCTTCGGATCTTCAACAGCACCTCTGGTCCGGTGTTGGAGTCGCTTGGTGACCGAGGCTGCGCAGAGAATCCGAAGCACTACAGCTTCATGGCTGTGATGTCACTAATCGCAACAACCATGTTGGTGCAAGTGAGCCACCTGATTAAACTAGGCCTCATGGTGCTGGTCGTCACAGCAACTGGAGCTGTTAATACCTACAGCTGGCGGGACCTCTATGATCTGTATGACTACATGCGGTTTGCCTCCTACAGGTGAGAAATGACGAATTATTGATAGATGTCTTTTTAGGTTATTCTTGGTGTTTTGCTTTAGGCAGGATTTGGTGTTATGTCTATATGTCTGGTATTCTCTCTAATGGTATCTCTCTATTGTGTTTTCAGAACATCCATAGTTCCATCCAGGTACCTCATGACAATGATGATAATTGTCATGATGATTGGCTTTTACTTCTTTGCGCGCCACGTGAGTGTCTTGAGGTTTAGAACCTGCACAAGAAAAGAGTGGTTCAGCTGAATTCCATTCCAATATGTTTCTCTCAAAGTATCTCACTAACTCTGCCTATGTTGCGCGTTTGTGTGCAGCTGGAGCGTCAGTCCCGGAAACTGTTTCTGTGGAAGATCGGCGTGCATGATCAGAAAGAGAGAGTCTTTGAAATGAGACGCTGGAATGAAGCGTTGGTCACCAACATGCTGCCGGAGCATGTGGCCAAACACTTTCTGGGCACTAAAAAGAGAGATGAGGTATATATGCCCGAGTCTGGGTGCAAGTGGCACATAAGTGAAAAACAAGATGAGTGAGAAAGGAGGACAGACAGCAAACAGCATTTTGCTATTTAAAGCCATTTCAGCTCACACTCTGTGGGCAGCAGAAATAGTTGTTCAAAAGCAGCTTGAAGGATCGACAGTACCACAAGTGATGCTGCACTGTGCCATCTTGTGGCCTATCTCATAATTACATATTAGTGGTAATTAGCTTCAAAAAACATTTTTTTTATTAACTTCAAGCCATTTGTTCTGTGTAGGAGCTGTACAGTCAGTCGTATGATGAAATAGGGGTGATGTTTGCATCCATCCCCAATTTTTCCGATTTCTACACCGAAGAGAGCATCAATAACGGGGGCATTGAGTGTCTAAGGATTCTCAATGAGATCATCTCAGACTTTGACAGTGTGAGTTCTGGCAATCTTTCAAATTAAAAGTGCAGCTCTCATGTGACCTAACAGCATGAATGCGACACCAGGAAGTAAAACTAATCAGTGTGTAATTTCCCCGCCAGTTATTAGACAGGGACGAGTTCAGGTGCATTACTAAGATCAAGACCATAGGAAGCACCTACATGGCTGCGTCAGGCCTCACGCCGGAAAGCAACACAAATGGATACAGCAACCGCAAGGTGTGATCTTCTAACAGCATTTTGTGCCTGTACCAAGCTGCTGTAGCCTTTCATCTAAACTGGTGATTATATTAAGTTTGAAATTTATTTAATGGATGTCCACAGCCAGAGGAGCGGTCACTGATTGAGCACTGGCAGCACCTCGCTGACCTGGCAGACTTTGCCTTGGCCATGAAAGTCACCCTCAACAACCTCAACAAGCAGTCCTTCAACAACTTTATGCTACGAATTGGTCAGTGCGTACCCGAGAATGTTTGTATGTACGTCTGCAAATGTGCGCGTGTGTTCATGTCTCCTTGTTGATCCCTTAAGGTCTAAATAAAGGAGCAGTTCTGGCTGGAGTGATTGGAGCTCGTAAACCTCACTATGACATCTGGGGCAACACGGTCAACGTGGCGAGCAGGATGGAGTCAACCGGAGTAATGGGAAACATCCAGGTAGCACACACAAGCACTCCCAAAGCCAGAGATACAACAAATTTAAGCATCTTTTTTTATTGTGTCCATCTCTTCCTAACTTTGTGTTCTGCTTTGCCCTCAGGTGGTGGAGGACTGCTATGACATCCTGAAGGAGTACAGCTTTCGTTTTATCCGAAGAGGCCCCATATATGTCAAAGGGAAAGGGGAGCTGCTAACCTTTTTTATGAAAGGCAAAGACAAACCCAATACCAAAGATGGTGCGGTAACTACTACCCTTCCGCACCAAGTTGGGGACCATCAGTGACTTTTTTTTTATCTGATGAAACAGCATACGCCCACTCACAGGCCTGAGCAAAATGTCAGTTTTGCTCCATTTCTCTCATGCGCCGTTTGTTGCCCAAGATCTTTTTTGGTACACTATGTAGAAGAATACAAAAGTAGACCAACACAACAAAATACGAATGTAAGTTATCATTAATTTTATAGCAGTGGAATCATATTTAAGAGAAGAAACTTATTTTGTAAGGATGTCATAATGGCTGCTCCATTAAATCACGCCAAAGTGCAGGCTGTTTCATGTTAGAAAGAGTCTCGAAGAAGCTCTAAAACTTTATATCAGCATTTCCATGCAACTGTAGGTGTCATAATGTATGTTTCTGCAATCAGGAAGAGACTGCGTAAATTCAAGCTGCATGGGTGGTTGAATTTGGCTAAAATTATTTTAGAGTAAAACCTATAGTTTGCCAGTGAACACAGAGGCAAAGGCATTGCCTTTTGGAACAAAATTCCCTGCACAGACAAATCAAAGATAGAGTTCATTGCTTACACTAACAGTAAATATGTTTGCTTCAGATCAAAGACAATTTTTTTGGAAGAAGAACCTCATACAATCTGTGGTGGAAAATGTTCTGGTTTGGGGTTACTTCACTTATGAATTCACATCAAAGAGCACACAAAGGGAGGCCTGAAAGTTTGGGTTAGTAAATCCACCAAGAAAAAAGCTCACAAAGAATATTAGTAGGGTTAGGCAAAACCTAGAAGGGAATCCCACTGAAATTTCATGAGGGGATTTGAAATGAGCGGTACAGACAAGACCGGGTTGCAACTGAAGAATTTGGCATGTAAGAGTGGTCAAAGCTTTTAGCAAGATGTCAGTGACTGGTGGACAGTTGTGCAACACACCTACAAGATCAGGAACTAGTTCTAAATTATGTTAAATCTATTTATATTTTTGTTGAATAAATGATTGGAAGAGCTCATTTTCTGGCATTCAGCATCTTTATCTGTATGCACTATTTCAAAAAGGGTCCAGTGGTTGCCTATCCAGATATATTATGTGAATTACAAACTTTGAATAGATATATAAATGACTTTGCTTTTTCCTTTCCTTTTTTAAATTTACCTTGCAATGGAGTTTCTTTTGTACATCATGTAAGGTAATCACATTGCAATTATAGTATGTTAATAAAACATTTTTGCAATAAACTTTTAGATTATTTTGCCTTGTGGCATTGACTTTGGGATGCTGGTCCGCTTGTCAAAACAGTACTTGAACTAAATATAAATAAGTGTACAATCATGTTAAACTTTGCAGAGGGACGGCTCAGGTTAAGCTGTTTGTAGACAAAGTTAGAGAAACAAGGCTGAAATGTTTGGACATGTGCACAGGAAGGATAGTGGCTGTGTTGGACAAAGGATGTTGAAGATGGATCTGCCAGGTGGAAAACAGGAAGACCGCAGAGAAGACTCATGAATGTAGCGAAGAAGGACATGCAGAGGGTTGGTGTGACAGAGGTAGATAATCTGTTGTGGTGACCCCTAAAACGAGCAGCAAAAAAATAAAAATAAAAATTTGCTCTGATCCAATTATGAATAATGTTTATTTGGCCCTGAATACTTGTGTATTCATTCAGTTATTGATTAATTGGTTTATTTATGCAGATGGCAGAAAGAAAACCCCTTAATCAGCCTATGTCAACAAGTTTTCATGTAAGGTTTAAATGAATTGATTGGTTATATGTTGTTACACAAGATTATAAAGAGAAGATTAGCTATCACAGTACAAACAATGGATGGCAGTTGATTCAGAAGCACCGCAATACAAATATGCATCTAGACTGTTTGGATGATGAATGGATGACCTTAGTGGGGAATACTGATTTTAATTTATTAAAATTTTTTACATGATCACGTGTAACATTTTAGTGATAAAATCAACCTTTATTCCATTTACTTAGGCCTTGGATAAGTAAATATTGGGGGCACATTTTTATTTATTTTACTGTCTTAACGCTAGTCCTCTGTGGACTAGCTACACAAGGTTTACTTATCCATTATGCTCATTTAAAATTCCGGATATATTAAACGTCAAGCCTCTGGAGGCATTCAAATGAATTTTAAAATGAGGTTTTACTGTTGTTGGATAATTATTATGCTAACTAGGTTCTCATGCACCACCCATGGATTATAATTCTACCCGGAAGCCTGGTAGTGTAGGAATTTCCGGTTACGTCAGAGCGTCAGGACTCCATTAGAGCTGCAGCTGTTTTGAGAGAAACAACAACAAAACGGGCTAACTCAAAGATCCTCCACAGTGACAGTACGCTCTAAGCCTGACAACGAGGCCTCAAACCTGGAAACTTAACCTTCATTTCCCACCCGGAGCTCCGCCGGCTTCTAACCACGGCCGCTCTCGGTGAGGAAACTCTGGCCTCCGCTTCCTCCTCCTCCGACTCGGACACCGGCGGAGCGTCGCCGCCCCCGCGGAAGAAGCACCGAGCCTCGGCGGCGGAGGGAGCAGGAGAGCCCGGGGCTTCAGCAGTTGTGACAGGCCTGTCCGGAGTTGTCCTAGGACGCAGTGCACACTCTCAAGCCACTTCTGCCATCCACTTTAACCGAAGTGCTGTCAACAACCTCAGCAGCAGTATGCAGGCAAACGGGGCCGGACAGGGACAAGAATCCTCGGAGCTCTCCTGCTTAAACAGCGCACAAAACGGGGAGTCATCCTCGGTCGGGGGAACTCACTCAAATGGGCTTCTCTCCAGCACAGATAATGGTAATAACGTCGGTACCAGTAACGGCTCTTCAGTAGGGTCCTGTACGGGGACTTCGGCTGCCTCTACGGCCTCGAGCTCGGAGGTTGGCTCGCTGAAAAAGAAGAAACGACTATCACAGGCGGATGAAGATGTCATACGATTAATAGGGCAACATCTCCACGGACTAGGATTGAAGTAAGTTTATTCAGCGTGTCAGTCGAGGAAAAACTCGCGAAGGCAGTTAATGTCGACACTGAACATACGAAGTACAATCTGCATAACTAGGGTTTTGTGTGAAACTGCGAAAAAGCAGCTGGTAAAAGCGCTGTTAGTGCGCTTGACAGACACAAACATGGGGGGATGGGGTAGGTAGTTAGCCTGTGAGCTCGGCAGTCGGTAGAAAGAAGGGGTCCATCTTGCACAATAACAGCTAGCCTAATAGCTAACAGCAGTAGCCTACGCTGAGGTGTTTTGTCCCGATATTAAATCTTCACGGAAACATAAAACATAGTTCAGCACTGGGCTGTTTCACAAGTCCATCATAACTCGTAGGACGCTTTTAATGCCATTTACGCCATGATCTATTAATAAACGCTATAGGTTTCGCAGTGAATAAAAGGCATTACATCATCTAACGACAGTAGCGTTTATTCACACAAAACAAGAACCGCTAATTTGTTGTGGTTTGCAGCCACGTAAAATGGAGACATTTTGTTTGGTTTCTTAATTAAGTACTTAAAGCAGAATTATCGAGTTTGCGGCGTGCGTTTTGCGTTTCTGGGGCTTATTGCGCAAAAAGAAATTGCGGAGAAAATGTTGGGTTAGCGCATTGGGGGTTTTCAGTGTCGGCTTTTTACTCGGGTGATAGGTGGCTTTCTTCATTTTACAGCTCGTCTGCAAAATCAGCACGTTTTTGTTCCAAAAGCCGTGTTAAAGTCTCTAATGCTGAAAGACACTGTCATAACGAGTGTGGGTATGAAATATGACCCGGTTATTTTAGTATTCCTAGTGCACTCTTTGCATTTCTTGATGGGTCATTTGAACTATTTATTTCATCAAATCAGGCTCCATTTTATACAGCTAGCTCATGAAGACTAGAACTTCCCTCATGGCTTAATTTTTCCGTCTTTGTTAGTGTGTCAGAGCAATGTGTCAACAGTCACAAACAGTGACGTGCATGTATTGGAGCATGCATTTATTTCAAGGCAGCAGTCAATACTGTGGGCGACATTTGTTCCTGAACTGAGCAGAATCGGATGGCTTCATGGCGGCTGAGGAATGCGCTTTTTGCCAGCTGTTTCATATGGAAACGTTGGTTTGGATCTAATTATAGCAACGAAGGTTTTTTTTTTTTTTTTAAAGAAATGTATGCACAGTGATCTTCAAACTGCCAGTGGTTGCACTGTTGGGTAGCTAGCAGTCCTTTGATCCCTGGTGTTCAGCTGAGAAAGTATAGCAGCCATTTCAAGGCATTATATAAAGACATTGCTGTGTTTACAATGAGGGTGGGTTATTTGTGTGTGTGGGGGGGGGGGGGGTACATGGCATTGCCTGATATGAAACAGCCCCTACATTTCAGCCAAGGAAATGCAAGAAAAATCAGGCCCACCACAGAGCTGCTGCGCCACTCCATTGATACCTGAGAATGATGTCATCATGCTGAAGGTGTCAGCCACCCCCCCATTCCCATTTCACTTGCATTATCTTGCACACACATCTCTGCAGGGGCTTTTATGGGAGTGGAGTGTGTTTAGCAGAGGGGATGGTGTTTGCACAGATGGTTGTGGTTCATGGTTGACAGGACTGATGTCAACCGCAGTGGACGCTCGATTCATATTAGTGTCCACAAATAATGCTCAGGTGACACAAGTGCTCCGCAACTGGCTTCACCCACTTATTGTTAGCCGTTGAATTGTCTTCTCCTCACTGTCAGCTACAAACATTAATATTGTCTTGTGCTAAACATAATTTACTTGTCACCCAGTGCGCTGTTTGCTATCACTGTAAAGTATTGGCATAATGTCATAATTGACCGGTGAAGAGAAAGGTCAATAACCTGCCTAAAAATGCCACCTAACATAATGATGCGCTAGCTTTTCAGCATCATGCTGACTGGGCTCATATTTTCAAGTACTGAGTGAAAGTTAATAACTGAAAAGCCACATTTGTGCTTGGTTCTCCTTTCATATGTCTCACCCTTATATATCAGGATAACTTTGCCTGCCTCTCTTCCACTCTTCTCCTGTGTCTCTGCAGTCAGACGGTGGACCTGCTGATGCAGGAATCAGGCTGCAGACTGGAACACCCCTCAGCTACAAAGTTCCGCAACCATGTCATGGAGGGGGAGTGGGACAAGGTTGGTCTTGGTTTACCATGACTACATAATAGCAAATATTTTAGTCAACGTGGAATTTGTGACCTTGAGATCTGACGTCCTCATTGTACTTTAAAATGTAGAGCTAGAAAAAAAATGGAGAAAACATACGGCGTGTTTGTGCAGATCAATCTCATCTCATTAATTATCAACCAAAGCAAAGTTCCTGAAAGCAGCACACGGGGACATAGGCAAGTTCAAAAAGTAGTCTGTCTGCGGGGCTTAGTTATACAAACCCAGAAGCATGAAGATGTTTAACTTTTAATATTGAAGCTCAGGGAACGACCTTCTGTGGTTGAGTAGAATGAACAGAAATTTAAAAGGGAAGTAAAATGCTTATTAAGGTGTCTTTATGTAACTGGCTTTGAAATCACTGGTTTGTGTAACCCTGTTCTAGCTCTGAAATAGTTCTTGATCCAGCCCTGTTCCGCAGACCTATAAAAGTGTTAATGTTACTACAGTTGAATCTACATCAGTATTGAAGGCTTGTGGTCATAAACAAACTTACAGAAAATAAGCCACTTGTTTTCAATCCAAAAAATGACGTGCAAAACAGTAAAAGTAGCCAATATTTTGAGATTAATGCTGTGATTTTTACCTTTTGAGCACAGCACATTTGCATTTGTTCCGCTGTCAAAGCCTCGTATTCTAGCTGACCGTAAGATCTGTATTACTGTTCATATAATTTTTTTTCCCCCCTATGCATGCATGGAAAGTGCTGAGCTAACCATTTCTCTCTCTTCTGTCTCTCCCCTCCATCACCCTCCCTTTGTTTTGGTCCAGGCTGAGAATGATCTCAATGAGCTGAGAGCATTGATGCATTCTCCCAATGCTATTGTGGTAAGCTCCCTTTGCCCAAACCTGAACTGGGCTGAATGACAGTCAGTTAACAGGCACGACTGGGCGTTCCAGAACGATACAGTTATAATGCAGGTTCCTGTTGTGGATAGCACCCCAAAAAGGACAGTGGCAGAAAGGGAATCCACATTAGATTTAGTTTACTGTACTGGGTGCTGTTTCTTTAGTCCTTACATTCATTATGAAGATAGCTGGGGGGTTTTTTTGTTTTGTTTGTTTTTACTGATTTGATTCTTGCTACTACAGCATTGTTTTCCCATCAGTTGATACTGGCAGCAGATATAACATCAAGAACTTGCATTACAGAAAGTAGTAGTTTAAAAGAAGACTAGACCTACTGTACAAATTTAGCAGCACATACTACTACATATGACACATATCTGCCATATGCAGTATTTAATAGAAAAAACTGTAGCAGTATCCTTATTCTACACTACACATTAGTTCTAACAGGGCCCTTAATATTGGAGGTTACTGATGTACTAACATTTATTCCTGTGAAGATTAGTATGAGAGTAAATACGTTACAGTATTAGTTTGGTAATGGGACTCAGCTCAGACTAATTATCCCTAGCTAACATGCTAATTAACAACAAGATGAGCTCTAAAAATACTCCAGAGTCAAGTGCCTGCTGCGCTGTGTCATAAGGTTTCTAACAGCCATTCCCTGTTGAGTTATTGTGAAAATGCATGTAGCCGCTGATTATTATTCTTTTTTAATGTTATTCCAATGAGAGTAGCCATTTTAGTTCCTGAGCTGAGGTTAGCGTTGTCATAGTCAACATGATATTCACAGCAATTCCGCGATGCAGTTTACTCATGTCACAGGCCTAAGGGGGAGAGCTCTGAGAAGTGTGTTTCTGCACTTTTTATTTGTAGACTTATGTGGGTGGCTTTTGTGTAGTAGATATGGCTGTGCTTGCTGTACTGCATACCTGAGATAGGGCAGAGACGCTTAACACTGCAAATGACACTGCTGAACTGCAGCAATGCGTAAAAACTTACTGATAACATCCATATATTAATTTTACCATATGTCTTGTGCATATTTGTAAATAAATTCTAGTAATGACATGGATTCTTTTTTATATATTCTGCCACCAGTTTGAGTTTTAGTGTAATAATGTCATATATCCTAAATGGGAATGTTATTTTTTTTATGTTTTTTTCTCTCAAAATGTGGTACTGTATCCTTCTATGATAAAGTTATACAGACCAGGCAGTTATCATTAAATAGGTGGTTGAAATCATTTCCTGTCAGAGTCAAAGCAGTAGTTTAAGCTTAGTCATCATTCTTTTATTTTCTCCTCACAAACAGAATGTCAGCACACACTGGTAAATGGTTTCTTTGTTGTGGTACAAAACCCACGTTTCAGCTTGAAGGCATTCACATAATTCAGAACAACAATAAATGATAACCAGGTGGGGTTTAAACATTACTCGGTAGAAAGAATGCATACTTGTGTGATAGGATGAAGCACACAGAAGGCTTTCCTTATTCCTCAGGTAGAAACAGCATCCAGTAAAATGTGTTACCAAATATTTCAAGGTCTAGAAATGTTACTTCCTGTTGGGCTTTTTCTTCTAATGTTATTACTGTTTGTAGTTGGGATTACTGTTCTATTAGTATTCCATATTTTTGTTGTGTAGATACATATATCCCTGTCATTTATTTTTGACATTGGCTATACAATGCTATAATGAGCTTACTTGAATTTATTCTACTTGGTTGACAGGGTCATAAAACATCTTTGTAAGCAACTTTTTCTTACTAAATTTTTGTAGGTGTATTTTTCAGAGTATATTAAGATATGCTGACATATATACATACACACACACATTTTTTTTAAAACAGTGCAAGTCAAAAGCAGACAAACTTTTGACTAGTACTGTATATACTACTGTAAGAATGGGGATGGATCTACTCTTGAATGATAATGACCTTCGCCCCAGGCCAGTGGCTTTAGCTGTACAAGCATCCCAAAGCTTACTAAAAAGTACTTTGAGGCTGCTGTTATCCTTTTAGAACCCATTTTTATATTGTTGAATGCTTTCTTGAAAATCTCAGTTGGTAATGATGTCATATAATTCTTAATTCTCTCCCTTTTAAAGATTATATAATATGTCCCCATTATGAACAATCCAGTTAGTAACTGACAGAACACATATCAGGATAGTTTAGGACACTCATGTGAAGCTTTATTAATTTATCATCATAGATGGTTTCATAATTTTTGATCTCTTAGTTTCAGTGATGAAAACTGGATGGGGTTTCTGGCTTTGGGAGTCATGTTTTCTTCATGAGAAGTATTTGCTTGCTGGGAAATTAATTTATTGATACATCCTATTCTGCAATTATGTATTCTCTTTAATGTTTGGTGTTTAAACCTCTTAAAATTAGGATGAAGATTTATTTATTTATTTTTGGCCACTGCCAGCTTTTGTTTATTTTGATATTTGCAGCGATGTGACACTTGGTGCACTAAACATTGGAATTCAGTGGCGTTGCTGCTATTCTTTAATTCTTCCTCCTGTACTTTCTTTTTAGTGTTTTATAGGTTCCCTTCTTTATACTTATGCTTCTCTTCTTTCTACTCAGCGTATGAAGTTCCTGCTGCTGCAGCAAAAGTACCTTGAGTACCTGGAGGATGGAAAAGTCTTGGAAGCTTTGCAGGTCCTCCGGGGAGAGCTGACGCCACTCAAGTACAACACAGATCGCATCCACGTACTCAGCGGGTACTGTTTAATATTACATCTGGCTCATAGCAGTCATCAGGATGTTCACCCTGTCTGCACAGATACACACCTACTAACAATCCATATAGTTATTGGAGAGTCCTGATGATGCTAATGATACACCTGTTTGGTGTTTTATTTGTACCAAAATTCACCCCTGTGTAAATATTGTTTACTGATAATTAAGGGAATATTAAGTTGCCATGCTTTATAATGTTTGCCTCATTAAGATTTATTGATGTACTAACAACAGTTCAAGCTGTCGAATTCACTGTAAAAGAATTTATGGTAAATTATTTCATTTGTAATTTCTAAGATGCACTTCTTGTTACACAGCTACTGTTTTGTCAAGTTATTCCAGTGACAGAATATTTTTTGATTAATGGATATTTTGTTTAGGTCAAACAGTTTCATCCAAAGTATTTTTTTTTTGTTTGTTTGTGAATTTTGTCAAACACCAAATACCTGAAATTAACACTCATTTCAGGGCCTTCAGGATATATGTATTTACCACACCTAAAAGTTATGAATAGTTTTTCTCTTTTGTACTAAATTTAGTCTAAGTTAAAATCTGTGTTGTGTTGTGTTGTGTTGTGTTGTGTGTGGTTGCAGTTTTCCACCATACTAATCACTACTTCAAGCTCCTGTTTACTTCCTGGTGTTACGATTTCTGCATGTATAGCTTTTTGTTTTTACTGTAACAATCTTATGATTTCCTCTCAGTGTGTGTTTTCGCTTGAACTGTGTTTTTGTGTGCTTTCAGGTACCTAATGTGTAGCCATGCTGAGGATCTTAGGGCCAAGGCAGAGTGGGAGGGCAAGGGCACTGCTTCACGCTGCCGGCTGCTGGATAAACTACAAAGTGAGGAGAGATTTCCATATACTGACCCTGTACAGCTAGCAGATATTGTCTGATTTCTGTACTTGTTTGTGCATATTCCATGTGCCGCTGTGAACTTGTATGTTGCCCCCCCCCCCCCATTGTAGCCTACCTGCCTCCTTCTGTGATGCTGCCCCCTCGTCGACTGCACACCCTTCTCCGGCAAGCAGTGGAGCTGCAGAGGGACCGCTGTCTTTATCATAACACCAAGCTGGACAATAACCTGGACTCAGTCTCTCTTCTCCTTGATCACGTCTGCAGCAGGTTTGTACTGCATAGCTAGCATGTTGCTCTCTCTCCATGACTCCACAGACTTTGCTAAATTATAATACTGTAATATTTTACAGTTATTTTCTAGTTATCTCTTTTTAATGTCAGTGTCATAGCCCATAGTGGCCTAGTCCACTACTATGTCTCTGCCACTTCTTTTCTTTTTTTACCTTGCTGCTTTATACATTTTAACCTGTTGAGTTTTCTCCTTCTTATTCTTTTGCTGTGTTTTATAAAAGTACCCAAAACACCGGTATCCCATCAGGGAATGGAAATGGGACCTCTGGGATTGTCCTGTGGTTTCTGGAACACTGACATTGGCGAAGGAGCCTTTGGGTCTTGTGTATTGTGAAATGGGGCCTCTGTGGATTGGGCTGGTTGTGGCACATCTTATATATGCTCACTTGGACTGGGATCTGTGAAGTTCACAGATTGTGCTGTGGGCTGTTTGGTATGCAGCAGTGTTTAAGTAGATGATACATGTCAAAGTAATATCCACATGAATGCCGGGATCCAGGCTTCTCCAGCAGATAATCAGTGTTGTTCAGTTTATTCCATCAGTGGTTTCACTGTTGTGGATGATCTAAGATTGATCATTTTATCTGACATAATGAAAGGAAGATGAAATTCTTTAAGGTTCTGGGTGTTGTTGTGCTCTCTTGGGTAACACGCCCTTGAAACAAGGCACAGATGTCAGGAACAGTGTTGCGGGATTGGCAGATTGAGGCCCGACTTTAAGAAGGGAGATGGGTGTGCCACATCTTCAGAGGATCACACTTCAGTGCCATAGTGCTAGTGAGGAGAGTCTAAGCATTAGTTCAAACTGATTCGGAAAGAAAAATATGGAAACTGACCCAGCTGTCTACCTCAAGGGATACTACAGGATGTGTAGTTTTCCCCACAAATCTGCGTGTATCTTATGGACTTGGAAAATACATCACTGCATCCCTTTGGACTTGTTGCATTCAGTGGAGGAGTCGAAGAACTCTGCAGACTTGTTCATGAGTACGGGAAGGGCGGAGTGGGATAGCCTGGGCGGAGATCCACCAGCATCTGCAGTGATGCAGGTACTGTGACGGTCTGTTGTGGTGAAGAGAGGGCTTAGCCCAAAGCTGACAATTTCTGATAGATGCATGCTCCTACCCTCATCTGTGGGTAGCAACTGAAAGATAAAGAATACAAGGAACAGAACGAGCCTCCTCCAAAAGGTGACCTTTCAAGTGTAAGTATTAGCATTATGCTTTAGCAGCCAACTGTTAGCTGCAAAGTGGTGGGCAACAAGTCAAATGTTTTATAGGTGGGCTTTAGAGATGGTGGGGGCTCAGTCATGCCTGAGGGGCTCAAAGTAGAGCTACTGGTTCTCTGCACTGAAAGGAGTCAACTGGGGTGATTAATCCTTAGACAGCTGCCCCTGCCACCTGGATCTGGATAAGCATAAAATGTTATGGATGAATGAATTAAGATTTTAACGTTTGATCTTTTTTGTGTGTGCTTGTGTTTACAGGAAGCAGTTCCCATGTTACACTCAACAGATTCTCACTGAGCATTGTAATGAGGTGTGGTTCTGCAAATTTTCAAATGACGGCACCAAACTGGCCACTGGCTCCAAAGACACTACTGTCATAATCTGGCAAGTGGACCCGGTGAGTGTTAAAAATATGCCTATCATACACTACCTTATTTTTATGATTTGATCCACAGCTAAAATTCCCCTGCAGGAATTCAGGCCTGTAACCTTTTTATTTGCTAGGTCAGCATACCTTTCTAGAAGTACAAGCAGCACAAGCCACTTCATTCACAGAACTGTATTTTCTTCCAGTTTCTTTTAATTTGGCTCAGACTTAAGAACCTTTTGTCAATTTGTAATTTTTTTTTTAATTGCTACAAATGAGTGCCCAATCCATAATGTCTGCTTTTTTTTTTTCTTTTTTTTTTTTTTAAAAATACTCTTATTGTCTTTGTGTAGGAGAGCCACCAGCTGAAGCTACTGCGAACCCTGGAGGGTCATGCATACGGAGTTTCATACCTAGCCTGGAGTCCCGATGACACCTACCTGATCGCCTGTGGACCGGATGACTGCTCTGAGCTCTGGCTCTGGAATGTTCAGGTAAGGTTGATGCGCAATTCAGACTCCTCAGTTGTTAGCTTTAATGCTATATTACCTCTTTAAACAGCAGAGACCGTGATTGTAAAACTGTGTAGAAAAGCATACATAGGTGAATGTCAAAGAGGTAACTTTCCTCAGATACACTGTAGTGCGCTCTGTGTACTCAGTGACCGCTCCGCTTCACTGATCCCTTCTGTTTCCTTTCCTATTACGCATCCCTCCCCCACTCTTGCTTAATATTTATTCTTGCTGTCTCCCTTCCCCCATTTTCTCTACTCTTGATTTCCACTCTGTTTGTCAATCCCCCTTCTTCACCAGACGGGGGAGCTGCGGACCAAAATGTCCCAGTCCCATGAAGACAGTCTGACCAGTGTGGCCTGGAACCCTGATGGTAAACGCTTTGTCACTGGAGGACAAAGGGGACAATTTTATCAGTGTGTAAGTTGATTAATGACACCCCCCCCCTTCTATTTGTAATGCATGGTTATAATACAGCTCTTTTGTTATATGTTTGTGTTTAGCAATAGTTTTAACTTCTGTAACAAATTCATTTCTCCAACTTTTGGGATAAATAAAGCATGTCTTGTCTTGTTATTGCTTCTTTTAATTAGTGATGAATTCCTGGCATGTTTTCAATTATGTAGTTTAAGGTTGTCATGCTGTGCTCTTTCAGTGTTTTCACTAATCTGCTGTTTGTGTTGTCAGGACCTGGATGGCAACTTGTTAGACTCCTGGGAGGGCGTGAGAGTGCAGTGCCTGTGGTGCCTGAATGATGGCAGGACAGTTCTGGCCTCAGACACCCACCAGCGTATCCGGGGGTACAACTTTGAGGACCTTACGGACAGAAACATGTAGGTGTCAGTGCTCCTGGCCTCTGCACTGTTGTGTATCTATATTAAGAACCTACACAGACATGTTGTGTTTCTATATTAAGGCTAAGTACATTACTCATTAATGTGAGCAGGTGACCCCTCAAATAAAGAATGTGTTACATCTCGAGGGGTTAAGCCAGATGAAATGAATCTAATCATGGTACATGTTGGAGTTGATCTTTTCTGATGCTGAACAGAGCTCTTGTTATAGCTATGGTTTCACTTTAAAACAGCTGAATACCACAACAGATTCTTGCTCCAGATTATCATGTTATCAGCTGCTTTATACATCACAGTGCCTTGATGGGTTGTCTTGTTCACATGTTCTTTACAGAGTTCAGGAGGACCACCCTATCATGTCTTTTACAGTTTCAAAGAATGGAAGATTAGCTTTGTTAAATGTAGCAACTCAGGTAAGCCTCTGACCAGTCCCAGCTCTTAGCAGCATCAGTTTATGTCCTTCTAAAATGCATGGCTGCTTTGTTTTGGTAAACGGTATACAGGGTGCTTCAGTAATTACAAGCTCCTTTCCTATAACTTTTTGTAGGGAGTGCACCTGTGGGACCTTCAGGACCGGGTGCTGGTAAGGAAGTACCAAGGTGTTACCCAGGGCTTCTACACAATCCACTCCTGCTTTGGAGGACACAACGAAGACTTCATTGCCAGTGGTAGCGAAGGTACAGTCAGAATGCTGCAGAAATAAATAAAATAGATAATCAATAAAAAGCAGGAATAAATGCATCACTGTTCTTTGTAGCAAACTGTAGTGCTAATACAACTACATACACTATATTGCCAAAAGTATTTGCTCGTCTGCCTTCACCCACATATGAACCTGAGTGACATCCCATTCTTAATCCATAGGGTTTAATAAAGTGTCAGCTCAACCTTTGCAGCTTTAACTGCTTCCACTCTTCTGGGAAGTTTTTCCACAAGGTTTAGGAGTGTTTATGGGAATTTTTGACCATTCTTTCAGAAGCGCATTTGTGAGGTCAGACAGTGATGTTTGATGAGAAGGTCTGGCTCACAGTCTCCGTTCTAATTCATCCCAAAGGTGTTCTATTAGGTTGAGGTCAGGACTCGGTGCAGGCCAGTCAAGTTCTTCCACAACAAACTCACTCATCCATGTCTTTATGGATCTTGTTTTGTGCACTAGTAAGCATTTATGTTGGAACAGGAAGGGGCCATCCCCAAACTGTTCCCACAGAGCATATAAATTGTCTCAGATGTCTTGGTATGCTGAAGCATTAAGAGTTCCTTTCACTGGAACTAAGGGGCCGAGCCCAACTCCTGAAAAGCAACCCAATACCATAATCCCCCCTCCACCAAACTTTACACTTGGCACAGTGCAGTCAGACAAGTACCGTTCTCCTGGCAACCACCAAACCCAGACTCATCCATCAGATTGCCAGACAGAGAAGTTTGTGCTCGGTGGTGTGAGGCTTGGATGCAGCTGATACCATGAAGCTCTCTATGCTTAGGTTTGGAGGTCTGTAGCGATTGACTCTGCAGAAAGTTGGCAACTTCTGCACACTATGTGCCTCAGCATCCGCCGACCCCGCTCTGTCATTATACGTGACTTACCACTTTGTGGCTGAGTTGCTGTCCTTTACAGTCGCTTCCACTTTGTTATAATACCAGTAATAGTTGACTGTGGAATATTTAGTAGTGAGGAAATTTCAATACTGGACTTGTGGCACAGGTGGCATCCTATCACGGTACCATGCTGGAATTCACTGAGCTCCTGAGAGCGACCCATTCTTTCACAAGTGTTTATAGAAGCAGTCTGCATGCCTAGGTGCTTGATTTTATACACCTGTGGTCATGGAAGTGACTGTAACACCTAAATCCAGTGATTTGGATGGGTGAGTGAATACTTTAGGCAATATAGTGTTTTATTATTAGTTTTTTGGCCTTTTGCAGCTTTATTCGATGGTGTACAGTGGAGAGGCAGGGAAGCAGGGAGAGAGAGAGATGGGGGAAGATAAGCAAGATAAGGAAGATAATGGCTGCAGGTCGGACAGCAAACCCGGGCTGTCTGCACCGCCACGCAGCATACATGGTCGCCTGCTCATCCACTGAGCCACCCTGGTGCCTAATAAAGTGTATTTTTAAACTTGCTCTGTGGACTGCCTGGAAGTCATCAGTCTTGCTGTGCTGGCCGCGTTTTGACTGCGTTTAGTAGAACATGTAGAGGATCCTCCATTATGAGTCTTCTTTCAGGGTAGTGTGTTCTGATGCAGAGTAATTTCTTTCCTTAATTTGTATAGCACAGCATCGCTGCTAATTACCATTAGGGTACTGACTAATTTGAACAAATTAACATGAACGACTCATTAGAATGGCATCCACTATGGGCTTAAAACCCTGAGCAGCCAATTCCCAGCCAGCCGAATCCTTTCCTGATTATCCTTCCCCTGCTCCCTTACCTTATATTTTCTTGTATTGTTTGTTAAATGTTATTCCCTTTCACACAGTTTCTCTAAACTTTCTAAATCCCGATCTGTGGGGTCTTTTACAGTACTTCCCCTCAAATTCTAAACCTGTTTTCTTCCACCTGTTTTGTTGCCGCCTTTATCCATCTCCACAGACCACAAAGTATACATCTGGCATCGGCGTGGTGAACTTCCTATTGCTGAGCTCACAGGCCACACGCGCACCGTTAACTGTGTGAGCTGGAACCCGGCCATCCCGAGCCTCATGGCTTCTGCCTCAGATGATGGCACAGTACGCATCTGGGGTCCTGCACCCTTCCTCGAATCACAAGAGGCAGACGGACTCAACGGTAGTTCTAACTGTTGATTATAAATTGACAAAAAAAAATGGTTTCACTTTTTCTCTCTTGTTGATTTGTACTCGAATACATCTTGATCACTTTTAACTACTGTGTATATTTATTTATTTATTTTTTTCCTTCTCAGAAAACTGCAGTCACATGGATAGTTGATGGTCACTAATGGAGCAGAAGATATGTGTCTAACAACAAACCAAGAAACCCACAGTAAAACAAAATGTTCATGGGCGAAGAAAACCCAGCATCCACATATTGCAAGAGAAGAATAACCAACAAAAAAGAGAAAACATAAGTGAGAAAATTGTGTCTCCTGACTGGCCTAGAAAAAATAGCGGGTGTTGAAGACCAGAAACCGGTCTTCATCCAAAATCCGATTCTGACCTAGAGGCCTGATAAACGAGTCAGCGCCCAGCGGGATACTCCACTGGAGAGCTGTAATGGCTGTTCTCCTCTTCCAAGTAAACCCTTCTTCCTCCATTTCTCTACGTGGTCACCAGCCATGCCAGGTCCTCACAAGTTTCCCAGGAAACCCACCTCCACCTGGAGCTTGGAGCACATCGAGTCCCTGTGATGCCTCCAGACAGACACGGCAGATCAGCCGTCTACTCACTGGACTACATCTGTGTGCCTGTCTGTCTCTCACATTACATGTATAATGTCTCCATGGACTTGGGGTGGGGTCTTGCTGGGGGAGGATGGTGCATAGGGGGGGGATATAGCAATTATTCTGTATGTATGTTTTCCTCTCCCCTTCTTTCTTGCTATATTCTTAACGTTCAATCTTTTGGACAAAGGCTGAAAATCCCCCATGAAATCATTGACCGACCAGCTGACACAAATAAGGCTATGCTAAATGTTGGAGTTTTTTATGATAGTCATAGGGTTTATTCTCATTTAAGAGGTGAATCTTAGCGAGTAGTGCCCTTGGAAAGCTTTAGCGTGAAGATTCTACTTTTTGTTTCTCAACATTAGGAAAAATAAAACCTTTTTATTCCTTAATTTAACTGCTAAAGGACAGTTGCTGTTGTGTTTCCAGCTGACAGTCCACCACCCCCACCCGCCATCCTCTGTCGAGCTAGCTACCGCACAACTCCATTACATCTGCCTAAGAGGAGGACAGAGGATTTCACAGGTCACATATCAACTGCAAGGGGGTCATTCATTGTCGATATGGTGGCGTTTCCACTATCAAGACGTACACTTTGACCTTTCTGAAGAGACATGCTTTCAGATGTGAAAAGTGCAACTTTAAATGCACGTCTGCTGTTCCTCCTCTGTGTGTGTGTGTGTGTGTGTTCCCGTGTGTGTGAGAGTGAGCGAGCGAGCGATTATGCATGCACACATTAGTATGAGAGCTGACGTTACTGGATGCAGAGTTAATTGGCGCGTGTTTTTTCTTTTTTGTTTTTTTGTTTTTTGTATGTGTGTTCAATTCGCACCAGCAAACAATTCTCGCCCCCTCCTCTATTCTCCTAATCCCACGGTAAAATTGTAAAGAGGATTTTAAAACCAATTCTGAGTTATCCAAAGCCCCATAGGGACCTCTATCTGTGGAACAAAGAATACTTGAGAGCCATTTTGTAAAAGAAAGTTGTTGTTTTGTGTTTGTTTTTTGTTTTTGTTTTTTTCTTTTAATCTGGGGCTTTAATTTTTACATACAGAATTTTTTCCCCCCTTCTTACCACGTGGCATTTAAGCAACGCTGAGCTAGTGGCATCTGCTTTCTGTGGGTGGGGGGGAGGGAAATGAAAATTCAAAAGCAATTTGAGAGAGGCATGTTTCTCAAGCTGTAAAGTGTTATTAGCAAGCAGTCATTTCTTATGAGAAGTTGATGATTGTAATTATTGGACGTGTAGTTAGGACAGCCCTAGAGAGGAGAGGCACCAATAACCAGATCCACGCTTCGAGCGCACAGTGTAGGGAGTGTCGTTGCAATCCTGAAAACACACACAAACTGCCTTCCTGTCTATACAGTTGCACACAAAGCTTCACTATGTATGGCACCCCTACTGCACTTTGAGTAGTCCGTCTGCTCTCTTGCACATACAGCATAAATGTGGCATAAATCCATGAAGTTCCTAACCTCATGGTTGCCACATTTGCTAGTCAAATGGCGTAAAACGTTACATTGGTGAAGACTTAAAATCTAATAGGAGATAAAGGAATTGAGCCCTTACCATGCCTCTATGCATCCAAAAGCAGTGACTTATCTTTTAGACTTTTTGAAAACTGGCCCTCACTTTCAAAAGGCGTAGCAGCCTCATCTCGAGGGTACCGCTCTTAGAGAGAATTCAGCATTAACACCCCCCCCCCCCCCAATACCACCGCCGCCACCACCCTTCGCTCTCCAGCCAAGTTATTCAGTGGTCAGTGCACCATTCAAAGCTTTCCTCCTCCCGTTTTAAGGGTATGTAATGACTATTTGCTACAGACTGATAGACAGTGAAATGTTTCAAAACAGTGCTTTTCTGTCTGTTTTTATTGAACTTTTTTGTTACTTAATTTTTTTTTTTTTTTTTGTTCATATATCATTTTTGGTTGATCTTTCTCTGTATGATATTAAAGTATAACCAGACATTTGGAGTCCTCATTTTTCTTTTTGTAATCTTTATAACCCCTCCTATGTTTTAAATATATCTTTTGTTCATTTGTATTCAGTTGCATTTTATCTACCACTACTATCACAAAAAAATAATAATATGCACAGTAACACTCATGCCGCTAGGAGTGGGAAGAGTCTTAGGAAGTGTTACCTACAATCAAATCAGGTTTGAACTATCCACCCCTCGCCTTTAAAGAGTTTCCTTCATGTGAAAACCTATTTTATCGCATGTCTGTGTAACTGACCGATTATCTCTCTTGGTGTGCCATTGAAGATTGGCAGTTGCTACTTCTCTGACCCGTATCAAAGCCAAATTACTTGAGGCACACAGTGGTGTTTTCTGTAGGTTTGTGTATGTGTTGATCTGATATGCGCACATTGGAAACCTCTTTCTTGACTCCTAGACCACAGAATGGACTCCTCTTCCACGCCCTGCATCGTTTCAGAAGACTTGAGGCAAACGACACACACAAGAGCCCAAATAAGAGTTTCAGTAAAGCCCATCATTCACCTGCTGGTGGCAAATGCTATGTCTGTATGCAACCTGGTGTCTACTCTGTTCTTTTGTCTGAGTTTACCAAGGGACTTGTTTCTGATTTAACTATGTCTTATTTCTCAGAGGTATGGCGTTGGTGGGTGGGGGATACTAAGGGCTTACAGTAGCATCTCTAAGTTCCTTGGGCTAGGGCGGGAAGGGGAAATGTGTGGATTTGCGTTCAATGTGTTATTTACAAAAGTGATTGTACTGTTTTGTATTGTTGTGTAGGGAAAGTGTTATGTATGCATATTTTCAATAAAGCATTCAGGGTTTTGAAAAAACAAAAAGAATGGTCCATCAGAGTTTGGTGGGGCAGGAAACTGTGTGGGCCCAAGTTTTAGGCACCCGCGGGATACCCAGAAAACCCGACCCTAAAATCGCTCATATGGCAAAGCATTTGCAAAGGTCTCCGGTTTGTGTCAGAATTATAAAACTCTGTTTCCAAATAAACAGAATGCCAGGATTTGCAAATAATTTGACAGAGAAATGTACAGTATGTTCATTTTGAATTTGATGCAAGCTGAGACAGGGGCATGTTCACTATGATACATCACCTGTTTTGAAAGCAATTGAGTAAAATGCAAACAGTGCATATGAAGCAGTCCAGTTTTCATCTGCTGAAGAGTTCAGGGCAATGTGTGTCAGCGTCCTGCTGAAATAATCAAGCCCTTCCATAAAACTGTGTTTCTCCAAATACATGTGTATATCTTTAAGTATCATTGCTGCCTTCAGGGGTGTGCCGCTTCCCATCTCCTGTGCACTAATGCAGCCTCTCCTTTGTTTACACCCTCGTACATCATGGCGGCTGGTGGCTTTTGAACTGTGCACTAATAACAAACTGGATGGCCTTTCTCCTCTTTTTAGACCCAGTCATGTTACTGACCTCTTGCTTATTAACCTTATTAATTGTGACGTTTTCCCACAGATTTATTTTGCTATTAAATTTAAAATGAGCATCCATTAAAATGTTTATTTTAAATATTTTAATATTTATGTTTTCTTTATACTATTTTCAGTCAAATCTAACATTTCAGTGCTGTTCCAATTATTGCAACCATTTTTTTATGTAGTTACATTTTGCAAAGCATTCCAACTGTGTAGAAACAGGGTTGCATTTTAGTGATTTCTAAATGTCTTGAAAGCAGTTTTTAGGGTCAGAATTTCTGGGGTGAGGCTGCCTTTGAGCGCTTAGAAAAATTGCCAAAAAGAAAAATTACAAGTTATTTTAACTCTGCCTTGTTGTTAGCCATACATTTCAATACAAAGCTTACTATTTTGGGTCGTAGTACTAAGTACACAGGCAATGGATTCATACAAGAATATTTTTATGTGAGCCCACAACGCAATGCATCAGCATTTAACTGCAAATAAGAAATTATTATTTCTGGAAATTACTATCACCATAGCTCCTGAAATGCAGACAGGCTCTTACCTTTTAGGCATTCTTGACAAGCTCTGATTAAAAAAAAGAACCGGTAAAAAAATTTCCAACAATAAGCTGCAATTATGGAAAAGATGACATTTCATTAAATAAATTCATTTTCCTTAAATAAATTGTGATACTTTACTGAATTGTATTTTGTTGCTTTGGCAATATTGTTTTAGAGACTGTCATGTCAATAAAGCACCATTGAATTTGAAATTGAAATATTGGGTCTATATTGAAACATACAATCCTTTCATAATTATGGAAGCTTATTTCCACCACTGAAAAAAATGAAAGATAAAAATATATATTGACTTAGTTCTGAGTTAGTCAGCCCTTTCGCCACCTGCTGGCAGTGGCGCAAAAAGTGGGTATGCAGTATATGTAATGCATAGGGGCGCCGCACAAGGGGGGCGCCAAAGCGATGCGGGAAAATTATTTCTCTAGTCGGCATTTTCTGTAT
>JAVDPK010001735.1:408023-447139 GCA_034780415.1 Cichlasoma orientale | reverse complement strand
TGTGTGTGTGTGTGTGCGTGCACGTGGGTTTGGAGAGGGGGGGGGGGCTGGCGCCTAAAAATGTGTCCGCATACACCTCAGAAAGTATATAGCTGCGCCCCTGCCTGCTGGTATATTTAATATAGTACTGAAATTTTCAAGTACGTGCACTGCACACTCATTGATTTACTGAAAGCCTAAAAAATAATAAAGAAATCGGGCTTCTAAAATATATATATGAATAAAAAAACATGCTTATTTACACAATCTACACAGACATGCTTATTTTTTCCACGTTGAGAATTTTCGTAAAATTATGATTTCTTATGGTTTTATTACACATGGGATGAAAGATGTAGCCGGAGGAGCCACAGCAAGGGCTCCCTCCAGCTCTGTTTGTTTTGCTCCAACAGAAAAGGGAGGCGCGTCCAGACAGACGTCACCCCGCTCGGCCCACCCACTCCGCCTCTCCTCTGTCTCCTCTGGATCTCTTTCTCGCAGTCTGGTCGGGCGTCAAAGCCGAAAGTAGAGCATCGACGGTTCTGTCTGAACCGAGAATCCACGGCAGTCATGGCGGCGCCGTTAGCCCATTTCGATGAGGACTGGCAGGACTTTAACGAATTCAAGCCGTCCTCGGACTCGGTCGACCCGCTGGACAAGCTGAACTCAAACGTGGGCGATTCGTCTGGCCTAGACGATTTCTCGGATCTGGACAACAGTTTCTCTGGGGAGATCTGCAGCTTCAAGTCGATGGAGGACCTTGTCCACGACTTCGACGAGAAGCTGACAGTGTGTTTCCGAAACTACAACACTACGACGGAAAACATAGCTCCTGTTAAACCTATCACAGAGGATAATTACTTGAAAGACGACGAGTGAGTGTGATTTTTATGCGGGTTTTTATTCTTAGCTCTAACTTTTCATCTCCCAGCTAGCTAGCCACTTTAGCTTCTCCGGGCTAACCGTACACTGACATTAAGCTCTAAGGGAATGTTAGCTAGCTTCAATCAGTGCTGTGCAATGTTTAACCAGAGAATACACGTACGAATACGCATAACTAAACGTGCTGCACTTCTTATCTGTCAACGTTTGACTCGTTAAGTTGGTATTCAAGAAAGAATAACATTTTACAAACGATAAATACAATATATAAACTTATTTTGGGGTGTCGAAGGAAGGAATCGAGATTTCGTGTGTATGTGTGGAGGACGTGCAATGCCACGTTAACAGTGTTGGACTTAATGCTAGTAGACTGCTTGATATTGGCTATAAAACCACTGATCCTACATTGGGAGTAAGTGAACGGTTATTGACCCTTGTGCAAAGGCTCTGTCTCCTCCTGTTTTCAAATCACCTTGCTCACGTTTCTACTTTTGCCTCTCGTGATATTCCCTCTTAATGCTTACAGAAACATACATTTTTGGGGCTGCCCTTGTTTTCTTCACTGATGCTGGCTTATCAGGATTTGCTGATGGAAGTGCCCACAATTGGGTATCAAACCAGAATTTCTCAAATGCATCCCTAGTAACTGAAACCTAAAGTTTACTCCTTCAGTGTCAGGTCTTACCGTGGACTGTATATAGCCAGTTTGAAAAGTCAAGCTGGTGTACACGTGCCTTAAACCTGTATTCTTTCTGATGGGCAGCAGCACAAAAAGTAAGACAGGAAAACCAACCTGCTAATGACCTGATTTAGTAACAGAGTAAACACTTCCCAAATGAGTTTATGCCTCACTTGCTTGTTAGAAGTCTTCTTCTGTACTGGATTGTGTGCATTTTTGTAAGTTGGGGTTCTGTTCAGATTGAAATAGATGCCTTTGGCTGCCTTGTGTTTTATAAGTTGCATTTGGGTGTGTATAATGTCTTAAGCAAAATACCAAACTTAAGCATTCAAAATTGGTGTCTGGAAACCAGTGGGTGATCTCATGGTCACCGGGTCTTTTTTTATCTCACACGGAAGTCCTAAGTTTATGTTGTACCTCACAGGCACACATTTACATTTACATTAAAACAAGCTATTAATTCAAATCAGCAAGTTACATCAACCCTGCAGCCAGTGCTGTTGTCACTTTAACTACTAAGCTGTCTTGGCTGCATGAGTCACTCTTCTTCTCCCTTTTTGTAACTAATATTTCAACATTGTGGCACTGTAAGATGCAAGCACACGATGTAGGGAAGCTTTTGATGGCTTACCAGAACAGAAGTTAGCCATGCATACTTTACAGTTATCCTAATCTTATCCTGGTGGACTCTTTAGGATTGGCAGAGTTTTTGCTCACAAGATGTGGTCTGATCTTTGTCCAAATAAATTGTAGAGAAACAAAGTCAGACTAAACTGATAACACACACAGAGGTGTGTTCCACGTGTCTTCATCAGACACACAGGGCAATGGCACACAGTTCAGGCTGGAAAGGTTAGTGAACCCCTGCGAAGAACTTATGTGAAAACTAAGAAGGGTATCTTGGAAGTGCAGATTGCACTGGTCCCCCTCCTTATAAATAAAGGCAAACAACGTCTGCTGTTCTCAGGAAAGAATGGTGGGCGTGTGAACCATGCCTCATTCATAGGATTATTTTTACTTTTTTCTTTTTTAAAAAAAACCAAACCAAACAAACTTCAGTGCAGCACAGAGACAGTAATGCATATCAGATAGCTTGTGGCTGCAAAAAGAAGTAGCGGTCTGTCTCACTTAATGATCGATGAAATACTGTATAGGGAGGTTGGCCTGACAGAGAGAAGTAAAACATTTATAGTTGTTATAGGTAAAAAAAAAATAAAAAAAACAGGAAGCAGGGAACATAATAATTGGACGTCAGCCTAGCGAAGCCTAAAGAGCAGTGCCAGACTCAGTGAGAGTCTTTTCTGGATGGCTGCACTTTTGCAGGACGTGCCTTGACGCTTAACGAGTTCTCCAGCGATATCATGCCTAAGACGAACTACGGCATGGCAGAGCGGAAATGTGTATGTGCTTGAAATAGAGTGGGTAGAGAGAAATCAAATTGTTGTGTGTTTAAAAGAAAGAAAAAAAAAAAGGTTTTGTGGATTATATGTGCACCCATGCATGCATAAATTCACGTGCATACATATATTCATGAAATAATCCAGACAAATTGGCACAGCATTGAATCCGAAATTTAAATCGAAAAAGCGACGGGACTTGTTTTTAAATGCAAATGCACCGGGTGAAACTGAAGCTCATGGTGCATTTTGGCAAGCGCTCACGTGGCAGAGACAGTGTCGGTGCTTGAGGCACAAAAAATAGTTCCTTGCCAGCCTTTGCCCTATTTAGAACAACCCAACAGCCCCACGCTTCCCAAGCTGTGCATGAGCACTTCAGGGAGAAATGTGCATGTTATATAAACATTTATTTGTGTGTGTGTGTGTGTGTGTGTGTGTGTGTTTGTGAGGGTGAGCAAGAGGGTATGACAATGCAGAGCCACTCTGACACATGGGTTCACAGCATCCATCCCCTCTCTGATTGCGCAGTTAGAGCCAGGAGAAGGAAAAATCGGACCTCCTGCACGCACACTGGAGTTTAAAATCCTGAACTGATTCGATTTTCTGTCATAGAGTTTCAAAAACGTGCAAAAGGCCTGTGGGACCAGATGAAAGTAGTTTCCCGTAATATTTACATAATTGAATCTAACCTTTATCCATGATCCATGACGTCTGTTAACAGTCGGTCAACAAATACGTTTTTACACACTATTCTGGGTTTGTATTTGACAGTAACTTATGTTGAACAGACTCTGCACCACCATCTGTTCGTCTCTGCTAAGTTGTCTGCCAACTTGCATGCTGCACAGCATTGTAAACATTCAACAGTCTGGTGGTGTCACTGTAATGCTCTTTCCAAATCACCCAGTATTATTCACAAACTCAGAAGGAGCTCTAATGATTGAAAAAAAAAATTCTGAAATTAATTGGAGACGATTGTGAGAAAGTTCACAGACCTTTACGGTTACACCATTGGCGTCACATTTCTGCACACTCTGGGCAAATGACATGTTTATTACAGAGTTGTCGAATTCATCAGTGGCTTCAGCGAGTGTGATTCAGCAGCAGGAACGCGGCGAAGTGGTGAGGGGGTGGTCAGAGCACAGGACACAAGAAGTGCCAAGTAATGCTGTGTCACAGTAAAAGGAGAAGAAGGCCTGTCGGTCCTTTCTACAGATACAACTACTTTTCAGCCGTCTTCTGTCTTTTGATTGCAACTTTATTTCTCATAATATCCCGCCCTAACTGTGCCGTGGATGCTTGTGTCTTTGCTCCAGGGTGTGGAACGCTCTGACGGATAACTATGGCAATGTGATGCCGGTGGACTGGAAGACATCTCACACTCGCTCCTTACACCTGCCTACCCTCAACCTCACCGAACACGAGGTACTGCAGAGGCACACGCGGTCCAATGTGATGTAGCCCAGTGTCTAAAGCACACAGTAAATACACATTTCCAAAAACCCGTTTTGGAAGTGGTGCCTTTATAAAAGTGGAGCCACCGATCGGTAATCAGTTTGAACCTCTGCCTTCAATCTACTTAACCACCTGTTTGTTGTCTCATCCAAGTTTCCTCTCTGTCTCTCAATCTCTGCCCTTGCTTCCTTCCCCGCGGGACAGAAGTTGGATAACCAGTCTTTAGATCTGTCGGACGACGAGGAGCTGAGGGAACAGATGGACATGCACTCAATCATCGTCTCCTGCATCAACGACGAGCCGCTTTTCACAGCCGAGCAGGTAACCCAGTCAGTGCTGCCTTTTGACAATTTAGTGAAACTCTGATCTCACTTAAATCTTTTAATTTTTTTTGTTGTTGAATATAGTAATACTTCACCAGTCACTGAAATCACGATAAACAATCATGACCTTAATGTTTTCTGTATGAAAATGTGTGACGCCTTTAGCGTAACATTAGCTGTGGTTGGGGATAAATGCACGCAAATGTTGCAGGAACATTTTTTAAACCGTTTCCTATGTTGCAGATGAAGTATTTGAAAGTATTGTGTCTCTGAGGGTTTAATGGTGTAACAGCGTCCAGCAGACTCTTAATTCCTGCCCCTTCGTGTAGCTTTACTGAGCCTCACATTAACATCAGCTGCAGCTCCAGTCTGATTACAGATGACAACTCAGATCATTACATTAATCCTGGCGTGTGAGTCAGCGCCTTGCCAGCACTAAATTTAGAATATTTTACAGGAAAACGATGTCTGTTTGTTTTTTTTTGTGCAGGTGATTGAGGAGATAGAGGAGATGATGCAGGAGTCTCCAGACCCAGAGGACGACGAGAGTCCTTCGCAGTCCGACCTGTCCATGCTCTCTCAGGACCTTCATGCCATGAAACGCTCCGGCTCCAACACCAGCTACGAAGACCGTGAGTATCACTGTGTGAACGTAACGCGCAGCGACATAAAGCTTTAAATATAGAAGCCTTTGATGTTGGTGCGCTCGTGTGTCTGCGCTGTCCGGGGCGTGAAGAAATGGCCGAGCACACGCACTCATGTGATAACATTCTTATGTAATGCGTAACAAATGCAGACAGACAGCAAATGTGTTGCCCCAAAATGTTATGTAATTACAAGCATATATCCGGCCTGAACACTGTGCTGTGGCCTCACGGGGGTAGAATGTAGACAGAAAATCATTTAGTTTCAGGTATTTGCATACATCACCTGCAGAATGTTTTTTGTTTTGTTTTTTTACACACTGGAAACTACGACTAATGAGTGTCACAGTGTATATCTGCAATATTTAATCATTTACTGTCATTTGAAGGGATAAAAATATGTAAAGCTACACGAGACGTTGCCGAAAGAACTCCTTTTGCTTTTCTCCTTTCTTTGCATCAAATGTGCTTAAGATTTAAAAGATTTAGTGTAGGTTGAAATTACGTGTGATTAAAAACATTTAAGCTTAAATGTAAAATGAGCGTGTTTTTCCCAGCAAACAGTATATTGACTCAAAAACAGCAAACCATAATCTGTAATCACTTATGACCCGCTAGAACTATGTGGAGGTGTGTTATTTCATGGCTTTCAGGATCTTTTGGGTAAAAGCTTTGGGGTGTGTAGCACCCCCCCAGCTAATATCAGCATGTGGGCAGGAGTCTATAAAAATGTTGCAACCTGGTTACATCACCGTCGCAGTGTCACTCTCTGCTCTCTGTGTCGTGGAAGTATAAAAAGCTGCACCTGACGGTGCTTTTCTTTACGCCTACTCCCTCTTTGGCTCTCCTCCTCGGGCCTCGGCTTTTCCCCGCGAGGATGAGACATTCAAGGAAGAGACACGAAAACAAAGGAGGCAGAGCTTCTAAATGAGAAATAATTGGTTCCACGGCATCAGTCGTAAGTGGCGTCAAACTGCGCCACGTGATCGCATCTAGAAGCGTCGCATTTGTATATCACGCCATCAGCACCTCAAGAAGCATCCTCGCTTCTCGTCTTCTTGAGGCTGCGTCTTTAATGGGTTGTTAAAAAAAAAAATGGTGCAAAGACGCGTAAGTTAGCATAATGAAAGCACCCCGTGTTTCTGTCAGACCAAGCGCAGAGAGGCCACAGCGGGCAGGTTGAAGCATGTGCTTCGGTTGTATTCACACACATTGTGGCACCTGTTCTCATACTTGTGTGGAGGTGTGTCCGTGTCTATTTTGTGATTTATAACATTGTCAAAACAATGGCAAAATAACATCTAACTTCTCATTTCTCTTCAGTGAGAACTGGTTTGTTCTCACAGCATGCTCGAACACTGCTGCAGAGTACACCTTTAAAGCGATAATGAGCTTTAGTCTCATTTTAAAGAAGGTGTCCACTTGTACGCTTATAACCTAATTATTACACAGCTCTTGGGCCATGTGATGTTTATCTTATGATAGCACTGAAGCTAATTTTGTTAACTTGCGTTCATTGTGAACACCCGTCAACTCTACCAAGTTTCAAACAAACTTATGTGCGTTATCTTTGCTCTCCTCCTCTCTCGTACGGTCCTCAGGGCTGCGTCAGATGTCTGTGTCAGAGCTGACTGAGACTCTGGAGGAAGTGGAGGCGGCCATTCGTCGCTACAGCGAGGAGCTGATCCAGGCGCTGGCTCTGCGAGATGAACTGGACTACGAAAAGGAGGTACTTTGATTTTTCCCACAGCAGGGCGATGACATTTAAGCTCAACAATGACAAACTGTCAGAATAGCACAAAAGTGCTTTTGGAGGTAAAGAAGCCGAATATTAAAGAACAGTTAAATGTGGCAGCTTTATTTTTAGCCTGACTCATTGTTGTCATGATCCTGTCACATTTTGTTTCTTAAAGCATGCAGGATTTCTGTCACCTTAATAAATAATTTAATCATAAAAGTAAAGGGTAGTGTGATCATAATAAACCAGAATTGTTTTTGTTTCTTTGCGCGCACACAGGTGAAGAACAGCTTCATCTCGCTGCTCATCGACGTGCAGAACAGACAGAAGGAGCACCGCGAGCTGCTGCGAAAGAAGAAGAAAATCCGCAGCACGACTACGACGGGGCCCAACGGCCAGAGGACGGCCAGCACGCACATACCCGGCACGGTGAGTCACGCGGTCACGTGGTGTGGAAAAAACAAACACGTATGCGTGACTTTGATAAAAGTCATATGCGTGCTCAGATTATGAGGAGACGTGCGTGACCTGACAGACGGTCCGCACGTCTGAGAATCTGTCACAGCAGCACCGAGGCTTCTGTCAAGCTCTCTCCTTCTCTTTACATTGATGCAAAATCCTTCTTATCTCTCGCTTCTTCTGTCTTCCTCTCGCTTCTTGTAGCTCCTCACTCTGGAGGGACTCTCCAATGTCATTCAAAATGGCCTCCGTCAAACTTTTGGCAACACAGGAGGGGACAAACAGGTGCCCCTGCTCTTTCTTTCCACTGCAGATAAAGTTCTCCTCTGCTTTCTTTCCCCCCTTTATTCCACCAGCATGTTTGTTTCCTTTGCTGCAGCTTCCAGCACTGCTGTTTGGCATCATTTTAATTTGCCTTCCTGCTGTTGTTTTATTAAAATAATTATTATTCTTTTTCCCCTTCACTTAAATCATTCTTATTTTTCTCTTTTTTCCAGCAGTGCATGTCTCAATCATCGTTCATTTTTATCTTGCAGCTTTTGTTGTTTCCTTTTCCTTTTTTTTTAAGCTCCACAGCAGGAAACTTTTTCTCTGACAGGCTGCTGAAAGGCTGGAACCAGCAGACAAACATTTACCATAGTTCATGTGATTTGCATGGCGCTCACCGATATCATATTTATTTATTTTTTAATTTTTTTGTCCCCCATTTAAACATTAAAGGAATAACAGTGTTACTGTAGTTCTCATTGTATCTGACATGATTTATTTTCTTTCCAGTACCTGACCACAGTGATCCCCTATGAGAAGAAAGCAGGCCCCCCGCCTGTAGAAGATCTCCAGATCCTCACAAAGAGTGAGTGTCCCAACAACCACACAGAGACACGTGCTTGAACTGAGCCTCGGTGGCAAAACGATTATCGATCTAGGTTTGTTACGGGGTCGGCCGCAAAGAGCCAAAAGCTGTGCATTGCTGGCAAAATATTAGGTCTGTTTTTATGATTGTTTCCACCACGTTATCATCTTGTGAAATAGGGCGTAAATTTTTCTTTTACCTTTTGATTGTGGCTGGCTCGTCAGTTTTGTGTTGTTTGCAAAATGTAACAACCTGCTGTCTCAATTCTAGTCCTCCATGCCATGAGGGATGACAGTGAGAAGGTACCTGCCCTTCTAACAGATTACATCCTCAAAGGTAAGCACTAAGACGTTATTTCTGAGTCTCAGTGGCTGAAAAGCTGAGCTAAAAAAAAAAAAAGTGATATTTTTATCTATTTCTCACAATCAAGTGATTTTATTGTGCAGGTTCTGCTTGACATTCAGACTCCCTCGCTCCGTGTCGCTTGAAAGGGGGAAACGCACAGTTCCCTTTTTTGTTTTTAGGGAAGCTGAGCGTGCAAAAAAGTAAACGGTAGTGCAAAGGTTAATTAAAGGAGGAGGGAAATGCTTGTCTTGCCACCCTTGACTGTTGACCTGTACCTCCTTTGTCTTTCACCTGTGCTGCGTTGTCCTTTGGGGGTAGCTCTGGTATGAGAGCAGTGGAAACTGAGGTTTGTGAGGTTACCACAGATTATTCACCTTCAGCGTTCTTCTTCTTCTTAGCCTTGCCGAAACGCTCTTTCTTCCCCTCTCTCTGTGCGCGTAGTAACCTTAGCTTTACCCAGAAGCAGCAGCCTTCCCCTCACTCAGTGCCTATCCTGCTGTGTAGTGCTTGTGGGCTGCACTACACTTCCCCTGAAACACACAAGTGTGCTCGTAATTTGTCTTTACTGAGAGCTTATAGTGGTAGCTACATGTTCACATATGTGCTTCTCACCTGTGATTAGTGTTTTCCTCTTCTCTCACCGCATCCGTGTTGTAGTTGCTCTCATGATAATGTTGTGTGTAATGTGTAAATATCAAAGCGACATATATCACCGGCTTTTCTGCTCCTGTCTCCACAGTTCTCTGTCCCACGTAAAGTCAGAGGCGAGACGCCTGTTTCCAGAACCTTCCGCTGGACCATCAGAAGAGGGTTCTGGTATTCCGGAAAAACCCACACAGTGGCCCCAGTTTCCCCATCATAGACTTCCTTTCCTTGTGGTACTTCATTTTATTTTTTAACTCTGTTGTCCCTGAGATTTTAACTCTCCTTGACTTCTATATTCCATTGTAACCTTTTAACTTTTTAATGCTTGAGTACTACATCCCTGCATATTCTGACTGCATGATAACTTGTCTATAGATGCCAGTAATCAGTATTAGTCTGAACACCCCACTTCCTGATTTGCGAGGGGGATTTTTGACAAGGTGTAGCCTGTGGGCACCATCATCAGGCCTGTGTGAGGGGCAAATGCAGTCCAATCTGTTTGTTT
The DNA here is from genome assembly GCA_034780415.1 of Cichlasoma orientale. NCBI lineage: Eukaryota > Metazoa > Chordata > Actinopteri > Cichliformes > Cichlidae > Cichlasoma > Cichlasoma orientale. The sequence continues at coordinate 437,235 of JAVDPK010001735.1, read as the reverse complement.
TTGTAAACTTGCATCTGTGTAGTTCATGCCTGACAGGAAAAACAAATCTGGGCAGAATCTGTGAATCTCAAAGTGCCAGGCAAGTCGTGTGATGAGGTCCTGTTTGTTTGTCTGTTTTTGTTTTTTCCTGTATGGAATCCATTGCATTAATGGCATCTGTTGATGGTTGCACATGACGTCTTAAGGTTGAAAACTGCTTGCTGAGGATCAAGGAGCAAACCCTTTAATTTAAAGATGCAGACCTGTAAGTGCTTCTGTTGTTGCATGTTGGTTTGGGGTTCATGCTCGATATTAGCTGTTAACTGAATGTTAAGAGGAAATATTTTGTATATGATTAGAGAAGTTGCACTGCTTGGGAAACTTTTTTTTTTTCTTTTTTAAGGACTAAAAAGTGGAATGACTCAAAAGTCGTAGCTGGACGATCAAACGTGTAAAGCATATTTTTGGATAAGGCGATGTTTTTTAGTGAGATTAAGGACTTTGTAATAATTTTGTAAGTGCTGTCGATTGACCTCTGAGCCCTCAAGTGGTGACCCCCCCCCCCCCCACATCCCCAACAACGGCATCACTTCCCCCACGAGGTGTCATTTCATGAGTCAGCAGAACCCTCATGTGTTAACGTTAGGAATTAGTGGAAACCAGTCTGTCTGGTTGTGTGTTAGCTAGATGTTGTAGCTCAGATTAAGTCAGATTTGGTAATTGTGTCGTTCCGCGTCTATAAGTAGTTGTGGGTTTTTATCTGTATCTTACATCTTTAGCAGTTAAATTTTAGTGCTAGCACTTTTACTCTGTCAGTGAGCCGATCATGTGGTGATGCACCGCAGAGTATGCCTCGGTAGATGAGTGCAAGGCGAAGCTTGGAAAACAGCGGAGGTGAACAAAGCTGGTAACAGGAGGTGTTATCACGTATTTATTTGTGTCCCACATTAGTCACTGTGAGTGTGAAAATTGAAACCACCTTAGTGGGGCACTTTACTGAGTTTACAGTGCCATCAGTTTGTGCATCATGAATCAACCAGCAAAACTGCTGTGTAATGTTATCAGCGGCTCTGGAGAAGCTTTAACACTGCAATACGTAATGACAGGAGTGCCCCTCTAAAACCAACCACATCTCCAGCAAGTTGGCACGCTAACGTTCGAAACACCAGCTGCTACAGGTGCACCACACACTGTCAGATCAGGTCTCGCCCAGCTCTCAGGTACGATCACCGGTGTTAGTAGTTTCAAATCTTCTTCCGGAAGTTGCTGACATTCCTGAGTCGTTTTTAGCAGCTAGACTTTCAGCTTGGCTGCACTTCTGTCTTTCAGAAATGTTCTCATGCATAGTGACTAAACATGCTCCGAATCATATAGTACGCTCTGTAGTCATAGCAGTAGCTGTAGCGCAGGTAAAGACGTCCGTAGAGGCTGCAGTGGCACCCGGGGGTCTTCTGACGATAGCGTAGCTGTGGTTAATATTTACTGGGTAAGAATCGAAAGCCTCGCCCTCGAAACGGGGAGTGATGAAGATGAATGTTGGGGAAGATTGCACAAACGGTTGCTTAAACGTAAGGGGTCCATTTATTTTGTAAAGGAAGTCAGACGCTTGTAGTAGCGCTTTTAGTGCTGTATTAAACTATTTACATGTAACTTGTTTCTACTTTAGCCAGCTACGAAACCATTCGCAACCTAGCATGTGCTGCATGCACTTTACTGTTGCAAACACATTTCTTATGATTGATCGTTTTTTTTTAGGAGCGTATGGATATTAGACTAAAGGGACAGACAAGAAAATGCAGACAAAACCTGTGAAGAGTTTAACTATTAGAAATCAGAAATATCAGAGGCAGTAAAGTACTTAAAACATCCATCGATTTATCATAATCTGATTGAATTAAACTAGTTTGTAATGCTATTTGTGTAAATAAAACACTGATTTATAGTGAAATGGCAGTCAGCACGGGGGTCACTGAAGGATCTCATCTCAGGCCAGAGCCCCTCATCTGGCTTTCTTAGCAGACATATCAGTTTAACTACAATTTAGAGATTTATATTTATACATGTACAAGAAGCAGTGAAATAAGAAGCTGCCTTTGTAAATGCCTGAAAATCTTTGTACATTTAACAAACTCCTCTTTTAATGCAATATAACTCCCCGGTTTGGGGTTTTATGTTTACTGTCTCACGTGGTACTGCAATATATTAATTTATTATGTAAATGTTTGTTTTGTAACCATATTATTGACTGTAATGGTACAAGTGTTTTGTGCCCACATTGCATTAAAATAAAAACTAGAATTACCTCCTCAGTTTGTTTTCCCTGTGCCGAGCAGTGAAGGTTACGTCTCTGTGTTTCCAGGCTCGGCCTGTGAGATTTAAAATGTTACTGTTTCACTGTTTTATGTCGTTAAACATGTATGTGAAATTTCATCAGGACTAGTGTATAAATTCTGGGCTTATAAGTGACCTCTGACCACCAAGCTCCAATTAGTTTGAGTTTAAGAGAGTATTTGTACCAAATGTACATCTGCATTTTTTCATGTTTTTCTCCATATCAAGACATTATCAGCTCCAGCGGCTTCATGAAACTTACCTCAGACATATTTAATTCTTGCAATTTATGTATATATTTTTTCCATATCAAGTACAGGGGAAAAACTTGTGGAATAACCTTGTAATTTGAATTTCCAAAACAAATACCTGCACAAACCTAAATTTGCAGGACAGTCTGCAGTTAAAATAGAGTTCCTGCAAACCTTAACAAGCTGCTGCAGCCGGCTTCAGTGGTGTTACAGTGGGTGGGAAACGGTTGTGTCTCTGAAAACGAAAGGGTTACATCTTACAGAAAACAAGTGATCTCTAGAGGGAAAATTGTCCTTTGAAACGTTTCATTTTTCCTCCACAGGAGCAGCTGCTTCCTCCTCCCACTCTGTAATAACGTCCACTTGTGTTTAAATGTCAGAAACACAACACTTCCCTTCACAGAGTTATTCCAGTGTTCTTGTTCTTCTTAAAAAAAATAAAATAAAAAGGGTGGATTTAAGGGTGTCGTTCAGGATGTTAAAACCCGCAGGGCCGCTGTCCCTGTCGTCGGCTCACAGGTTGGTGTCAGTGAACATGGTGTGCTCCTTCCTCACAGTGCTGAAGCCTTTGACGGTCTCAACAAATTCTTCATCATCCATAAACTGTAAAGGAGAATTGAGGTGATTAAATGAAAGGTATCACATTTCTAGTGACATGTTTTTTTTTCTTTGTTCAGTAAGCCTGTCTCTACTGTGAGATTTTAAAAGCCTCCAGTTCTGTGGACAAATGTAAAAAAAAGTGCAAAGTGAGAAACAAGCTCATAGGTTAAGTTAGGCCAAGTTGGCGGCATATCCTGTAGTACATCTCTGTAATGTGACTCTGTTGAAAGGCTTTTAGTGCTTTTCAGTTTAAACGGGTTCAGCATACGTTTTTGGGATCTCTCACCATCCCACTGTCATGGCCTGAAATGTTTGGGTCCCACGCTTCGTCGTCTCCAGTGAGCGACTTCCGGTCCATCACCTGGCTGGCGCTGCGCCTCAGAGCGTTCACGCTGAGGATGCCCAATTCGCCCTGTGGAGGCTCCTCATCACTGGGCTCACATTTAGCTTCCAGCGCTTCCTGAAAAGACACAAAAATGGCTAACATTACTCACATGTACAATAAAAATGAATGTTTATGTGTAGATGAGACATTTGCTTTTACCTCCATCTTCATGGTGAAGCCCTTGAGTGTTACACTGTTGGAGAAGCCTGTTGTGTCAGGCACAGTGTCAAACTAAAAAAAAAAAAAAGTGGGTGAGACTTTAGAGAGTAATGTAATAAATGTATTTTATGAGCTACAAATAAATACTAGTAATCCTTCCTTACTTGCTAAGTCATCAGTTAGATACATTGTAACTTATAACACAATAACCACTTTTAATAAACTAGTAATAATAGAATTATGCAGAGAAACTACTAAAAATAAATTAAAAAAAAAATCTTCACTGTTATCCATCAACTAAACTTGACTGGTGAAGGTTGGTAATAACTCAGATAGAATGGCAGTTAACCAATATTTATGCTGCCCACATTTCATTATCTAAGAAATTCAGTTTTCCCTATATTTAAAATGAACTTGAACCGTGTGTGTGAGAGAGATTAGAATGAGAATTTACTCAGTGGGGAGGCTACAAATGCTGTGAAAAGGTGCTGTGTCAGTTTTCATTGTATTAACCAGGCTTTTATGATAAATTATATTGTAAAAACATTTTTGTACCCAGTACTTAAAAAGATGTATCATCTTTAACATTCATACATAACAACTGAACATGCATACAGGCATATACTAATTAGGGGGGTGCAAAAGGACATATATAGTAGTGTGAGTATAGCTGTGTGTGTGTGTATATGTGTGTATATATATATATATGACAGAGAGAATCATAGTGTATAGAACAGAATAGTAGTAGTACAGTAGTATAGTACAGTAGTATATATGATGGTATTGGTAAATAGGCTATGTCATGAGTTGTGAGTGTAATTCATAATATTAATATTAGCTGCTGTGGAGACCCCTTGTGAATACAAGATTAGCAGAAAGTAGTTAAGTTGCTGCAATCAGTAATCGTGGGTTACTGGGACACTTCAGTTAAACTTTGCTTTTTGTTGCTGTGGCACGTAAAATGTAAGTAAAATACTGAATAAGCAACCAGAGTAAATCTCCCCTCACCAATACAGAGTTGCTGGGTGGGTAGACAGCCATGGGGCTCCTCTTCTGCATGGGTAGGGCCACCAGCGGAGGCCTCTCTCTGCTGAATGGAGGTTTGTTCAGGGCCTGGGCGCGGATGAAGAGAGGAAAGGGGAAGTTTTTTCACAGTTAGTCTTGTTTTTGCTGCTGTCTGGTGTCCGTGTATGCCAATTTAACCAAACGTAACCCGTGTGCTGCTGTTCCAATATGCACTTCTGTTTTATTGCTAAAGAGCAATTAGTGAACTCATCATCAAAGGTTTGCTACCATGCAGTAACGCAGGTGCTGCCTCTTACCTTATGAAGCACAACAGTTAACACAAAGGCCAGCAGCAGCAGGGCGATGCCCGTCATCACCACAATAAACCACAGTTCCCGGACAACTGGCTTCTCCTCTTGGCCTTCCTCTGCCCTCTCACCTCCTCCTCCTCCTCCTCCTCCAAGAGGAGTGGGGCTTGGTGAATCTAGAATGAAGAGTGCTGTCATAATTACATGTATGTATTAATATTCCACAGAGCCGTTCTGTTTCTTCGGTCTGTTAGCCCTGGTAGGATGTGATCGTGGTTGCATGAGGTCTGCCTCTCTGGGAGTTTTTATTTAGTTTTAGTGAAAGGCTCTACTGTAAAATATCAATTTAAGGCATTTCCTAGTATGATTTACATAATTTGCCGACAGAGTCCTTTTTTTCCTGTGTTTACATCTGGTGCTACTGGTCTCTATAGCGTGCACAGTTGCACCGTTGTAGGGTTTGGATCTGATGCATGCCAAAAATCAACACTGAGAGAAAGAAAGATGATCAGAGGCCTTGTGAGGAAGAGATAACACTGTAACTGGAGACATTCTTGCTTTCATGGCCTAGTTTCTAACCTTCAGAGAAAGCGCCACACACACCACACTTTCATCCCATTTATACTTTAATAGAGTCCGTGACTGTGAGTGGATATTGGTGGATTAAACAGTGTACACTGTAGGTAGCCCCCTGAAGGCAAACAGGGGCTGTAAAATGAATATAATATTTCTTCTAGTTCATGCTATTTTCCAGCATGTTCCGACATTCAGTAGCAGCCCGTTTCTGCCCGAGAAGCTTCAGACGTTCTTGCGGCAAACTGACAGCAGGTGAAAAATGATGAAGGCGTTGGTGGAAAAAGTTGCTGTGTGGGAGAAGTGGGACTCACCAGTGCTGATGTCCGTTGTTCGGCCTGTGGCGGGGGTGCTGACAGCCCCTCGCTGTGTGATGCATCGATCTGAAGGGCAAAGACCTGCCAGGCGTTTAGGATCACCACTGTCGACCCATCAATATTTTACATCTGATACTTTTACTTGCTGACTGACTCCCTTCAGGACTCGGGACTTAATATTACACCCATGCCTTGCTACAAATCATTCCTGGACAACAGGAGGAAGAAAGAACGTCTCGTATCAGAGCTCAAGAAGCCTTGAAAAAAAAACAAAACTGCATGCCTGTCCCTCTCCAACTCCCATCAACCTTTGCTGTTCTTCAGCAGTGCCATGGTAACAGTCAGGTGTCTGGTTTCAGCTCACCTGAAGAGGCATATTAGCATATCACCCCTCTGATCCTCCAGTGTACTGTCTGTGTGTGTCATTTCTTATAGATCATACCTGTAAATATGTAGACGAAAAGTTATCTTTGTAATAATAAACAAAAACCTGACTAGTTCCAACTGAGGAACTATTGTGCAACTGTGCAGGATGAACACAACAGATTACAGTGTAACAAATTTGCAAAGGATGAAGCTGGGACACCAGGGGGAACATTTGTCATGAGTGTTCTTGCAAGTTACTGTATTATTTTATTTCAAAGCCACTCCAAGTCCTAAAAATAAAGCTGTAATATTGCTGCTCCAGTTTTCATTGTATGCCCTTTACTCCAATAATTCTACTTAGATTACGCAGAGGAAAGTAGCTTTTGTTGTTGTTTTGCTGGTGAAGGATTTAAATGATAACGTGGACTTCCTGGCTCATAAGGGGCCTTTGGTGCGTGATTGGTCAGCGTCTAGTCAAACCAATGAGTCTGTGTTATATTGCTCATGTTATTGCTGGCACAGTCCAGAGAGATGCGTGTTTGGCTAATTAGTGATTCTAAATTGGCTGAAGTGTGAATGATCGTATCTATGTGTTGGCCTTGTGACAGATAGGCGACCTGCCCTTGTACCCTGCCTCTCACCCATGACAGCTGGGATAGGCTCCAGCCCAATTGCAACTGGAAAGATGGATGATGCATTTATTGCAATTTTGGTGACTTTCCTTTGGGTGAAGAGCCAAAACATTTTTGAGGGCACCAACTTTTATTTTATGAAGGGAAAACCGTGTAATATAAGCTCCAAATTTTTTCTGAGAACTGGGACGTGCAGAGGCGTCTTTTGCAATATGCTGTATGACCACATGATGGCGCTACGCAGCTGCTGCTGCTGCTGGCTTTGTCCTTTACTGACTGCACAGCGGCAGCGAGGGAACCTACTTTGCAAGCACCTCTGCAGTGCTCCTTACACCCAGTCACAGTTTTTGTTTTTTAGTGCACTGCAGTCATGCTGAGATTTGAAACAGCTGCACATCTCCTCACACAGATGTATGCTCAGTAATAATAATAATATTAAAGTTCAACTAAATGCTCCCCTTGGAAGGCTGACGGTCCTGCTGTACAAAGTCTTCAAGTGACCTTTACCTTTTGAGTTGTGGTGGAGGTGGTACGATGATTGAAGTCTTGAAGCACAAGCCTGGGAAAGCCTGCGAAATTTACAGGTATTCATTTAAAAGATCTTCAACTCACACGTATTTGTAGAAATATAATTTCACTCCTTTTAAAACAAGCATTTTATAGCTTGTAAAATATGTTTTAACAATCTTTAAAGATTTTTTTTATTTCCACAATAAGAGGGTTTGTGGAAAAACTCACCGTCACCTTTCCTAGTATGTAACAAGTGTATCGTGAAACGTTCACGTTTTACGTCAGTCGTACCTCAGATATGTCAGCGTCCTGGTCACGACTGTTTATCCTATAAAAAAAGTTCCAACATCCATTAAAAATAAAGCTCTTTCAATGACCTTTGGATAATTCGATCATTTTTATGAGGGCACAGAAACTCGTTTTATCTTTAGCTTGTTGTTAAGAAACCACGATGATTACGCCCCGTGAATATTTTTCTTTTTAAAGACAATAACGCCTTAAAAATTATGCCTCCCTGTGGCCATTACAGAGCACCTATTAAGGGGAACTCTTGCGGGGTTAGTTGAGTGTAAGACATCGCCTGTAATCCAACAACGAGGGACTTAGAATAATTATTCATTATTTATCACCGTCTTTGAATCTGTAGCCACTGGCCCCCAGTTGTAGACATCATAGCTCTGTATCAGAGGGGGCCTCTGCATTAACTCGCAGCTCATTTGATTTATTTTTACAGAGGAGCTCGCTTTCGTCTAATACCCTAATCAGCATTCATAACTTGCTGTGATGATTCGGGACAATGCTTTTTTATTGAGGAAGTGATCTCACCCTTGAGTGCCAGAATCAGCCCTTTTTTACAGCCCATCTCCTTAGGGCCTCATCCATCACCAGCATGTCTGGGCGACACGGCCACTAGACACATACTAACTCATTTAAGAAGAGGGACATACAGGGATATATCACTCAAGATCACTAACTCACTTACTGACGGCTGATGTGGTGAAAAATCTCCAGCTTGTTGCAAATCCCTCTGTGTGCTCTGTAGGTTTTAACCCCAGATAAATGAGGAGATTATTTGGCTTCTGCTGACAGACAGGGAGGGGTAAAGGACAAATGGGTTCACTTGGATTCTGATTTGTCTTTCAATTCAGCCATCTTTATTCTTCAGTTTTAGCATTGCCTCCTCCTCACACATTTCCCTTTGTTTCCTCCTCTCCTCTCCTCTCCTCTCCTCTCCTCTCCTCTCCTCTCCTCTCCTCTCCTCTCCTCTCCTCTCCATATCACTCAAATTCTGACGTAATCTTTACACTCACTGGACACCTTATTAGGTACACCTTACTGGTACTGGCTTGGACCCCTTTTTTGCCTTCAGAACTTCTTCAGGACATAAATTCAACAAGGTGCTAGAAATATTTGGTCCATATTGACATGATAGTATCACAGAGTTGCTGCAGATTTATAGGTTGCATATCTATGATGCAAATCAGTGCGTTCATGCTGTTTACACCAATTTCTGATCCTACCATCCAAAAGTCACACAGAAATTGAGACTCATCTGACCAGAAAACATTTCGCCAGTTGTCTACTGTCCAATTTTGGTGAGCCTGTGCTAACTGTAACCTCACTTTTTAGCTAACAAGTGTGGCACCCAGAGTGGTCTTCTGCTGCTTCAGGGTGTGGCGTGTTGTGTGTTTAGAGATGCTCTTCTGCATACCTTGGTCGTAACGGGTGGTTATTTAAGTTGCTGTTGCTTTCCTAACAGCTTGAAGCAGTCTGGCCATTCTCCTCTAACCTCTGATGGGATTATGTTGTGTGAGAGATTTTTGTGTGTGTGTTGTGTGGGAAAATCCCATCAGATCAGCAGTTTGTAAAATACTCAGACCAGCCAGTCTGGCGTCAAAAACTATGTCACATTCAAAGTCACTTAAAGGTACAGGGTGCAAAAAAATCTCACCACTAGATGGCAGTAGATGGCAGATTGCAATCAACTGAGTTCTAATTTCTCACCCCTCCAAATTCAAGTGCACAAGCCTCACTATGATGGGCAAACACCTCTGGCCACTGTTCATCTGTAGTGAATATCGGCTGTCAGTCTGCTGTGTACCTCAGCTGTGACTATGCCAGGTATCCACATCTATTCACTCTGGAGGAGCCTGTAAAACTTTGTGACAGAAGTCCGATACAGGTCAATGAGTCAGTGAAGCTCGCTTTTGCTCAGTTACAGTGATACTGAGGTCAGCTGTTGAGGATATCCTCAACTTTTCTCTCAGTAAGTGCTGCTGTTAGCGAAACAGTCTGTGAAGTGGATCTAACGTTCTCATACGATGTGAGAATGTAATCAAAATCTTTATCAGAGGGAAAGTGGGATTTTTAGGACCCTCGAGTCTAACATTAGCTGGCACAATGTTAGCTTATAATCAGCTGTTGTTGTCAGCTGTCCGGAGACGGGCAGGTCACGTGTCTAATCTGCTGACAAGTAACTGCAACAATACTGGGAATAAAAAAGCATGTTTATGCACGTTTTCACATGTTAGACTGACTTCAGTTCAGAATATGAGGCTTGAGGTGAGGAGGAAGAGGATGAGGTTTTATCCAGATGTTTGTGGCGTTGGCGGACCCCTTCTCAGATGATAAAACATAGGTATGATCCTTCATATCTTGAGTCTGAAGGTGCAAACATGAATTAGAATTTGCCTCTATGGCATGCGAATGCCTACAAGTTCTCTTCTCCTCCACCTTTAGTGTACTATGTATGTGGCCGGTCTCTAGCTACATACATAAAACCCAATCTTGGCCACTATATTTAAAATAGTGGGGCAACACAAACCAGTGCCTGCTCTCATTTATTTTTAATGGATTAATTCTAAGTTTATGATAAAGCATCAGTCTGTTGGAGGATTTAATTACACACTAAAAAAAACAGCTGACTGTACCTTTAAATCACCTTTCTTCCTAATTATGACGATTGTGTGAATTAATTAGGTGCTGATTGTTTAATTATCTCAGCATATCTAAAGCCACTGAGTTGCTGCCATGTAGCCAACTAGACATTTGTACTAATAGGCGGTGAGTGTATTTCATTTGTGTAGCTGTGGATTTGGCCATCACACAACTATTAAAGAAACGTTGCGAGGAGAATATGATACACTACAATGTAAATTTAGCAAAACATTTTTTTGCTGCATTAAATACTAAATAATGGTAACTGAAATACAGTATTACAAAAAATAAAAAAAATCTCCATTGCGAGGGAGATTTTTTTATTTTTTTTAAAGATCACAGTATGATGAAGCAATGAGTCGAATGCCTCTGCTTCTGTCAGTCTCAACAGGCAGCTGATGACCAGCACTCTCTGGGGCCACTGTTAGACTTCATTACATTATGGCTGTTAATTATAAATCTCTATCCAACTGGGCTCAGATGGCCTAAATGTGCCATAATGGCCCGAGCTTGAAAATGACAGTCCATTGTCAGACTGCGTGGAGTAGAATGCACCCACTTACCACCTCTTAATGAATTTGTTTCAAACCCCTCTTTGCTTTATTGAGGAAGAAGGGAACACTTGGATAATATGAGCTTTTGCATTAAGGGGATCATCTTTATTGCCCAAAAAAATCCACCTGAGAATGAAATAGCACAGCACAGCTCATCCAGACAAAGCTTAATTGCATCTTTAGACATTATCCGTTGGCATAAGACGTGATGTATATACAGCAAGTCATACATGACATACATTTAAACCGCTGCTACATCTGTTTTTTCTCATCACACAAAAAAAAACAAAAAACAAAAAAACATACACATTATTAGTGTCACAGTACCTTGAGTTAAACAAGGAGCAAGACTTGGACGTTTTATTTCGTGTACTGAGATTCCTTCCCGAGTTTATTCCCTTCATTTAACATGTGCGGAAAAAGACAGAAAAACTACTCTTCACACGAAACACACTAACAGATCAGCAGTGCCATCACCAGTTTCCCCAAACTTTATGGCTAAAAGGAAAAGTAGTGCACAAATTTTATCCTACACAGACGTCTATCATAGAAAAGACATCGAGCGCCTCCCTATTCCAGATTATACAGTATGGCAGCCATTTTTTTTTTTTTTTTAACATAGTTAAAGTTATATCTACGGGTCTACACAGCTCTACGACATTATGATCTTCAAGTACAGACGCCACTGTTAATCATGTTGTCTTTCATTTTTAATGATATGGTATAGATATCAGTGCTGTAGCAGAGAAGCTGGTAAAAAAAATTATATTACAATGATATCATTTAAAAATCTTTAAAAAAAAATTATTATTCACTGCAATTGCTCATTAATGCCATATTTAGTAAAAGAAAAACAAAAAGAGCAGAGCCACTTTTTAAATAAATATCACTTCAGTTGCATCATGATATACTCTTTCCCTGAAAAGTTCTACTAAACTCCAGATGCCAGTTCTTGCTGTATTAGGTGCTGATCGTTTAATAGCTTCCATTTAGTCACTGATGTATGAAAGTAGTGAATATATATAAGATATTTTTGCAATAAACCACAGAGCAGGGATGAAGGTTTACGTGAATGCCTTACAGGCCACATCCTATTATTGTGGATATTTGCTGGTATTATTCAATAATATGAGTCTCTACTCTTTGGCAAGACTTACTCTAGTACCTCTTAGGACACATATACCCTTTTCATTAAAAAAAAAAAGGTCAAATAAACCCAAATCATAACAGGTTTTCTAAATGCACAAGAATGCAGATTTTACAGGCTTCATGATGAATAAAGTAATCCGCGAGGATTTTCAAGTATCATGTGGTCTGTTGAGAAAAGAAGCTCTAAGTTTGGCATGTAACTGTAGATATCTCTAGAAGGCGACTCTTCTGCTTTTAACGCCACCTGTCCATTTGTCTTCATCCTTTGAAGTAGGTCAGCACGCTTAAGTCGGTGTTACAACCAGCAAAGACGACAACAGCCTTGTCATTGCGACACTGAATGCCAGTTTTACAGCTTTCTTTCTTCATTTAATCTCTCATTGGTAGGAGGAGGGGTGTGGCTTTAAAAATGTTCCCGCCACTTGCAAATTCGAGACTTTACTGTCAAATGCAAGCTGATATGGACAAAAACATGGCGTGGAACCCCCGTGATCACCTGCTATCCTTCACTTCCTCACATGCTAACCCCTGCAGGACGAAGCTAATGGCTGTCTGTGCTCAGGTCAGGCTTTAGCCTCTAGAAGTTCGAGGAAGAGTTTGTGCATAGGCACGCGGCCGTCCTGTTTGATGCTGCAGAAGTGCTGGATGGCACGAGCAGCGGTCTGACGGAGAAGAGGAAGGGTCATGATCATTTTGCCCGCTCGCCGAGGATCCTCTGGGTGGTGGGTGGTTTCGTAGTCCTGCAAGGCTCCGTGAAGGACATCCTGGAGCCTCTGAACTGCCTCTGAGTCTTCAATATGCATGGAGTCTATAAGGAGGGACCAAAGTTAGATTTTAAGGTATGCCAGGAAATTCAGTGGTTTTATTGCAAAAAAAAACAAAGCACAGGGAGTGAAAAGAAATACAACAAATGTACAAATACAGTAAATCTTTGTAATAACAAGCTTCATACCTGAGTTAGCAAGTGCAATAGCTTTGAGTACCACAAACTCCTCCTTCTCCAGCCCCATGGTTTTGTATTTCTTCACCAGCTGCAGGATGGCATTGTTGAGGTCAAGCAGCCCAGCTAACTTGGACTGCTCCTCATCCATGATGTAATCCTCAGCATACACCAGTTTGTCCTCCAAGGCCAGCGAGCGGAACACCACTCGAAGAATCAAAATCTCCATCCAGCCGCTCTGCAGCAGACTCATCTGGTCTGCCAGAGAGAGTGAAGGGAAGCCTGAAAGAAAAAAAAAACGAATAAAGAAAGATTCCCAAGATGTCAGCTTACAGTCTTACAAGGCCTGTACAATAAAGGGAACTTTGGAAAGTCTGCGTAAATAACCTCATTGGATGGCGATTGAGACTTATAATAGAAATACTTCATGAATAAACCAGCTTCATAAACTGACAGACAGAAAGTGTCTAATGGATGCTATTAGTTGGCACGAGGGGAAACACAGGATCCCCAATTTTTAAAGTTTGGTCTCATCCATCCTGCCTGGTTCTCCAGGTTTTTTTTTGGAAAGGTAGTCACCGAAGTACCCCTTTGGATCATTTAGTTCATGATTTCCTTTTATTATCCATGCTGATCTTTAATCATTATTTAAATTCGGACTTTCATCATGTGATAGATGCCTTAACTCAAATATAACTTAAATCCCATCACTAAATGCAGCAATTTCAGATCATCATCTGTCCTGAATGGACAGCTCTTGGCCATTACAAAATTAGACTAGTTTCATGAAAACGTGACTTGCATCTGATAACACTGGCTGTTGCTTTGGCTTGGAGAGTAAAGCGGGTCGCTGGTTGAATCTCCAGCTCCACCAGTCCTCGTGATGGGAATAATCTTAAACGCCAAATTGCTGATGCATCAACAGTCTGTGAGTGTGTATGTGCGTGCGATAAATAAAGACCTGCATGCACAGAATACATTGCTGTATGAATGCGTGTGTGAAATGATGAATGTGCCTTGTACTATAAAGCTCTATGGAGTGGTAAATAAGAGTTAAAAAAGCATCGCACGCATCCGTTTAACACAACGTTCACCATCTACTCCCTGTAGCTGCTGTCAAAGAAAATGCTTCCCCGTGTGCTGTGCTGACCCTTGACGCACAAAACACTTTAATAGGCTACAGTGGGATTAGGCTTCTTATGGGAGTTCTTGCGATGTTTTCGAGTGGGTTCCAATTTCAATAAACTAATTCAATTATTACATAATAAACCATCTGCAATGATTAACACCAATGGCATTATATCAATGTCACCTTATCATTCTCTTGCCCACATCGTCAGCAATGTTTATTATATATTGCTGTATGCTGATGACACATTGTTATACTTTGACAAAGCTAATACCTCATTTAGCTTTGTCTCTTAAAAATTCCCTCGCTTGCTCGCATTCTGGACTGACTTGCTGTAAAGCTTAGCTTAGCATAAATGTGGTTATCCATGCATATTAATATAAGCGATAATAGAGAATTTGCATGTAGCAGAATGATTTTACACGCGGGAAGGCCACACAGGAAAGGGCATTGCAAAGGACAGAGGGAGTGAATAGGTGGTGAATCTAATTACTCTCTGCAGGACATACCTGCTTTGATTGACAATTACACCCCACAGGAGTATGATTAAACCCACTCCCAGCCCCCGCATAAACCTACATGCACACTCACACTTGCGCACGTTCACTGTAATTAAACGAATGACTTTACAGACCAAGGGGAGGAGGGGGTGGTGTTTGTATTTTTGACACCATTGGTGATTGTTATCAGGATCCACTGCTCTTTACAATCACCACAGGGATGTCAGTGGCACCCATTTCCCCCTCTATCGCTCCCTGATTGATTGGAAAAGCTGTCTGTGCACAATTTTATAGGCCGATAGGGAACAGTATGCCTGCGCAGGATCATCGATCAGGGAGAGAGACCTGCGTGAGTACGTGTTTGAGCTTGTATGATGAAATCTTGAGCAATATATTGATAGATTTTGAGGTAAAGTTAAACCGTCAATAAAAAGAAAAGATCACGCATTAAATGGACCAGGCGATGGCTTACTGAGGGCAACAAGGAGGAGAAAAATCTTGCGAGTGTTTGGATCATATCAACAACAGCACATGGATAGTCACACCACAGTCACCCTTAAAGCACATTTGTTTGACAGCCAACTTGCATTATGGACTCAAAAAGGCCAAAAACAAAGAGGGCAGTTGGTCTTTAGCCAGCTCATCTGCCGGTCCAGCTCTCAGACTTCAGATTGCATCACTGTCAATCTGCCTGATAAGAGCAGACACGGAGGAGGGGGGAGCAGCCAGGACAGTAGCCACATCACACTCACCTCCCCCTGGGCAAAGAACTCAGATGGCCCGGGCCACTTTGCCCAGGACCCCGATTCTCTCAACAGTGGGGGCTGTGTGTCCTGCCACTCACCCAGAGCTGATGTGACACGGCCATTACGCTGCCAGGAAAGGCCAGTCTTTTTTTAAATACCCATATTCTCAGTGCATGTGTCTCTTCAGTCTGCATTTTCTCTTTGTTTCTTGTCAGCTGAGCTGTCTTTCTATCTTTTACCTCCTCAACCTGTTCCTTAGCTACTGCTGTCCTGTCTCTTTTTTTTTTCTGTTTGCTTTTTATCTTGAGATGTCTGTCATGTCCTCTCTGGCAAATCTCATCTTTTTCTTCATCCTTTTTCTCACTCTTATTTTTCCGCCGCTGTCTGTCTATTATTTTTTTGTTAAATTGAGAAGGATGATCACTAAAGGGATGATGTTTTTTGATAACAGGGTGGCGTCCAGGTAGGGACTCAAGCAGTAACTTACTTTATTGTCACTTAGAAATTCTAGATTATGTTGTGACTGAGCCAGGCTAACAGGTCTCACCTGCTTCCAAGTCTTTATTGCTGGTATGATGGGCCTCAAGATTCTGAATTCAGTGAAATATTATTTCAATATTTCTATAATGAATACTGCACCCCTGTATCTCATGTATTTGATTTGAAATTTAAAACATATATATATATATATATATATATTGAATGTCATCTGATGGTATGGGTATTTAAATAATTTTATTAAATTTTTTGTGACATTTCAGAAGTTTGAATAAAATGTGCTTGACATTTGATTGAAATCAAAGCTCCCCCGCCCCCCAGGTGGGTATCTGCTGCGTGTGCACTGCTGCTCCGCTCTCCCACTAAACCTTCCACTGGCAAAGGGCTACAAATACACCCATCACTCAGACTCCCATCTGTCTTGACAATAAAGAGCCAACGACAACGAGAGAAAAGCAGACAGTAGCAGCCCCGGGAGGTGAGAAGTGGGTGGGGGGGAGAGACGGGCAATAACAGAACAATGGAAACGCTGATGATGGACACCAAACACCAACACTGACTCAAATGGTTGCTTCATGTTCACTGTGTAGGCGCAAATATGGAGGCGAACGTAGGTGAGAGAGGTGCACGTGCACCCGCTTTGTTTGTTTTGTAAGCATTTCAGAGACGAGGCATCAACAGAAAAAAGGCCGGGTGTTTCCCTGGCGATGTTTTGAGTGTGGATAAAGCAGTGAAAGAACAAAAAAGAAATGATGAGAAGACTGGATGGAAGTGGAATCAAGACGGATGATAAGACCTCTATCCTGCCGGAGCTGATGTAAATAATGATTCAGATAACCTGCAGTTTTCCTTTTTAGCTCAGCTGTTTCGAAGAAAAATCCAAGATATTGTCATCGCTTCGGCGTCGGCGACGTCAGCGTCTGCGGCGGTTCCATTAAAACTTTAATGTTAGCCATAACTTGCGAACGACGTGACCTAGGATGTTCAAATTCACACCACAGGTGCATCTACTAAAAATCTGCGATGAGTTTGAATCTCAGCGACCTTGAGCTGAAGATAAAGGTCAGAGGTTACGTTTTCTGAAAATCTTGTGAAGCAATAAGTCGAGAACGATGTGACCTAGGACGTTCAAATTCACACTATAGATGCATACTGCTCAAGCCAGACCCAGCCAGACCCTCCCTCCCCTCCACTCCCCCTGTCAGTCTGTTTTATTTGCAAATGTCGGGATCACCCTATAATAACTTGCAGCAGGCCAGTACTTTTTAAACAGTTGTTAGTCAGTCAATACCAAAATATAACAGGCAGCAATTTTTACAAACACAAATTTATTTTCAGCAAAATGCTCTTCTTTAAGCGATTGCCACTTTCTCTGTCTGATACATGAATTGAATGACTAAATGATTAAACACAGAAATTAACAGATAAATGAATCAATAATGAAAATAAAGCCTAAAATGCCATCCCAGTTTTCCACAGTTATTCCATTTTTACTTCAGCACCAATCTAAGCCTGTGTGCATACACTCTGTTAATAAAGTATCCCACTCTTGAAGACACTGCAGCATTAAGAGAATTCATTTCTCCAGTTTGGAGCATCTCATATCTGAGGGTTGCCCAAAACAACCACCCAAAGGGTGTAAAGTGCTTCTGAATCACGGTGCTTTTATCATTCCTGGGTCTAAACCTGCACTATCAAAAGCAGATCCACTCTGCATACCTCTGGCTGCACATGATTACAACCATCAACAAAGCTGTATTAATCCCACTAAGCTGTCAGAATGCACTTCCCCTCCGCTTTCCACCTTTTTATTCAAAGAAAAGAAAAAAAGCTCCGGACATCCTTCTGCTGTTCCTGTGTCAGAGGAGAAGCTAAGTGTGCTCCAAGTGCCAGGAGGATTTCCATAATTCAGACTGCACAGGGAGACGCCAGCGGCCCAGGAAATGAATTAAAACTTCCAGGTGGCCGTGGCTCATCTGGCTGATATATTAGGAGCACACTTTGGTCAGCAAGGGCACGGCACGCGCGCACACACACTCACACAGGAGGATGATGGACAGATAACACACAGCCGAGCCAACATTACCTCCCTCCTCTGGGCTTCCCGTGAGTGTCTTGGCCGCTACAAGTCAGAACAATCCCTCCACTGATCTGATTAGAGACTTAATGGAGCTAATGTGTGCGGTGGCTTGCGCGAGGAGAGCGAGCGAGGCAGGTGGGACTGGCCGGAATCATACCTGGGATGTGCTTGGCCCAGCCAATGTTGACCACCAATTCTCTGTCAGCCAGGTCGCACAGAGTGGTCAGAGCCTTGATGTCGCTCTCGGGTACTGTGGGATCCGGCATGGCGAAGATGGCCTCCGGCTCGGCGACCAGCAGCAGAGATACCACCTTGTTCTCCACCACACCACCTACAGAGACTAAAATGAGTTGAAGTTTATTAATAACAAAATGTACTTTTGAAGTTAAAGGTGGTTTAGTTTTCTTTAGTTTTCAGGCTGCTCACATTTATATTGACTGTTTTTGCCAATGAGCTTCTGCCTTATAGTTTGTGGGTGATATGCTGCTTTTCCTGGCAAAACTATGGTGCAATGCATTTGAACCCCCCCCCCCCAAATCAGACTTCCAACTCAGGAAGTCAGAGCAGCCCCACTGCAGCAACTTAACAACTTAAGATGAGGGCAGTGCACGTAAACAGTAGTAAAACTGTAAAACTTGTACTCCATGCTGTCACTGTTGTGTATTTAAGTCACTCTATCCAAGAATCTGTTTTGGCTCTTTCAAATATGTAACACAGGATCAGTTATTATAAAGTTTTATTTGTGCACTTACATGATTTCTTCTGTGGCAAGGTGCTCTGAGGGTGCAGATATGGGCTGTTCTCTGCATCTATTCTCCTCTTGTACTTTTGTCTGCCACCTCGGACCCGGTCCAGACGCACACCTACATAAACACAAACACAGGACATTAATGTTTAGCATAGCCACAAGCCAGTACCAGTCACGAGCCCGGATAAATAGGGAGGCTTGCGTCACAAAGGGCATCCAGCGTAAAATCTTGGCCAATTCAATGCTGAGAAAAAATGAGAGTTACACTGTAAATATAGACGAGTCCTTTTAAATATAGAAGCGTCCTTTAATTATGCTAATGCACACTTACAGAAAATTTCATTTCATTTTGACTCATAATAATTGTGTTTCAATGAATGTTTTGAAGGCACCTAGATTTACCACTGGGAGTAAATCAGCCCCAGAGCATGATGCTACCACCACCATGCTTGACAGCTGGTACGGTGTTCTTAGGTTTGAAAGCCTCACCTTTACTCCACCAAACATACCTCTTGCCATTGTGGCCAAATAGCTCAATCTTTGTCTCATGCGACCATAAAAACTTTCTCCAGAAGGCATTTGTTTGTCCATGTGGGCAGCTTCAAATTTCAGTTGAGCTTGAAGGTGTTGCTTTTGAAGAAAGCACCCTCTCAGTCCACGGTGATGTAAAACTCTCAGGCCTATTCAAAATTTGTGGACTATGCTTCAAAGCTAGGTTCATGACAGGAAACCAACCAATTTGAATGAACTCTACCAATTCTGCCAAGAAGAGTGGTCAGATAGCCAGCCAGAATTATGCCAGAAGCCTTTTGATGGCTACCAAAAGCATCTGGTCGAGAAGCAATTTGCTAAGGGACATTTAACCAAATATTAGTGGGGGTTTATGTATACTTTTGGCTCTGTGTGGATCTGAGAAAATAAATTCAGACTTGTGCACCCAAGTCTTGTTTTTTTAAAGTCATTAAAGATACACACTGTACAATCATTCCACCCTGGAAAAGGAACTGTTCAAAGAAATCATTAAAAGCCCCAAATTACCATGACTTTTGTGCCGGTGATGAGTGGGCGTAAACATCTGACCACAACTGTATGTTACGTAGCACTAATTGTCGCGTATATGTCTGCAATGCACCTTGCTTACCAAACTTGCTAACATCGGTTGATAACTGAGCGCTTGACCCTCTCATCCAAGTTATTGGTCATTTTGATTCCCAAAACAAAACAGATTGCAGCAGCATCAGCAGCTCAGAAACCAGTGGTTGATGTCATGGTGGCTATTTTATATACAGTTTATGCTTAAACAACAAATAAGAGGTTTTCCAGATGACTAAATAAATAAAGTTGGGTTAGCAGGAAATGACTTGTGTCAAAACCAGCAAAACCATCAGGAAGTTGGCCAATCACCGAGCAGAATAGACTGACATCTCAAGGAGCATGGCGTCTAATGCTGGCACCGCAGCGTGCATCCTGTAACATGACACTCAACAACTTCAGAGCAGCTGGTGACAACTGCTCATCTTAACAAGCACTGTGGCAATAACCTCGTCACCATGACGATGGGGATTTAAGTGTGCATTTGTGAGTGTGCGTGTGTCCAAAGGGGGGCAGCTCGACGAGGGGAAGCTGATTGGATTCATACTCATGGAATCGCCATGTGCCCGTGCGAAGACGATGCATGCATCCAGTGAGGTGAACGTGACTCAGGAGCACTTCAGTAGTGGTGTTGGGTTACTCGGTCTACATGGTGTAAATAGCCATAGTGGCCCTGAATAGATACATAATGGTACTGGCATCAGTAAGAGACACACCAAGGGTATTTGCCCACTTGACACCTCACAGTAATACCCCGCGCCTTTGAGCCTGCAGCCTGCTGTACTTTTACTTATGCAGATATTTATGGAGTGCTTACATCAACATTAAGAACATCAAATAAGGTTTTCTTAGTCGGGCATGCAAGATGTGTTTTGGGGTTTTATCAGTTCCGTACCAGTGGTTTGTAAAGCTATTTTATAGGTGTGATTTGATTTAACATACAATTCCGTATAATTCATAGAAATTCTACTTCATGAGTTAATGTAGCATGAATAGAGATGAAGGTGAGATGGAGGAGAGGATAGTGCATAACAATCCGCCCTGTAACCTTCGCTGTAAGCCAACAGGATATTAACAATTATCATACCGCATGTGTTTATTTCTGCATTTAAAAAAAAGTGGACTCGTTTGACACACGGACACCAAATCAATATGTACTCACCTCCTATGAGATCACATTACAACACAATATATTACACAGCACCTATTAATCAGCCAACCTCATTATGTGAGTCACAAACTTTTATTTGTACATCATCGTCTGAGCAAACATATCAGTTATGGATATTTCAAAGCAGCCATTTGTGCGTCTGAGTTTCGCTCGCTGGGTTTGGCACCAATCAGAATTCAACAATATTTGCATTAAAATCAAAAGTTGGGTGTTGGGTTCCCAGCCTTTTTTCTTTAACAAGCTACTGTCAATCAAATCTAACCAAGACAGACCTGTTGAAGTGGTTTATTCATTTAAAACCGTGTTTAACAATTATTAAACAATAGCCAAGCATGTTTGCTTAATTCTTGTTTATTTGGCAAAAACATGAAGCTTTATGGAAAAGTCTTTGTGATCTAATCATTTTGAAGTGCTTTAGATCGACAGTTTTAACCAATGAAACCGTGTCCCGTTATCTACATTAGGGATTTCTTGCTAACCTGAAGGTAATCTCACATTAAATATACTGTCTTATTGTATTTTTTTCACGTGTGCAAAAACTCTAATTTGCAGCATCAACTGATCCAAAGAAGTTGTAACATATAAATGACTTGTAAAACAGCTTGTAGGTGCGACAAAGATGGCAGCCAACCTGGATTCAACCTTGTAGACTGTATATAAAAGATGGACGTAGCCACTGTGACATCACTTGAGCTGAGCCTGTAGCCATCGGCTAAATGTGGCAAGCAAGGGGACACTAGGTAGCCACATCCAAACTTTTGAGTGGTACTGTACGGTTTATGGTTATAGAACAATTATGACAGCAGATTTTAGACCACGTGTCTGCTAACATTCAAGATGAGTGAAGACTGATGGAGGTACAGCTAGAGAAGATGAGCGGGGTATTAAAGGAGAGATTGCCCCCTGACCTGCTGATGATGTCATGAGAAGCAAGTATGGATTAGCTGGAAGAGGATGCGGGTGCTTTACTGCGTGTTGTCATTAGATTTAGCACTGTTGGCAAACATACGATCAACTCGAACACTTTTTGGTGGCTTGATTTGTCGGAAAAGCGGGCTCCACGCAGCCATATTTGTTTGCACTCGCATGTGAGAGCTACGACACACATCAGAGCTGAGTGTAACTTTTCACAGTGGAATGTGCTGACAACCAGAAGGCCAAGAATAGCTTTGGTGGATAACAAAACAGATATACGCGCACACCTCCTTCCTGTTCCTCTGAACAGCCCGTCTCAGTTTGATAAACACACAGCAGTCATATTTAGTTTTTGCCTCTTTCATCACACCATCTTCTTCTGAAGGCATACGGACTTCCACATAAGAGGCTTTACAGGTTCCTAAAACGCACCCTGCATGCAGGTGGTTGTGGAAGAGAGAAATCCAGCCGCTGATCCAGACTGATCCAGGTTAGCGTGGTCTAGTATTTAGTATAAACAAATCCACGCTCCTCAGATATTGCGACAAACGTATACATGACTGCTCCTAACACCACTGTGGCATTGCCTTTCCTCTGTCCCGATGCTTTTCTCAGAATGCTGATTAATACTGCGTGATTAACATCCCTAAGAAAAGGTAACTCCAACCGGCAGGAAGTGGAGATTACACAGGAAGACAAAACAAAAAAAAGAGGGGGCTAGTCAGGGAATTGTTGCCCCACTGCTCATATTTCTTAGAATCATAAACCATTAAACCATAAAAACACAGAATTTCTGCATTATGAAGTGCATGTTTGAAATATTGTTCACATTTTTCTTCCCCCAAACATACACATTTTTAGTGCTCCAAGAAGCTCCAGCGACTGTGGAAATGGGCACTAAACAGGGCTTAATCAAATCCTGCCTGAGGTCTATGTGTCTTTTAGCTGTGTTTTTAATATGGCTCTGACTCTCCCCCATTAAACCTCACAGCTCCTCTGTCTGTGGCTTTACTACGGCCTCCCCAGGGAAGAGCGGCATTACGATACACGATGAAGAGCATTACGAGGGCGCTTACGACGAGAGTTATGAGGGGCAGTTCGCATTTCACGGAGGTCCAGGAGTCCCACAAGGCATCTGGAGGAATTTACGAGGGAGGAGGGAAAGCAAAGAGGAGGGGGCTGAGAGGCAGACTGGGATGCTGTCGATGCCCCCCCCTCACCCATCCGTCCACCCCAGCCTATTAAAAGCAGCTAATTTAGAAGAAGGGCAGACACACTCTCGCTCACAAGAACACACAGTGGCGTGAGCATAAATGTGGCTGCTGACTGACATGTTTAAACACAAACACGTGTAAAGATGCTATTATTCTGCGTATCCATAACTTACACGCACATTTACGCACATCTGCAACGAGCAGATGCTGCTGTGTGCTTAGAGACGAAGAGGTGGCATTAAAGGGTCATTCCCCTTTATTGCAACCTGGGTCATATTTTCAGGACCTACAAAAGTAACTGGAGACATCTGAAAAGTTGACAAATCTGACAGTCAGACTTTGCGTGGAGGTAAAAACCAATATTATCTAAAACTATAATAATCTATCACCACACGGACCACGATGTCTGCTCTATAGGTGCTTATAGGATGTATATGATGGACAGTTTGGGTCTTAAATTTTGTGGGATACTGAAAGCTACAGGACAGAAGAAGCTCCTTTCAGCAACTCCCTCATTCACAGCAAATGGAGCCACATATTTGGCACCAATTTTTAATGCAGATGCCCTTCCTGACGCAACCCTCCGAGGGATTTTGTGTTTCCTCGCGGCCTCAAACATGTTAGGCGAATGTGTTAACCGCTGCAGTATGGGCTACTAGAGAGACATGTTCAAAACTCCCTCTGGATCAGACTCCACTGAGAGTATCTCTGATTGCTACATGGCTAATCATTCTTAACTGGAATGACCAACCACTGCCCACTGGTTGCTGTGAGGCTTCCTAACGGCATGCTCATATAGCAGCATGATGAGTTTTTTGGGGGGGGGGGGGGGGGTTTGTTAGACCCTGCGTGTTTCTAATACTCAGGACTGTTCAAATCCATAGAATGAGTTTTCTGGGGGTCAATCAAGATGTTGCAAAGTCAAATTAAATGCTTAATAATCCTATTATTAAGATTTCAGCAGCCCCCCACCCACTCGCACGTTTTATCGCCTCTCCCCTCTCCTCACTATCTTCTCGTGGACGTACGCAGAAGGCAGCAAGTGGCCGGTACAGTAGGAGGTCGCTAATGTTTTCCTTTTTGAGTCACTTCTAAATCTGGATAATATGTCACCACACAGGCACACAGTCACACTAAAGGAACACCTGACCACCGTCACAGATTATCTCTGGAATGTATTCACCACTGTCATCTCAATTTTCTGAGAACTTGGGATGAAATTTTGCAAGGTGAACCAGAGCTATAGAAAAATCTAGGAATATGAAAGCTAAACTTATTTGGTGTATTTTGTATTTATTTTACCTTAAGTACAAATGCACTTTAAGGTGCTCGGGATCAGGGAGCACAGAGCCTGTAAGTCTGATGCAGAAAGTGGCAAAACGTTATTGATAATTACAAAACAGCCAGCTCAGTTTAGTAGGTAACCTATCCCATTCCAGTTTGATTTGCCCTTAAACTCTCTTCCATTTCACTTTCGATTCCGCTCACAGCGCTCTGTTATCGTAATAGCTGCTGCAGCACTGCTCACACACCTATACACACTGGCACATGTCCAGTTTGTATAGGCGTGGCGTGTGTAGACTAGTTAGGAGGAAGATTTGTGAAGTAAAGACTGACACAGATGAGCAGTTATTAGCTTTCTCCTCCCTCTCAAATACACAGCTCTGCATTGTTCAAACTTGTGTTTACCACACATACAAATTACCTACACACGCACATCACAGCAGGAACAGAGGGCTTGAAGTTTAACTGTCAGAAGTTTTAGGTTTCACTTGGGTTTACACAACTATAGTGCATGCTGTCAAAGGTTTACCAGGTTATTGTTTAGAGGAATGCACTACAGAGTAATTGCAGTCAGGCTTGTGTTAGCCTTCACACTCCCTCTCAACTGTCTGAAAGATGAGATTTGAACTTCTGCCAAGTTCACCGACTGATCGATCCCAGAAAAAAGGCAGCTCAAGTAAGGTTTTGACACAAGTCGGAAAGGGATTTTTTAGTGTATAGCTGACCTTCTCTCAACATCCCCACTGCCAGGCATTTCACAAATCGACAAGCCTGGCAAGACTTCCTTCTTCTCTTGGTGATTTCACATTCGTTGGATGCTGGGCAGCTGTATTCGATGTTACCTGGAGGAAAACAAGGGAGAAGGTGGAAAAAAAATCTTAGTAATTGCTTTGCAGACAATGAAGCAGCACTCCGGTATTACTCATTGTCACCTCCTCGAATGTTATGTTTGAAAAAATGTTGAGCTCACACGGCAAACCTCACTGACATCTGGAAAGGATCTAAACTGAGGGACTTGTGAGAAACAGAATTTAAAAAGAAAGAAATGCAGCTGAGTCTCTCTTTCGACTGTATTTGTGGTCTCAGCCTGTAACTGACCCTGATTACCCTGATAACTGACCGTGGTTACCCTGATAACTGACCCTGATTACCCTGCTAACTGACCGTGGTTACCCTGATAACTGAATTTCACTATAAGGTTGTGGTAAATTATTATTTAATACATATTCATATTAAAATCAAAACAATGTGATGTCAGATTTCAATCAATTTGTGGCAGTTTCGCTCACAGTTCATGCATTAAGATACAACCACCACCAACAACAAAACAAAACAAAACAAAAAAAACCCGTGCATGTTCCCCACACTAACTGGCAGTCGGAGGTGTGTGTTAAGCCTGAATGGCTTTCTGCCAGTTGCGGGTGCTTTCAGCTGCCACCCTTGATCAGAGATAGGAAGTATCTGATGAGCCAGATCTCCTTGTCTGATGCGATAGCCACTGAAGCTTGCCCTTTGAACCCATCTACAGTGGCCAACTTCTAGAGGCCTAAACCAAACACTTCCTGCCAGGTTCCTGACTCGTGCAGAGAGGCGACAAGCTCCAGGACAATCCCTTTAAAACACACACACACACTGCATGCTGCGGGCTCTCCTTGCTAACTTCCTTCAGGGCTGAAGCGATTGCACACACACCTCAAGCTTTAAACCCAAACTCAGCCATGTTGACTATACACACAGTGGTCTATGTATAACCGCACATCAGCTGCTTGCGAACAGATCTTTATTTAAAGCCTTTCTGCAGTTTTGAAGGCGGAAGCTGTGAGTTAACTGATCAGGGCTTGTTTTTACCAAAACAAATGCTCAGGGACCATCTACACCCTGTTGCTCCTAAAACAAGTTTACATGATGCAGGAAGGCATTATCAGCCATGCTAATCTCAACAAACTCGGTTGCTGAAACCGAGCATGTTTGTGAATGTGTTTTATATACAGTGTCTTTCTCACCCTGGATGGTCCTCTTGAAGAAGGCCTTGCAAGCTTCACAAGAGGCCACGCCATAGTGGTAGCCGGAGGCTACGTCACCGCACACCAGACACAGCCGCTTGGCTACTGAGCCCAGCATGAATTCGCACTTGACTTGGCCTTCTTCCTCACCAAACCTCCTGGAAAGAGTTGGGAGAGCGAAAAGAGGAGGAAAAATAAGGGGAATGTACCCGTACAGGAACAGAGTAAAACAGATAAAATAAAGGACAATATGACACATATACCAACCTATTTATTCCTCCATTGTTGGCCAACCCTGTTGTGTGACCAAAGAGGCCTGGTGAGTCCTGCCCATTGCTGTGATTGTGGCCTTTGGTGAGAGGACCATAGCTGGAGTTTGTGTCTGAGGAAGTGCTTCCAGGACTGGGCTGAGCTGGGCTGACATCACCCTGAGAGCTGGGGCTAGGGCTGGAAGGTTCACGCTTTATAGAGGAGGGACAGGTGGGGTCCAAGCCCCTCACTGACATCCTGTCCAGATGCCTGAAAAAAAAAAGAGAGAGAGAGAGAAGGGGAAAATTTAATGCATATGGGTGTGCATGCATCTTATTTTAATGCATATTTATGATGGAGAATTTGAGGTCATCTTTATTTAATGAGTCACACTGGTATTGCTATTAATATTAATATATGTAGTTGACCTTCAAGTCTGTGGGCTTTGATTACTTTTATATTAGTTTTATTAGTTCAGGCATCATCTACACAGATAATAATCATGTAATGAATATGCTCCAGACCACTAATTTATGGGTTCACATCTCTTCACAAACACAGGTGTGTATTTGTCGGCTAAGAGGTTTAAAAAACAAGGACCGGAAAGGCCACAATTTCTGCTGAATATATATATTTTTTTAATTCCACAAATCCACAACGCTTCAACAACCTCCACATCCCGGCCTCCACAGCTATCCATCCATCCATCCGACTGAGTGTTAGCGAAACCAGCCGTTTGTGATTTCCCCCATATGCAAAGCTGCTGTCCATTACACTGCTTTGTTTTCAAAGAAGAGATTGCTTAAGCAAACCTAGGAAAATAGCCAAACCAGCAATCACCCACACCATCAATCCAAATATGGAGGGGGGGTGGGTGGGTGTACAGTTTTTGTTAAAAACCAATCCTTAAATAAATGTAAAATAAAGTTATTTATAAAAAAAAAAAAAAACTTTCCATTATTACTTATATAATAAAAGCTTGAAATAAATTGTCTCCTAGGCCCGCATCTTCAAGTGTGTATCATGGCTCTATTATTGGATTAGGATGTGACCACAACAGACTCTCTGTCACCAAGCCAAAGAGAAAAACATCTGAAACCAGCTGAAGTATACAGTAGGCTCACAGGCATGTGATCCGCACTCACACACACACACGCACACACACATGTTCGCTCACATTGTGGCGTCAGGCTTTCATGCATGGATGTAAAAATAAAAAGCTTAGACACTCTTCTCCGCATACACTTCAGATTCCTGCGACCGGGAACACACTAAACCTCCTGGCACACATACTACACACATTTTCAAAGCATGTGTTTTCATAAACACCCTAACACATACTCGCATGCAGCACTTTGTCGCCAGGCCCAACTTTAAAAAACAAAACAAAAAAAAACAACTTTCCACATGCAGAGAAACACACCATCCATCCATCCGTACGTCTCTCCGACTCCGTTCTTGGCCTGTTGAGGCTGATGTCCAAGTCAGCCTGTTTCCTGCCATGTAAATCACCAGTCTCCCAATCACAACTTATTTGGTAGGCAAAAAGCCTGGCTGCTTTTAACCACCCACTGAGTAAACCGTGGCCACGCGCTACTGACGCCTCTACAAGCCCACAAAGACATCAACGGATACGCACAGCAAGAGAGCCGAGGTCTCTACAGCAAAACCAAACAACTGTAGCAGTGTTATCACAGCGACTGCTGCCTTCAAAGAGGTCAGCTATTAAAGCTCAGAACGTCTTTGGTACGGATGGAACACAAGGAAAGCAGCAGTATCATAAACTTTCAAGCACCAAAAACTGAGGCTGAGCTTTTAAACTAAGTTCTCTTCTCTTTAGAATTATTTTTTTGGATCAGATTAATACATTTTTTTGGTAACTTACAGAAATACTCTTGCAGCAATGGCAACTTTACATATCGGAGTAACACAACCATTCATTTGAGATCCTGTTCCTCACGTCTTCTAGCAGATATAAGCCTAATATTCACTCTCCTCTGAGCTCTGGTTGCTGGTGCTTTTGCACAGCCGTCTGCAGATGGAAACGCCGTCGCACGGTGCTGCAGAGTCGAAGAATTTTCTCTGCACTACTTTCAACAACGCACGCAGTGAAAAGTGCTTTTTTTAACAACAAAGTAATGTTGACTGAGGTGCCTTAAATGTTTCATTTTGTCCCTGTGATACCATTTTGCTCCTATACTCCCCACCGCTACATCTCCGCCCTCTCCAATCCACTTCAAAGACTATAATAGCAGCACAGTGAATAGATTTCAGCTTCCTTTTAAAATGACTCACTGGTAGTCTCAATGGCTATCCATCACAGGTGTCCATATTGCTGTGTCGAGTCCCTGACAGGTACAGAGTGAGATATACTTTGCGCTCTCCCATTATAATGCATCACGGGGGGGAGGGGGTAAGGGGGTTGTAGGCATTTTGCTTTCATAATGAAATTGCATTAGAGCAGGGTGATCAGATGTGATGTGATATTCACTCTGACAGATTACTAATCTACAACTCCACATAAAAGCCCATCAAAATACGGTTGGTGCAGCTTCTACAGCCCAGTGCATCAGGGATAAATCAGTGT
>JAVDPK010001735.1:379842-407659 GCA_034780415.1 Cichlasoma orientale | reverse complement strand
GAGTCATAATGCAGACAATGACCCACCAGATGAAGGAGGGAGGGAGAGTAAGAGGAAAATAGGGAGGGAAGAAAATCTAGAAAACTGACCACAATACACTAAGAAAATGGAGCAAAAACAGACAAATTTCAACACCTTGGAGGAACGGAAGTGTCTGTTTAATATCACAAAAAAAAAAAAAACTTCTTTCAGGGCCTGGTGACTAACCTTTTAGCTCCAATCCTTAGGAAGAGCGATTGAGGTCAGTGGGGTCTCAGTACTGTTTTTATTACTAATGAGCCAGAGATGAGCAGGGATCAGAGGCACCCCAAGCAGCCGTAAGAGCCTTAGTCAGGCTTTGGATGAAGCACAGAGATGCGGTGCCCGTGGCTGGAGCTTGGGCCTGCGGAAAGCATGGATAGCGTGCCATACATGGGGATCCTCTTTGACCTCCATCACCTTTTCTCCTCTTCTTTATCCTGTTGCTTGTGTCACAAACAATCAGGCAAACTGTCTGCTCACACGTCTGCCCGTCTTCCCACTCTCTCCCGAGGAAATCTTACTTTTAAATCCCCAAAACGCTTAATCAGATCAATTACGCCGCAGCCGCGATGATAATGAACTTTTTTTTTTTTTACGATTACAGCAACAATAGGCAATAAAAAAAAAACAAAAAAAAAAGACAGCAAACACACAATCAAACAGCTGCTTTGTCCACTTCCCCCCCAGATATTCATTTGCATTGCTCTCGTCAGCGTGGAGGATTTTCACCAGCCTCGGCTGACACAGGCCATTCTCCCACACCGGCACTAGTTACCTCTAACCCGGCCGTGCCTGCTTACCATCACTATCAACAAACACACAGTGAACAATGGCTGCTGTGATCATTTCAAACAAACCTTCGCACCCATGAAAGTTTGAGCTGGATGTAACCGAGGCACATAAATGTAAGTGAAACTGTTTAAACTGCTGAACAGCAAGAGCGGGAAAGTACTCCAGGCCACAATTAACATGTAGTTAAACTCAAATATTTACACAACATCATGTCAAAAGAAGATAAGATGGCAAGGATAAGGCTGTGTGTGTGTGTGCTGATGTGTATTCCTCTGAAAAGAACAATGAGAACAATGTAAATTGGCACGACACGGTGAGCAAATACTGTAGAAATTAAAGCAACTTCCTTTTCAATAAAGGTGGGGTAAACAGTGAGGATGCTGCACCACAGCAAGCCTCGCTGCTTCCTGTCACCCTCTGCAGTACAGATTGTCACAGACCACTTCTATTATGCAGTAGTTATTCGAGTAATATTTCAAATACACAGAAACAACGTCCCGTCATATCCTGCTCAGTCAGTACGTCATGAAGACAATGCTGGCTTCATCTGCACTTGTACAATTTGAGAGGACACCCTCTGGGTTCTGTGGAGTCATTCTGGCAGGAGACAGTACTTACTCTGTGTCAGAGTGGTAGGTGAAACACTCTGGGAGGTAGAGGTCGACTAAATCCATGTGCACTCTGTCACCATGCTCCGAAGAGGAGAAAATGTTCTGCCCAGGGACGTCTGCTCCTCTCTGCCTCCTCCTCCTTCTCTTGATCTGTCCTGTCCTTCTGCTCAACAGCGTTTGTGTTCTGTATCTGTCACTGCACTGTTTGTCACTTTCTCTTTATTTGGCTTCAAAACTTTGTCTCCATCTACTGCCCTTTCCTCTGCTGTATCACACCATCAGCTCCCCTCATTGTCCCTGCCTCTGTATTCCTGTCACTCACACTTCTCACCAACAGCCTCTCGCTGCCTTTGAAGTCCTGACTGTTGTGACCGGTAGCTGTGTGTGACAAGGGTCTCCAAGTAAAAGCCGGTCCTCAAGAACACCCAGCCACACAATTTGAATGGCCATCCCCCAGAAGGCTGAGCTTACAGCTGATTGGCTGGCCTCTAAGCCAATGGGAGGCAGGGCTACTGGGGCCGATGGATATGAGGAGGAGATGACTAACATGTTTTAGTTGTGAGAAAAAACTCCAAACATGTAACAAGTATCCCAAACAGGTATTATTTACTGTTATATTACTACTTTATATAAAAGACACTAAATTTACCAGCTTATCAGAGAGACTTGGTCTAATTTGCAAGTTTAAGGAAAAACTTGCTGTCTGTGTGTGCGCGTGTGTGCGTGTGTGTGTGTGTGTGTGTGTGTGTGAGACTGTAAAATTGTATATTTATAGGTTGCTGCAAAAAATTTAAAATCAATGAAACAGTGGGTGGCACCATTTAGGTGAAATAAATCATAAATCCTGAGCTAAAAAATGTCTTCATCACTCAAAGCGGGCAGTGCAGTAAACAAACATATGGCCATCCCCACACAGAGACGCGTACGCACGATTTCTACCTCGACCTTAACTGACTTACTGCTGTTCTAATGAGCTATGGCTGCGTGCCTAATGTGATGCCTTTCACTCACAAAGCACATGTGCATGCAAGATAAGTAAGAAGTCGTCCAGCACACATAAAAAGGAAACAACACAGCACACTAATACAGTAAAACATTTAACATCAGTGCTCTGATCATGTACAGTTTTTGTCAGAGCTGTTCTTTTATCAGGGTGGAAGGATTGTACAGCATACATATGTCAGATAAAGTCTGGAAGAAGGCCTAAACTGTCACTCTCAGATGAGAGGAAATTGGTTAGGCTGTTCAGGAACAACCCAGGAACCACCAAGCCTGCCATGAAGTGGAAACTGCTGGAACACCAGTGTCACTGTCCACAGTGAAGCGTGCTTTATATTGCAATGGACTGAGAGGGTGCCGACCAAGACAGAAACCCCTGCTTCAAATCAGCACCTTGGAGCTCAACTGAAATTTGCAGTTGTCCACATGGACGAGCCAAATGCTTTCTGGAGAAAAGTTTTAAGGTCACTTGAGACAAAGATTGAGCTATTTGGCCACAATGATAAGAGGCATGTTTGTTGAGTAAAGGTGAGGCTTTTAAACCTACGAACACCGTAACAACTGTCAAGCATGGTGGTGGTAGCATCATGCTCTGGGGCTGTTTAGCTGCCACTGACACTGGTGCATTGCACAAAGTTGATGGAATAATGAAGGAGAAATACCTGAAATACCTCCAAACTCTTCTGCTTCACCTCAGCTCAACAGCCAGATGGTCTAAACTTGGACACAACTGGGTGTTCCACCAGGACAATGATCCAAAACACACATCAAAAGTGGTTTTGGAATGGATAAAGCAGACTAACATTAAGCTTCTGCAATGACCTCCCCAAAGCCCCGAGCTAAACCACATTGAAAATTTGTGGAGTACACTTAAAAGCTGGATCTGTGCCAGGAAACCAATCAATTTAAATGAACTCTACCAATTGTGCCGAGAAGAGTGATCAAATATACACCTGGAATTATGCCAGAAGCCTGTTGATGGCTACCAAAAGCCTCTGGTCGAGGTTCAACTTGCTAAGGGACATTTAACCAAATATTAGTATAATATTTGAGCCTGTTTGTATACTTTTGACCCTATGTGGATTAGAGAAAATCCCAATTAAATTCAGACTTGTGCACCCAATTCTTGTTTTTTAAAGTCATTAAAGAAACATGCTGTACAGTCATTCCACCCTGGAAAAAGAACAGTTCAAAGAAATCATTAAAAGCCCAAAAATTACCACAATATTCATGCCCACGATGAGTGGATGCAAACTTCTGACCACAACTGTAGATGGTGTAGCATGACGCTATATCAGAGCTCCTGCAAGGAATGTAAAATAACTTTGCACTTTACAATAATCAATCAAAGTAATAAAGCCAGCGAACACTGCCATTCGCCCTGAGAGAGTGAAGCTACGGTAAGTAGCTCAAGGGTTAGATGGGTCTTATGCAACGCGTGGTAACTACATCCTAATCCACTTTAATGACAAAAACGCACATGAAGAAAAATCCCTATATGTGCAGACACACAGACATGTGCCGTGCAGGGTGTTTGGTTATGCTGAGAGACACAGATTCACCTCTCAGCCTTGTTGAACAGTCATCAGGGTTAAAATTGGAGCCAAATGTAATTTTAACATTGTACAGTACCGTGTGACCGCATTGCTCCAGCTCTAGCTGAATTAGCATACAACACAGTCATTTTACTGTGGAAGAAATGTGGGTGCAGCATTTTCCAGTTGTGCATTGATTTTAATTTTCCAGACAAGCTGTTCTCATTTTTTTAGGTTTGAAAGGGAAAAAAAACCAACACAAACAACACAGCTTAAAAATAATCGGAGAAATCTACAGGTGTCAAAAAGGAGCTTGACATTTCCAAGAAGGAGAATTTTTGCTCTTTTTCTGGTCACTCTTGGCCCGTCTCTCCATCTCTGATCGTCACGATGTCGTGTTAGTGCTCCGAGCCAACCCCCGCTGAACCTGCACAGGAATGAAATCACCTGCGCTAATCTGTAGCTCAGATAAAAGGCCAGACAGCAGACTGCACGGAGTGGGCTTTATCTCATTATGCACCACATGAAACACCCAGCCAACGCTAACGCACTCTGCATTAAAGCGGCCTCACACACAGACATGTGTAAACAAACATATCAATGCATGCGCATGCAAACACAAAGGGGAAAGCACATAAGAAACCCCGTGAAGGATAAAGAGTGTGAATTCTAATGTAGACGATTTTATCTCAGCCAAAAAAAAACACAAAAAAAAACACATAAAGCCAGAGACAATATCGCATATCGCGTCTCCTTAAAGCTGATGTAATAGATAAAACATTTTTACACTCAGAAATTATCTTCTATAAACCATTTAGGAAACTTAAAGTTGACATTAAAATGAAGTCGTTTTTATCTGTTTAGTTTGGCTCAGACAAAGTCGACAAGAACGAAAAGCTCACGTTGAAATTAAACCACAGATTAATTAGTTTATCAGCAGTTAATATTTTTCTTGGCAACAGCTACCTGGTCTTGAGACACACCTCAACAATAGCAGGGCACACCTGAGCCAAGTCAGAGCGGCGTCAAATGAACCACTTGAAAGAGCAGTTTCCTTGTGACTTTGTGCCACCGTATGAAAGAGGTTTTTTTTTTTCCACTTTGCAGTTGATGTTTTAAAGCTAGACGGATAAGATGTGGCACTCATTAACCTCAGTCAGTTGGCTGAAAAGTTACAAACAGGTTTGGAGTAAGTTCACATTGAGGCAGCAAGCGATAATTATTTCTAAGCTAGATAATATGTACAATATTTAAGTACGTAGGAGCGTGGTTCAGTGGACTGAAGCGTTAGTGCCCGTACAACCCATCTAACACCTTCACCTGTCACTTTATTGAGTACACCTGTTCAACTGCTCGTTAACACAAATATGTGATCAGCCAATCACGTGGCAGCAACTCAGTGCATTTAGGCATGTAAATGTGATCAAGATGACCTGCTGAAGTTCAAACTGAGCATCAGAATGGGGAAGTAAGGCGATTTAGG
Organism: Cichlasoma orientale; assembly: GCA_034780415.1. Classification (NCBI taxonomy): domain Eukaryota; kingdom Metazoa; phylum Chordata; class Actinopteri; order Cichliformes; family Cichlidae; genus Cichlasoma; species Cichlasoma orientale. The sequence goes on along the minus strand of JAVDPK010001735.1, from coordinate 402,218 downwards.
TGACTTTGAACGTGGCGTGGTTGTAGGTATTCAGTATTTCAGAAACTGCTGATCTCCTGGGATTTCCCCACACAACCATCTCCAGGGTTTACAGAGAACGGTCTGAAAAAGAGGACAATATCTGGTGAGCAGCTGTTCTCTGGGGCTTTTCTTGATACCAGAAATCAGAGGGGAATGGCCAGGCAGCTTCAAGCTGATAGGAAGTTAATGTTAACTCAAAATAACCACTCGTTAGAACCCAGGTAGGCAGAAGAGCGTCTCTGAAGGCACAACATGTCAAACCTCAAAGCAGATGGGCTACAGCTGCAGAAGACCACACCCCTGTCGGCTAGAAACAGCAAACTGAGCTAACAAGGTGTCCCTAATAAAGTGACCAGTGAGTGTATGTCTCATTATATTTGAGAGTGATTTGTTTAGAAGGATTTTCACTTTTGGTCAGATAAAAGTTGTTTCCGGGAAAAAAAAAAAAAGTAGCCTTAAAAAAATATATCAGTATCTTCAAAGCGGTTCCCATAGATCTCAGCTGCACTTTGAAGTGTTTATAAGCAAATGTTAGCATCCAGTCCATGGACTTCATAACAGAAGGATGTAGCAGGCTCCATTTCTCTGTGTAAACTTTCCACATGCGTTTATAGTTTCAGCTGCTGGTTCCACATCTCATTGAGTACGGCATGGAGTTAATTTTCAACTAAACTACGGTCATTTAAGAATTAGAGGGATTGCTCGCTGGAAGCGACCCTGCAGCTTCACTGCCAGGTTCACCTTTCGATCATCAGTCCTAATTCAAAACAGCAAGATGATGAAAACAGCTGCAGGCTTCATAATGGGACATGAAGATAATAAATACTCAGCATCAATGCTAATCTATCAGTTTCTTAGCCTTGGGCTATTAATGCTGTCAATGGATTTTTCTATTAAGGTATCAAATAAACTACACCAGTGTCTCCTGCACACAGATTCTGTGATACAGTCACGAGTAAATGTTTTTCAAGCCAAAACAAACCAAATGACAAAACCTTAACTGATGAACAAGCCGACCCGACAAACTGGACAGCAACATGATTGGAAGCAAACTGCAGCAAATGAAACCGAGCACGCCGGGCTGCAGTTAAACATCAAAAGTATTTTTACACTGCCGAGCCCGAGCCGACGACAGGAGCTCAATAACTGCTCTGGAGGGATGCTGCATGTAACAAAGCACCCAGCTGTCAGGTATTGACCCCTCACACCAGATGCATCCAGTGGGTCTGAGTGTCTGTGTGTGTGTGCGTGCGCATGTGTTCTTCCCAAAATTCACAGCCACCGAGCCTCAGCCTCTGGGTACAGCTGTCGCATTGACTTCCAAAACTGGACAGTCACTCTGCGGCTCCAAACCCCTCCGTCATACACATTAGCATCAGCCCTCAGATCTAGTGAGTGTAATCTACTTAGTTTATATCTGACTCACAGTCATCCATCAATTACTGAGACAGTGGGAAAGACTATTGACACTGTGTGCAAACCCTGATGTCCCGCTGCACCAACACGGTACCTCTCCGGCACTTTAATGGGAGAGACACATGAAAGTCAAAGGAGAGAAAGACAAAAGAGAAATAAGAAGGGAAGAAAAAAAAAAGGAACTGCAAAGACAGCCTACCAGGTGCTTTACAGTCTGATGGCTTTAAATAGATGAATGGAAGGGAAATGATACATAAAATGACAGATTAAGTGACAGATGAGCATTTGGAATGGATCGCTTTCACTGTATTGATCTGTGGTACAGTGCGCAGGGATCAGAGGTCACGCACACATGCACACGCACACACACACAAACACACACCTGTGCCAGAAACCCGAGAAAGCTTCTGGGAGAAGCTTAAAGCAACTATAGAAATGTCACTTAGAGCTGCTAAAACCTGCTGCAGCTATCCTTAGTGGGTCAGTGGTCTCGAAATGTTTTTCAGTTATCTGGAGATAATATTAAGTCCCCCTTTCGGGGAGGGGGGGGGGCAGTGCTGGGAATCATACTCATGAAGGCTTTCAGGAAGGCAGGATTTCATTAGGACTAATTTAAGAGTATTTTATGAATATTTGAGACCAAACTCACTGAATAAAAGCTCGCATCATTGGTAAGTCAATTGGGTAGATTACCCCCTAGTGGAGGGATTGTGTGTGACATTTATAAAGCAGGACATTGCTTTTAGCTAAACGAGTTTGATAAGGGATGATTATTCGAAAGCACCGTCAAGGACTGTCGGGGCGCAAGCTCAAAGTCGAACACGTCATTGATCCGCTGTCCCGTCACCCTGCTGTCTTCTGGCAGGGGCCCATCTGGAGGTTCTTAGGGTGATTATGTAAGAGAGCTTCTTCTAACAACATAATGTGGATTACCACAGCAAGTTCCTTTTCATATTCTCAACAAGCAGCGCCCTATTGGATTAACTGCTCAGCTTCTGGCCTGTGGTCAACCTCCTCTGTTTCTGTGTTTTCCACTGAAAAGACAAGAAAAAAAAAAGGAGAACATGTCCCGTCTCTTCTCCTTTGGTGTCCTTGAGTCTCAAACCCTCCTGCGCATATTTGTAGAGGAGGTTTGGTGCATAGCGTCATTTAGAAGTTACTTGACGTCTTCTCTAAATAAAGTATGCTTGGATTTCATTTACTTAATATGATCATTATTGAAATTCTGTCCTTGGAGATTGATTCTCCTCCTTTTTCCCTTCTTGTTTTTTTTTTTTTTTTTTTTAAACCGGCACCACAAACCCCCAAAAAGCTTAAAGTAATTAAATAGATTAAGTTGAGAAAACTTAATTCAAAAAACGTATCCACTTGAATATTTTGAGTTTCTACAAAATTTTATTACTTTTTGAGTTGATAAACTTTTTTTTTTTAATAATTTACCCTCAAAGAATTATTAGCTATATGATTAATGTCATCTTAAGAAAAAAAATATTATTACAACTTACAGTTCACATTATTACTTAAAAGCTTATTTACCATCTTTTGATTCTGGTATCACTTAATTTGTCTGTCAAGATTTTTTGTGTTGCATTTCTATGAGGAAACCAGTAACTTTGACCCAAATATAAAATTGAAATAAACACAACCAGTCAGCCCAGAGATTTGATCTCGCCAGCATGTCCTGGGTCAGCCTTGGGGCCTCCTCTGGGACATCCCTGAAACGCCTCACCTAGAAGGCGCCCAGGATGCATCCTGGTCAGTTGCCTGAAATACCTCTACTGGATCCATTTGATGATGAGGAGTAGAGCCTCTACTGCTGACTGCTGACAGCCATAGGTGAGGGTGGGAACAAAGATCAGCCTGTAAACTGACAGTTTCACAGCAGACACTGCACCAATCTGTCAGTCAGGCTCCCGCTCCACTGTCCCCTCACTTGTGATCAAGACTCTGAGATATACAAACTCCTCCACTTGGGGCGTTCCTGACCCGGAGTGGGAGCCCCACCCTTTAAGGCTGAGGACCACGGCCTCAGACTTGGACGTGCTAATTCTCATCCCATCTGCTTCACACTCATATGCAAACTGCCCCAGTGCAAGCTGGAGGTCACCGCCTGATGAAGCCAACAGGATCTTGTCCCTTAAAAAAGCAGCGACAAGATCCTGAGATCACCGAACCCGACCTCTTCCACCCCTCGGCTGCACCTAGAAATTCCGTCCATAAATGTTATGAACAGAATCTTTAGCAAAGGGCATCCACTGGAAATGAGCCTGACTTACTGCTGGCAATGTGAACCAAAGTCTTACTATGGTTGTGCAGGGACCGGAAACAACTAAAACCTGAAGCTAAACACACACTGCAGGCAGTTACAGCACACGGTGGCTTTGCTCAGGGCGTGCTGGCGTGTCACAGGAGGAGCAGTCGCCACCTTTCTGTCTGTGTTTCGGGAACGACGGTAACACCTTTTTCCAAGCACATTTTCCAGCCCGGTGTTGGACAGTCACATCAGCAGATGGAGTTTTCCTCATTCCCAGGAGGGTCATTGCTGCTCGGATTAGGGCTTGAAGTGCAGCAGCATCAGTTCTCCTTTTCATGTGCGGTGTGGCCAAGGCATACCCCAGCTGTCTCAGGTAGATTCAGCAGCATCTCCAATGATCTGATTACTTCCAGTCTGGAAAGGTTCCCCATGCAGGTGATGAATGCAGTGATGGAGTCTTTCCCCTTTAAAATAACTGATAGAGTACCCCTACCCCACCTAATGCATAATATTCATCCAAAATGCATAATTTTAGTGTCCAAATGTTTTCTCAGTGTGACATTGCTTATATTCAAACAGTTAATGTGAGCAATCTCAGCCTGAGAAGACTATTATACATGTAGTCTTATATTGTTCTCAGAGTGATCAAGAAAGGCAGGAGAAACGGGGTAAAAGCAGCTAACCTTCATCCATTTTCTTCCGCTTATTACCCCCCCAGCCTGAGACGGCTGACGGGGGCAGACTGGGCGGGCAGGCAGGCAGCCAACGTTCAAATTTGTGAACGCAATAACTTGAGAATGACGTCACCAAGGATTTTTCAAATCAATGCCACAGATGCATCTACTAAAAATCTCGGACGCGTTTGAATCTCGGCGACCTTGACCTCAAGGTCAAGGTCAGTGGTCACGTTTTCTGACCTCTAATTACCTAGGATTTTCAAATTGGTACTGTAGTTGCATCTACTAAAATAGTAATGGCAATCACAGAAAGTGACAGTATTTTCAGAGGTATGAACCTCTGAAAATTTTTTATGATTTTAGCATTTCTTAATCCTGGTTCTTACTTACATTGACTCAATATGGAGAATAAAGTCAGTGAGGCTCATATGCATCCCATTAAGAGCTACTGAGACCTGTAATTATGTGTTCTAGGACTTGTACTTCCAGGGGATTTGTGCCACCTAAAGATTCTACTGCAAGCAGTATTTCCTTACCTCTTTATATACCCGAGGCTTTACTTTAGTCGACTTTTAAATGCAGGATTTTTACATGCAATCCGTAATATTTCTATTGGTGTTCTATTGGTATTTTTACTTAAGAATAAGAGTATTATCCTCACCAACTTTTTCACAAGTTAAGCCCCCTTTACACACACACACACACACACACACACACACACACCTGGTTAACCGACAAATCTCTGGTGAGGATCCACCGATGCGGGTCCAAGGCACATTAAATCCTGGGAATCAGCACCACACACATCTAATGCTGATGTCAGGAACTATTACAAATATTTTCACATACACACCCCACCCCTCCAAACACGCGCGCGCACACACGCGAAGAAACAGCATGCAGCCTATCTCATCATATCACTTTTATCTCCACAGGTGGCAAATTTTTCCCTCAAGCTCAATGTCAGCACGTCTGCAATAAACAAATCAACACAAATCGCACATAGACTGAGAGAGCTTATCCCGCCATATTATCTGTTTGGTTATTTTTTTCCCCCTACCACAGCTTTCTGAATTCACCCTCTGGCTTTCCGTTTATCTACCTATCCACCCGGCCACCCCTCAAACCCAGCCAAACCCATTTTGTCAGCAGCTCCACAGGTGAGCCGATCTTATTTCACGACAGTGTCTCGTACCACGGCGAGCTGATGCCAGTTCTCCTCCTCCAGTTACTTCGCCTTCCTTCTATTCATCTTTCCGTTTTCCTCATACTGCGTTTCTGTTCTTCTTTCTACGACTCCCTCCTGATGCACCTCTGGGATATTTCAGCTTTAAGGTGAGATGTGACACAATTATCCCCCCGACCCCCAAATCTTTTTTCCAGGCATCAGGGGGTCCTTGCAGTGACCCCACCTTCCGGTCATCACCTCAGCCTGTTAGTCCGCTCAGCACAGTGCACTTCATCCTGGCCACGCCAAGGTAGACCAGTCAAAATGTAATTTTCTGCAAGATTACACATGATAATGACTCGCTTTGGAGGGCCGCCATAAATGATGACTTCCAATTATAGATGCGTAACTATCGATCTGTCAACAGAAGCACTGAGGAAGAAGAGAGAAGCCAAGGGGGGAAGGGGGGCGGGAGGGGAGCAGAGCTGGACAGATGTACACTCATGTTGTGTCTACTGACATCTTTTTTGATAGCGTGCACATAAAGAAGCAAGAGTGCTGCTGCTGCTGCAGACACACTAACAGTTTTCCAAACGCTTACAAAGTCGCAAAAGGAAGTGTTGATGGGAGCCAATAAAAAGCCTGAGAGATGAGTTCACCTGGGATCAGAGTAGACCTTCACCTGCTCAGGCACGCACACACACACACCTCTGTTCCAATTCAACACCACACTGGACTGTTTCGAAGGAATAAAAAAAAAAACAAAAGACAAAAAAAAACACATTTGCTACAATTAAAAGAAGCCCACATCTACTTCTTCCTGTCCGCTCGTCTTATTGCTCTCGCTCAGTACTCACTGTCAGTTTCATCCACTGGCTGGCTGGCTGGTCCTCCGCTCTACAGCTGCAGTCAGTCAGTCAGTCTCAAGGACAAACGCTCCAGCTCTCCTCGCCTCCGGTCTCTGTAGCTCAGCGATGCAGCAGCGCGCGCACGCACGCACACACACACATACTCCCAGCACACAAAAAATTCATAAGCACACACATTCCTCTCTCCCTCTTTCTCTCCTCAGCGTCTCACTCTGATCCAATGCTGAGTTTGCCTGCCTACCTGGCTCGCAGGGGACTCCTGAGAGAGTGTGTCAGACAGAAAGTATGTCTAAGAGCAGGGGTGGGTGATGGTGGGCAGACTGTTGGAGGGGTGAGGGAGAACACAGCCAGCGTACCCTTATATGCAGAGGGAGGAGGTGAGTAGAAGGGAGGGTAGAGGACACACAGCGTTCCTGTATTCCCAAAGATACAGAGGATGGCTTTCTATTGCAGCCTTGCAAAAGATGGGAGAAAGAGGGGCGGGAGGAAGACAGAGGGAGCATCATATTTCAGTGATGTTGAGTCAGCATGTGCATGGGACGCATGCGTTTATAGAGTTGGAAATATTTTGAGGCCACGTTCTGATTTGTGAAAGCTCTCTTCATCAAAGGAGCTGCGACTGTGCCGTCTCAGAAGCAACCAGAGAAGAAAAAGTTCTCCTAGTTTGCGTTTAAAGGACTAGCGTCCTGATCGCAGTACGATGCTCAACCTGGGAGCTGCTTCATTGGTGCCACACACGACAGTGTTAGTTTACAGTTGCATTCAAGTGTCATAAATGACTGCAGACACCAACGCACTGTACATACAAATTTAAAGGAATCAAAAATATTGGTTTAACTCTCAAAATTCAATACTGTTATTGTTAATATTGGTAAATTAACAAAAAAAAAAAAAACAACTTTAAACGCTGCATAAATTGCTGCTTTATTAAAGCCCTAATCTACAGATTATTATGCAAATAAAAGAGGCCACCGTTAGGTCAAAAACACAAAATCCATCAAATTCTTATAGCAGAAACTTTCAGCAATTTGGTACATGTAGTATAAGGAAGGCGCTGGTCTAGAAGAAGGCCTGCAAGACAACAGAAGACAAAGCGGGCAATTCTTTCCTTGACAAAGAAAAACCTTTTCACTTCAAGCCAAGACAAGAACACTCTCTAGGAGGTAGGTATATCATTGTTAAAGTCTACCATCAAGAGACACCTTTATGAACGGAAATACAGAGGGTTCACAACAACGTGCAAACCAGTGGTTACACTTTAGAACAAGATTAGACTTTTAAAACTCCTAAAAGAAAATATGCCCCTACTGGAAACAAGATCCTTTGGACTGATGTATGGAGAAGGTGGGAAAGGCTCGTGAGCCAAAACACACCACGAGGAGGAGGCAGTGTTAGAAGAACCTGGTATAACCTGCTGTTTATTGATGATGGAGCTGCAGGATGAACTCTGAACAGTACAGGGCTATACTCTCCTCAGGCTGAGTCAAACGCTGCAAAACCGATCAGACAGCGCTTAACTGTACGGATACTGTGAAAATAACCCAGTCAAAGAAATGCAACGCTCTTAAATTGCTGAGTCACCTGAACTCAACCCAAGTATTTATGCTTCTTTTTCCTTTTAGCTCCATCTTCTATCCGAAGACCCACAAACAAGCAGCAATTGAAGGAAGCTGCAGTAAAGGCATGGCAAAGCATTTGGTCACGTCCACGGGTTTCAGTTCTAACCGCGCCAGCTCGCCCAGTTACCTTTGAACCCTTTAAAAAAGACAGACTAAAATCTAATTCATAAAACAGTTAATGCATTACAATTTTTTAATTAATTCAATAAAAGCTGACAGATCCCACTTCAACCACATCTTGACTTATTCATTTCAGATTTACCACTTTTGGTTTACAGAGGCAAAATTCGTACAGTACACGCTTTTCTTTCAGTCAAAGCTCAACTCACATTTCTCTGAACTGTCACAGGTTTAATGATGTAAATTGGGGGGAAAAAGAAACATCCTTGTGGTGTCCCAAGGTTAAAAGCTGTTACTGCTACAGTTTAACATCCTGCCCCATTTCTATTTTTCTGGCCTTTGATCTCTCAGCTACACTTAAATTTACTTTTATATATATCCACATCAATCCATTCTGTCTGGCCAACACGCTAATGAGGTTAAATTACCCAACAGCTGCATAGTAAATAATACTCACAATTAGGTGAGCAGGCCAACTTATTTTAATAAATGTGTTTGACTTGCTCCGTTGTGCCGCAGGTGTCTGATTAGACGTTAAGCCAGCCTGCACTTGCCCACGATTCTGAGAAAGCAGTCCGATCAAGCAAATTAAGTGGAAAGCACCTGTTAAACACAGGTACGAGGAACTGTTCGTTCTTTTCCAATGTGCATGGAAACACTGAAATGCTTGTATCATAGTGCGCGTGGGTCAAGTCACCGGCTGTGTTTGCAGAAACAGGGTTTAAAAATCTTAAATAATATCAGATAAGACAGGATAATAAAAGCAGGACTTGGTGAAACTTTGAGCCACTTGTGCAAATGTGTGCTAAATGAAGAGAATTTTTTTTATACTTGGATTTTCAGCTTATTTTTGAGAGAGAGATAAAAACATTCCCATGACAGGATTTCTTCCATTAAATGAACAATAAAATGGGTGAGAGAACATCCAAATATCCAAACACATGTCAATATAGTGTACCCTAAATTAATTACAACATTTGAAAAAAGAAAAAGAGGAAAAAAAAAAAATCTATCTTGAGGTATGAACTTCTCAAACCTTTGATTTAAAAATTCTTGTGCAATATCAAACAAAAACCCTTTATCATTAATTCGCTAACCAGTACAGCTGACTGAAAAGAAACTGCTGCTGTCATCATTGGCGACCTGAAGCAATACTGTTCGTATATAATCAACAATACCCCACCTCTCTGACCAGTGACACTGGCATGTGAGGTAACAGATGAGACATCGCTGTCGATTATTCTCTCCAACATGGAGTTTCTCAAGAAGAAATGTTAGCAAGTCTTTCCCCCGGATCACTTTCCGTCCTTAAGGAGTCTGTGCAGAGATCTCAGGCTCCTTGCAGTTTCCCCAATATGGGAAAGTTTTTTTGGTTTCATCACAGGCTGTTGCTATGATGAGCAGCCTTCTTCTTGTTGGGATTATTCCGAACCGTTTTTGATAACCCTGAGGAGAACTGCATCTCTGTCGCTCCTTAGAGGGATATCTTATCACAGCCCGATTCTGGGTGCTCAGCTGAAACCTAGACCCGTGCCTTTGGGTCTCTGGGTGGCCCGGATGGGCTCGGTGATGCCTCTTCCCTCAGGACCCAGGCCCATCCCTGGACTCCAGCCCATGCTCTGCAGCATGCGGTTCCCCATGTTGGTCTCAGGGATCGGAGGTGCGGTTTCCCCGACAACTCCTGAAAAGAAAAAATAAACGAATTCCCAGATTAAAGAAAGCGTTCACATCTCTGACTCATACATGTCAAACACTAATTACAAACAACTGGCAGCTTTAAAGGAGGTCTCCAAAGCAGCTCTGACAACTTACGTTTGAAATTATTTTATTACAACAGCAGAATAAAGTTAGTTTGACATAATTCCCGCAAATATTTTACATATCAAGCTAAAGAGATTTACAGTGCAGTAAATAAATCATTCCCAAGTAATTGATACATAAACTCGTTTTTTTTTTTAAAAAATAAAGCTCAACAGCCATTTGAAATGCATGACAGAGTTATGGGCCTTGGTCAGCATGTAGCCCTTGTGACAGTGAACAAATGTGTGAAGTTTGATAGGTTAAGCTTGAACAGTGTGCATCTATGGCGTGAATTTGAACGTCCTAGATCACATCGTTCGAGTTATGACCAACATTAAAGTGTTTGTGGAACAGATGCCGCCCCAAGGCTATGACAATAGCTAGACTTTTTTTTAACATTATAAATATGATTTTGGGACAGAACATTTAATTTTTTTTTCTCCCTACCTTTTTCAATTTTTAAAACAAACTGCATAAAAAAAAATTATTTGCAGGTCTAGCAGCAGCGTTTGCAATTCAAAAATAAAAATCCTTTTTCTTGTTTTACAGAGTTGATGTTCTGTCTATCTGGTGGTTCAGCTTTAGTGTAAACGTAACCATGTAATCGACTTGGCCACATTTTCAGTCATGTAACAAATGTAACCAGTGAAGGGAAGATCATCCGTGACAGTGATCATTTTGTCCTCCCTCTTCCTGGAAGTTTCCAGTCCAGTCACAGAGCACAACCTATTACCCTTTTTAATCCTCCTTTCATTTGTACGCAGGGCAAAGCTGCAAGCTTATTTGCAGACATCGAGCATGTCAGGAAGGACATTTGGCCTCAGAGCACAAATATATGCTGAGCGACTGTCAGACATGTACACAATGCAGGGCTGAATGTGCCGCAATAACACTTTGGCAGTCTATAGTACACTGTAGTACCAGTTGGTAGTAGTTTCCATGCGCTTGCTGAGTGTTGCTGCACTATTTAACAGATTTTATCCAACTTCTTAAGCATGCAACCTGAAAAAAAGGACCTCATAAATTAAGTTTAAATTAATGTTTGGTTTTGCCTTTTTTTTGTCCAATCTGCCCAATGTGTGCACCATTCAAATACTTGAATTTATGTCAGGCCACGACACAAATAAAGGAAGCCTGCACCTGAGCCAAAACATGCATGACTTCTTAACCCGCAACAGACAGCCAACTTAATCTCATAAAGGACTTCTCAGTACGCTAATGTGGATACAATTTCTGCATTTAGGTATAAATTACAATCAAAAACAGGACACAGCTTCAGACTAAATATATTATAATCCCACTTGGGTCCAACATTAGCATTAATTCGTCCTTCCTCCTCCAAAAGGATAAACTGGCCCAGAGGTAAGGGGAGTAGTTTGGGGAGGAGGCTGAGTGGCTAACGGCTAATCCAGTATCTCTGCTGTGGCAGCACGATTTAGCCAGCTGACTCTTGTCCAACAAAGCTTAGAAAGGAACAGGATTTAATGAGACGACGAGGAGGTGGTGGAGAAAGAGCAATATGAAGGGAGAAGGAGCCCCCTTCTGAAAAATACACAGCAAAAGCCCCACATTTCATCCCAGCATGTACAGCAGAAGGGGAGGAGGATAGCTTGGACACATTGAGCTCAACAAAGATGGGGGAGGAGAACAAGAGAGCCAAAAATACAATAAAAGGAGCAGTTGGTATAAAGTGCCAGATGGTGTGTTAGGTGAAGCTAGGTGTGCATCCAATACCTGAGGGTGCAGTGGAGCCAAGGGGGGCTGCTTTCCGCCTCCGCTTGATATCCCCTGTGCAGAGCGAGCCGAGGTGTCCGCTGGTTTGTCTGCAAAACCAGCCAAGATCCACAAAAATATGACAGTGTTCATTTGATCTCGAATGACGGGAAAAGTTTGAAAAATATCCTTAAACACTGCAAAATTGAGGAGTAATGTCAGCGAGACTGCAGCACACAGATGAAATCAATCTGGTCAGAAATGACAACAAAGTTAAACTGTTCTCACCTGCTTGCTGTTTTTACTGAGCAGGTCCTCCGATGCCCTCTGTCTGACAGTGGGTCCCAGTGCAACTGAAGGGGCAGTGAGGGAGACAAAAAAAACAAAGTGAGTTCTCCTTGTACTGCACTTTGTGTTCTGCATTTTAAAGTATTTTGGGGGGCCTTTTTGTTTTTTGTCATTTTTTTGTTAGGATAGTGCAGGGAAGACAGGAAAGCTGGGGAGAGAGAAGAGCCAGTAAATGGCCTCTGGGTGGATTCGAACCCAGGCCTCTGCATTAGCCTTATAGTATATGGGTCACCTGCTCAACCGGCGCCTGTGTTCTGTATTTTAACCCAATTGAAAGGGAATTGAAGGAATTAAAATGAAAGACAGCTCACCTGTCCGTGTTCTCTCCTCGAGCCCGAGCTAAACCACGGCCTGTTGTTGGAGATATAAAATGGTGCTGTTAAACAGAAACCATTGCTCCTTACTGCAAGTGAATTACTGGCATTTGTCTACCACAGAAACTTTTACAGAAACTCAAAAAATATTTATTTATTAAGGAATCAGTTTTATTCTGTGGATTAGCTAGCACACGGGCAAAAGCTGAGTGACTGTCTCGTCATGGCTTTATTGTGCTCCAGTGCTGTGATCTGTTACCAGTGTTTTCTATGCCAGTATAAAATTGTTCTGATCATTTATTGCAAGTTCTGTAATTCGGTTGTAAAAGCAGATCATACACAAAGAACTCACTCATGGGTGTCCTGAGTTTGTCTGCTCAATCTTTCATTTAAGCTTTGGCTGGAGCTTCCCTGCAGCCCTGCCTCAGGTACCTGATGGTTTCCATGAAGGCGGCTCAGCCTGGCCTGGAAACCTGACAAACACAACCACAGGCTCATCGTCAGTTAAACTTAGGATACGATTAGTGACGTGACTCATTTGGTTTGATCAGGAACATTTCAATGTAGCAGAGTTTGAACAGCAATAATTATATTTTAGCATTAGAAATATTTTGATTAAAGGGCTTGTGTATACTGCTGGATTAACCTTTACAGAAACATAAATTATTTTGGTAATTACCAGTACTATTAATTTAGGGCAGCTGTGCCATAAACCTTACTTCGGGTGTATGTCTAATAAAAGTGGCTCCAACTTGGAGTCTAGCAGCTTTGCTGCATCATGTGGGTTGCCAGCTTTTGGGCACTGGTGCGCAGGCAGTTGTAGATTAGGCACCAGCACCATGTTGGTGGAAAATAAATAGGGGATAATATGTCATACCTAACAAGGTGTGAAAGAAGGGGGAAAAAAAGACTAGAGAAAAACTGGAGGACACTGAGTTAGCAGGGAGAGAGAGGCAGCTTTATGGGCCACAAGACTACAAATGTTTCTTTTCAGTGCTGAATAGCAAAGCCTCAGGGAGAAGATGTTACTCTGTTATTCCATATATCAGTTTATTGCTGTAATGCTGTTCATCAGTGTTAACCGTTTGCCTCCTAGTGGTCTTTAGTGAGACTGCAACAACTTTTCACTACAACACTTTGCCCCTCATGCTACATATTATATTATGTAATACGTAAAAATATACATACTAAAGCTACTTCTTCCATCTGTTCCAGCTAGGGGGCACCAGAGGAGATCATCAGTTTCCATCTAGTCCCTTCTTCTTTGTGTCAAACCAGCCACATATAAAACTCCTCTTTGCCCCTTCTCTTGCAGGAGACCTTTATGACTCCTAACATCCTCCCAAGCCTACAGTCTGCTCTTCACTCCTCTTTAATGTCACCATTGCTTTGAATGGTTGAACAGGAAAAAAATAATATACATACACATCCAATGAATTTCAAATTTGAATCAAATTACACTCAAAATAAATTTTATTGCCATTGTGTCCAAATTTCTAGACAATTATACTGCAGCTCTGAAAGCAAGCACATACACCATGTAGCAGCCTACCTCTCTGAGCACCAGGGCTCATGAGTGGGAAAGATCCAGTGAGAATGCTGTTGAACACAGGGTCACCTAGATCCAGCTCCTCTGATGCCGTCTCTCTCTCCCACCATGGAACAACTCCAGCTATCCCACAAGCACCCCCGGGCCCTGGGCCGGAGCCTGGCTCGCCTTCATAGAACCAGTCACTCTGTTCATCGTCACCTGAAAGAACAAGGGTGAAAAATGGGTGCTCACAGAAAAGCTGCTAAAATGTATAGATGTTTTAAATAAAAGAGCAGTTTCACCATATTTATAAATAACTGGGCAAGAATTAAGATATCAACATTGTAAATAATGACAAAAGAGAAAACTGGGGAGTAGACCATTTCTGACGGCTAGCAATAATAGGTGCTTGAAAAAAGTGCTTTTAAGGCTGTTCACAGCTCTGGTGTTTAGTCTGTTTAAATTGTTCGTTTTCCCCCTTGGTGCAATTTGCTTGTGCAGGTGTGAACGCAGTAATCGCACTCAGGTGCAGACCAAAACAACTGCACTGAGACCTTTTGGAGGAGGTGGTCTCAATCCGGTCCCAAATGAACTCCAGAGCGGTTCGTTTATGGTGCGAATGTGATCCGAGCCAACTACCAGGTGCATGCTGCAATTTTCAGCTAAATCTCTTCCCACAGCCAGGTGTGCTTTGCATTCTGGGATGCGGCAGGGCACAATAGATGTGCAGAGTACACAAATGCTCAGTACGGGCTAGCAACTACATGTAAAGATAATGTAAATCCTCCATGTTATCCACTCTGCCAGAACACAGCACCTTCTTGCATCTGACCAGTAAGTGGACTTAAAGTTCTCACATGGTTTGCAGTGACACATTTTGGTTCACTTTCAAATTTTTTGTGTGAAAAGAAATCATAGCACAGGAAAAGGCTAAGCTTACAAACTCAACTAATTCAGGCCAGAGTAAACAAACTCCGGTCTGAAAACACCCTAAAATGAGGTCATGTCAAAAAAAAAAAAAAAAAAAGAGCCAGAGCCCTATTCTTTCACAATACCCTCACTACCGTGCGTGCACTTCTACGCAATATAACAAACAGTTTTAGAAATATCTGTGCACATACCTTGCCTCCCCTCATCATTCGTATAAAGGCCTCCATCACTGCTGTTACTGACACTGCTGGTCTCACTGAAGGAAGAAGAGGATGGAAAAGGAAATTCAATCAAGTGTTTCCCACTTTGTGGCTGTAGCACACATCTCCACGTATTTATAAATAACACTAATGCTAATAAATAATTCCTGATGTATTTTGTGATATACATAACAGATTATTAATTTAAACACCACCATCTTGGACTGCTGCTGGCAACCTTAATCTTTCCTCTGCTCTGCAGCCCTGGTGAGCTCAGCATAGCTCACCAGCTCTCCACCTTGTGTCAGTTTTTGTTAAAGCCACAAAGGATCTCCAGAACAGAACAAAGACTACCATCGTCAGCTGCAGTTCACAATGAAAAGGCTGTCTGACCCCAGGATGAGAGATTCCACACAGCTCACTGCCATCAAGGAAAGCCACGACAGCAACCTGACCAGTCCTACGGTTAGTAGGGAAATACTAGATGGTAAATAACCGGTGAGCTGGTCGGGATTAGCAAATTAATGATCAAAATAGGAGCGAGGGAGCTGTCCAGTAGCAAATCAATTGTACTTTTGACAGATGAAAAAACAAAATCAAAAGGTGGCTGTCAGTTTACCTGGGCGGAATGTCCAATTATAGCCTGTGTATGTGAAAAACCTCACAAATTGAGCAAGCTCAAAAATTGCAGATTTTAGGGAGTTTTAGTATGAGTTTCCATTCTGATGTTTTTCCACATAACCTTTATTTTTTTAGTCAAATTAATTTCTGAATATCACATGCTGACTAAATGAAAGCAGCGATCAAAGAACATGTACAAAAACAAACTGGAATAGGCAACATTTCAGTTCAGGAACTTGTCAGTTTTTTAGTATTGACCTGTTTCTGATCATCAATGCAACATACACGTTTCTTACAAAAAGTATTCATTTTAGACACCCAGTCTTACACCCCCCTTACCTGTGACACTAAAGACTCATGCTCAGACTCCATTAAAAACAGCACAAAGTAGCACATAAAGAGGGAGCTGCAACGTTTGGAAGCACAGGGCATAAAAAGAAAGTCAAAACACTAACCACCTGTCACTCATGTCCTCATCCGAGCCTTTTTGCTCCTCCAGCTCCATCTTGTCTTTGGACCCATCTGTTGGAGAGCAGACGGGGTCTTCACTCTCCACCACCACTCCTTCGTCTGCAGCTTCCACTCCTGGCCGGTTCGTCGCCAGTTTCCTCTTTTTCACTCTGTTTTTCCCTCCACTTGACCCTACCGGTCCACCTCCGCAGAGCTCCATGGTACTTCTGCCCTCGCTTGCACCCAGTCTATGTGGCTTGCCACCAACACGGGCTTTAGGGACAGGCGGGGGCCCAAGCATAGTAGAGGTGGTAAGCTCTGGATCTACTGGTGGGTCCACAGCCATGCGTTTGACCTTACGTCGTCGCCTAAGGCTTCGAGTCCCCTCTGCTGAGCCCAGAACACCTAGGTCATCCGGCCAGAGCGGCCGTTTACTTCGCCCAGTGTCAGCTGTGTAGGGGATTCGCCGCTTCGGGCCAAGTTGTTCATCTGAATCGCTGTTGTCACGGGCATGGCTATTGGCAGCAGAGACACCTCCCGTACTGGCACGGTAGTCCTGCAACAAATGTCACTGGGGTGAATATCACACTGTGATGCCGATGCTAAATTAAGCCTCTTGAACCAACTCGAGTATGTCAGTTAAGATGTAAGCAACAGCAGTGAGATCACATTTATGAAACACTGATGTTTTTAGCCAAATAAAAATACATGCTGTTGTCCAAAAGATCAGTCTTTTTGTATGGCATTAAAAAAAAATTTTTTTTGCCACAGTTACATTTTTCTCCTCTTCTCAAACAAATACATCCTTAAATGTACTAAAACTGGCCCAGGTGGTCTGCTACTAAATAGGCTGTTGATGCAGGGTTTCAAACAGATGTGTTTCACCCACAGCCCCTATTCCATTCACCCCATCTCACCTTATGTTCCTCCACACTGGACTCTGAACCCTCACTGAGGTGGCCCGTCTCCCATGGTGGATGCGGGTTGTCTGAGCGGCGTTTCCTACCCCTTCGCTTCCGAGCCTGCCTCTTTAACAGACAGCCCACGGCTAGTGCATGGTCTCCTCCATCACCAAACCCACCACGGGCAGCTTGCTCTGAGCTCTCCTCCAGTGCTGACACCAGGTCATGGACCAGCTCGTCCATCGTTCGGCGAAAGTGCCTGAGACAAAGCAAAAAAAGGAAGAGGATACCGTTTTATTACATACCAGGAGTGGACAATCATATACCTGAAGGACTTACAAGCAATAAAGATTTCGTGTGTGTGTGTACGAGCATTCGTATAAACTCTATGTATGCAGTCATGATGTGTAGATTACTGTTGATGGGCAAAACGTAAGGCAACCAAGAGACGACTACTAACCAAATAGACAAAGAGCAATAACTTTAACTGGCTGTCGATGAGGCCAAATGACATGGAAGTAAGCTAGCTGGGAAATGTGAAAGACTACAGTCAGGCGATTATTCACATTACATAATGTCCACATCTTCTCGGCAAGCAAAGCTAGAACTAACACACGACGGGTGCACTCCTCAACAGCAACATTAACAAACCTTATGTGATGCTATTTTAATAGCCCGCGATGACGTTTGCAGGCTCCTCTAAATCGACGCCTGCTTTAGTTTCCACTTTAAGTTGTTAGCTTCGAGGGCTAACGTTTTCTTGCTACTTAGCCAAGCACCCCAAAAAAACAAACTATAGAATTTAAAAGCCAGCTAACTACTACTAAGTAACGACCTCTGCCGCGTTGGCCTGTAACAACCTTCACAGCGTTAGCTCATGGTTAGTTTTAACAAGCACCGTCAAAAAGCAGACAACAAACACACCCTAAAATAGTCAGAAGAGCTTAGCTGCTAGCCTGTTAGCGCAGCTAAGAGGCTCCCTGCCTCTTAGCCGGCTGATTCACGAGAGTGGAGTGGACGTGAACAATATGTTACGTCTCAGTGATTTCAAACACCACCTACCAGCCAGTTCCCGCTTTGCCGATGGTTTTTAGATTAGCCGCACGGAACATGAAAGCCACCAAATGCCTGATATATTTAACCAGAAACAACGGACAAACACTGACACGCCACGGACACCATTCTGACACAAAAGCTAACGATCAGCTAGCTGGATCAATATGCGACAAGAGGAGGACACCGTAAAGGCAGCAGCAAGGTACCGTGCTGCCTTTAGGTGCTGTAGGAAAATTTATCCTCGGCATTGTGACGGGAGAACAGAGCGCCAGAGCATAATAACATTTATAAGCATTATGATTATTCGATTAAAACATGTCCAAACTGACTAAAATCTATGTATGTAGTTGATGAAAACATTTTGTTTCTAGAAATATGTAGTTATCATTAACTGGGACACATGGAATGAAACAGTTCTACACAAGAACTGATAAGTCGCTGTTGTAATACTGCAAGCCCTTCATGTCCACATGTATTTACCTGTACTGAACACTAGAGAGTGGTGTAGTATAAAACTGGGTAAAGTGGATGCTAGGTTTGCACTCGGGTGGTTTATGAAATTTACAGCGGTCAGCTATACCATTAAAACCAGTGGTGTTTGAAATTAATGCATTTCATCTCATTAAAATGAAATGTGCTGCTGATAATCTTTGGTATTCGTGAGAAAATGATACATATAACAAACACCAAAACAGTGTTTCAGACTAAGTAAACCCCTCATCCCCACCCTGTAGGCTAACAAAGGTCACCAGTTCAAACAAACTGTGTATAATAGTGTCATATTAATTACAGTAATCACTGGAAGACTCACTGGATACCAGGGAATCTTGGATTTCACCCCATGCAACAGGTGGCCTTGTCTGAATGTGATGTAACAACACTATAGGGTCAACAAAGGATCAACACCCACAACAGGTGTTGCAGTCTGTGCACTAATGAGACGTTTACATATTAAAAAGCACTGTCAGGCATGTTATTATTATTATATTATTTGGGGGATCTCTGTGCCAGCATAGCATATTGTGTCACTGTTGTGTCTAAATGCCCACTTCCACTAAAATGCTATCAAACAATTCTAGCAGGTGTCTCCCCTCCTCAAATGCCTAAGAAGTCAGAAGGTCTGGTATATGATGACCACTCCAGACCCAGCTCAGGTTTCCAATGAGGGGGGGCCTAGGTAAATTTAGTAAGATGCTGCTCACTTGCACTCAGCAGTCAGACACTTGACATGCGCGGAGAGAGTAAGTACACAAGTTCTCGAGCTGCCCAGTCTCACATTTGCTGAGAGGTAGCAAAGACCAAACATCTGCTGCTGGGACTAAACACATTATGGAATCATGATATCAACAGAGGATGGAGAAGAGTTAGATGAGGCTGCTCAGAACTATGCCACTGATACCACTTGGAGCTGGGTAAAGTGATTTTTTAAATCATCTGCATGTGTGAAAACACAAAAAAAACCAAAAAAAACATGAGTAATGCTTAAAGCAGATTACACCAGTTTGCTTGTTTCAGCATTTATGAGAAGGGAACATGAATAAAATAGTCATGACAAACTTTCAAAGTCATTCAACAAGTTCTCTGAGCAGAGACGGTGTCCGCAGGGTTGTATTTTTCCATAATCCGCCAGTGTAAGACAAGACGCTTCCACTGAAACTGAAGATGACAGGCTCAGACTCATTAGGTGAAGCAAATGTTGTGAGATACCATATAGCAGTTGTTATAATCTACATTCACAAATGCATCCATGACACCAAAAGACAGCAGTTTCTTTCCTTCTGTGGATTACACCTGCTAGAAATCTTACAGTTAAGTTAAATTACTTTTTTAAAAGTCTATTTTAATTTGAACAATCTGCAACCATAAACTTTTTCCCACACTGGAAAACTTCACTAATTGTGGAAGGAGTTTCCTTTTTGTCTGTGAATCACAGTTTAGCACTTTTCAGCCTGTCTCATGACCCTCGGGCCATAATAGCCTCAGCCAATCAGCAGCCTAAACAGCAACTAAGCGTGTCAAAAGATTATGCAATGTCTTTTTTTTTTTAAACAGCTATTTTTGCTGAATGAACTAAAATGAGATTTAAGAAGAAATACTAGTCCGGTTTATGGTGGAGTCACTCATACAAAATGACTGTCAGGCTCCTTTCATTGCATATTTTATGTGTATTAAAGTTCATGAGAGGGCAAGTAAACCTTTTTAGCTGTAAATCAGTAATCCATGAGTACATATGGTTAAATGTAGCGAGTTGTTAGCTGGTTGGACTGTGTGCACGTTACTGTTTTTCTAAGCTATAACATCGTACGGAGAACCAGTGAACATCTCAGAGCTCGCGGCTTCCTCTTGGTCTCGCAGGGTGACTTATTACCAAATGAGGGCTATCATAACAGTTTAAATATACCAAGCAGAAAATCTGAAGCACGTCAACTTGTCTGTTGTAGCCTGATGACTGATTGCACCACTGACCATACATGTTGAAAATTATAGTTCTATCATGTGCTTTTTGTGTGCGTACAGCGTACGCTGGCTGAGTTTGCCTGGCAAAACAGCGTGTTCTTTAAAACATGTTGGTGAGGGCAGCTGTGTGGCTCATGTATCCTCGGATCTCCCAGTGACGCCAGTGTTTGTCACTGACATAATGTGTGGTCGGCCTGTTTGTGTAGGCACTCCAGGATAGGCTGGTACAGGAATACCATGGTGTGTTTAACATGAATTGTTTAGAGGATATTTAGGATCTTTACTGCAGATATTTAATGCAGTTTATCTAAAAGAAAGGAGAAAGCCTTTTGGTGTTCAGTGTAACTTGGAAGTGTAACATGTTTTACACTGATGAGGGTTTTTTGACAATGTTTGATCATTAAGCAATGATTCACAAATGTCTAATCAGCCAATCAAATGGCAGCAACTTGATACATTTAGGCATGTGGACATGATGAAGAGGACCTGCTGAAGTTCAGACCGAGCATCAGAGTGGGAGTAATGCTGTAATGTTTCCACATAACCATCTCTGGGGTTTACACAGAAGGATCTGAAAAAGAGGAAATATCCAGTGAGCAGCAGTTCTCAGGGCGAAAATGCCCTTTTGACATCAGAGGTCAGAGGAGAATGGCCAGACTGATTTGAGCTGATAGGAGGGCAACAGTATCTCAAATAACACTTCTTACAACCAAGGTATGCAGAAGAGCATCTCTGAATGGACAACACATCCAACCTTGAAGCTGTTGCATTACAGCAGCAGAAGACCACACCAGGTGGCACTCTTGTCAGCTAAGAACAGGAAACTGAGGCTACAAATCATGCAGGGTGATCAATATTGGATAATAACAATTGGAATAACCCCTTAATACCAACTGAACTGTGTATTGTTGCTGACCATGTCCATCCTTTTATGACCACAGTGTACCCATCTTCTGATAGATGCTTCCAGCAGGATAATGTGCCACATAATGCATGTGCAGCCAGCAAATCTGCAGCAATTGTGTGATGTTATCATGTCAATATGTGCTGAAGTCTCTGAGGAATGTTTGCAGCACCTTGTTGACTGTATGCCATGAAGAATTAAGGCAGTTTTGAAGCCAAAGGGAGGTCTGACTCTGTACTAATAAGGTGTGACTAATGAAGTAACCAGTGAGTGAAAATGACTGTAATGGTGTGATAAAGATTAAAATTTAGCTAACAGGATAAAATAAAGCTTCCCCATTAAAAAATTCAAAGTGCACTTTATATTTCTTGACACCAAAGGTCTGAATTAAAAAAAAAAAGGATAATTGCAAAAGTGCAAACCAATATATTAAACATATCTTGTTTTGTAGTAAAAGGAGCAATAGTTCCACTGATGCATTTATGCATGAAACTGCATTATGTCAGCTAAAGTTGTAGGTTGCATTCGGGTCAGCAGGCTGAAACTGCAAGGTAGCAAAAGCTCCAAAGCGCACACCCAGACACACAGTCACTCTGTACAATGTTTTTTGTTTTGTTTTTTTTATTCAAACTAGGGCCATCCAAAATGCCACTTCCAACATTTCAAAAGTACACAAATCCCACAAGATAACAACATGCTGATTGTAACTTGTGATGGAACACGCCTAATGAAGACACGTGTTCTTCCCCTTTCTGGTAGACTGCCTGGAAAAACAATTAAATCTTGTGCACTCAGACGCACATTCTCTCAGGCACACAGGCTCAACTTGCTCTGGCTGTATCAGAGCTGCACGTGAGGCTTTTGTAGCATGTAACTCATCCAATATTTGTCCTGCACCATGAGGAGTCTGTCATCAAGATTTTTGGCTGTGCTTCACACACACACACACACACACACACACACACACACACACACACACACACACACACACACACACACACACACA
>JAVDPK010001735.1:338748-357697 GCA_034780415.1 Cichlasoma orientale | reverse complement strand
ACTAGTCGACGTGAAATTTAAAAACTCGCGAGATTTCCTAGAATCGACTAGTCGACGAGTCGACTAGTTCGTGCAACCCCTACTTCAAGCATCAATCTGATCAATGATCATACACTCTGATTTGGCCACTCGTAAAGTCTCTCTGATAGATTTATTTTCTTTTTCAGCCTAATGATGGCCTTCTTCACTTGGACTGACAAAACTACAAAAAGTGTCTTTGTCCAACAAATTATGGACCTTAAATTTTCAGGAGAGTTATTGGATTACACCAGAATACAGTTATCACCTTTAAAATGTTATTCAGTACTTCAGATGTTAGTTATAGCTGACTAACCACCATAGCAGAGTTTCTAACCATATGAAAGGACAAGCTGTACTCATAACTTTTAAACTCATAAAATAATATTAAATTAAATATAATGGTAAATGGACTAGTACTTATATAGCACTTCTCTACTCTAACTGAGCACTCATAGCACTTATAACATTAAGCCATTTTATGACTATATGAAGAGCTAAATTTGTGTGTGTGTTACCCAGCGTAACCCAAACCTCGATATAAACAAACAGCTTCGGAAAAAACGAAAGTAAAACTAAACAGAGTAACAGGACAAAAACTGCCGTCACATTCCTGACATTTATGCCACCTCATCGGCCTACTTTATATGTTCTAATATATCTGTCTTTTAGTTGCCACTAAAAAATGCTGCAGAGTGGGTCACACCACTTGTGGCCACACACACTGTGAAAGTTATGGCACTAATTAGCAGTGGCTGATTCAAAGCAGACTAACTACAAGTAGAGAAGAAAGCTTATTCTTTAATTCACTGGAGTGTTTTTATGTCCAGCTGATGTTCAGGTACTTGTGTGAAGAGGAAGATTGTGTGTTCACTGAGAAACACGTTCTACCTGCTGTGCGAAACCTGGCTACAAAGCTCATCCTCTCAGGTAAAACTGAAAGTGCTTGAAATGACCTCTGCTCTCCAGAATCATCTCAACCTGCTAACTTGCAGAGAACTTACAGTTTGTTTGTTTTTTTGGGTTTGTTTTTGCAGGTGACCTTCACACCTTTGAAGCCCTTTCTTCTGATGTGCAGAAAAATGTTCTTTCGGCCCTACGAAGACTGGAGGCAGTGACAAAGTTGAGGGCGTGAGTAATGAGATTAAGCCTACAACCGTGTTTGGTTTTTAGCTCATTTTCTTTGGTGGTTGAGGAGCTGTCAGTAATTCTGAAGCCAAAATTACACACGCGCCTCCTCTTCTCGCCTCAGGTCCGAGCAGAATGAGTACAAAGTGAACAAAGGAGCTGTCAGAAGAATTGGAGACATGCTCTGTAAGTTCATCTGATACTGATAATGCTGCTGTTTTGTGTCTGTCATGAGATCCTTTTTTTTTTAACCTTGTTGCCTTTAAACTGCTGATATAAATGTCTTTAATGTGGTTGATTTTTTTTCAAGTGTTTGTCACACCAGTCTGAGGGATTTTGTTTTTTTCCTTTTCACTGTAGCTGGGAAAATCCCTCCCGAGAAGCTCCGCGCTACACCTGACGCAAGACTTTAGTGTCAACTTCCCTGTCTGTCCACTACTCCTTCCTCCTCATCATCCCGCCTGTCTCTTTATGCTGCATGCAGTACAAGTGCTGTCTGAGCTCAGAGGCAAAATACTTGATCCCGGATGCCAGCCAGACTTAATCTATTGAATGTTGGCTACTTCTGTCTTTGCTCTCATCCTTTTACAGACCTGACAGGGCTGAGATAAAGCCAAACAGCCCTGCAGGATAAATGTTGGCGACCTAAAGGTGGCCTATTGCTGATTTAGTTTGACTTTAACTAGAATGAGTAGGTGGCCAGTAACATTTTGATTAAGATAACCCTATTTTCCATTGCCAGTCCTGTGGATTAAGATAATGCTAATAGATTTTTTTTTATCATATTGCTGTAGATTTATTGTTAACAGACTGAACAAATGAACGAGATAGCACTTTAAAATAGTTTGCTTGTGAGATTAAGGAGTAAAATAATGTAGCAATAAAGATCTGAATACAATAAGCAAACATGTTGGGTTTCATTTGATTGAGATGTTTTATTTTTTTTACATTTCCATAAATGTAAAACAATATAACAAAATGCACCATAGTTTATTCATCTTTTCTCACACTTGTATAATTTATTTGATTCTTTTGGTATCATTTCCCTCAACAGTGAGTGAAAACCAGAGGTCAGAGTTCAACCTCCTGCCCTCCCTGCAAACCAATCAACACTCTGCTGTACTTCTAACCCCTCAGCAGTTAGAAGAAGGCCCCTTATGTGCCAATTAGCCACCGAAAAAGATTATCTATACACAGGTGGCACGTCGACCTTGATGCGTAAAGCGCTGACAGGGTCTTGACAAAACACCGAGATGTATTCCAGCACTTTGGAATTGAGCTTCTTCTCGCCCTCTTTTGCTCTCAGCCGCTCTTTGTCCCACCTCTCCTTCTCGCCGTTCATTTGTGAGAATAGGTTGATCTGGATGGTGCGCAGTGTGGCCGCCAAGATGTAGAAACCTCCCTGCAGTGCGTGACAAAAAGCGGCCCCGATACTAAGCGCTGCGCCCATCATATTGGGCACCGTCTCGCACACCACGCACATGCCCTCCAGGAAGTGTAGCGTCCCCTTCCTGGCCAGGGGTTCGCCTTGATGGAGGTAGCCAGGGGGGAAGGGGGGTTGCTGGGCATGGTTTACCAAGTACCTCGCGCAGTCGGCGAAGTGGGTGGCGGCTCGGCGCAGAGGGAGCAGGGCCAGGTACAGGTGACAAGCTGCTTTGGTCAGAGCATGGAAGAGCAGCCGCAGCTCAAGCACAGCGTTCCCTGGAGATAAGAAGGTAACAGGGTCAAGCTGGAGTCTAAATTAACACTGCGGCTAATGTCGACAACCGCAAACAGCGTCTGCCACTGGATTAAAGTCTGCTCACCAGCCCGCTGGTCGGCGGGTATCCTGAGCACGCAAAGCGGGCTTTCAGCGAGTAAAGCACGCATGAAGTACCCTCAGCAGCAACCCACCAAACCCACAAACCCTTCACTCTGTAATAAAGACTAAAAATTCTTTGCGTTGCTTTTTCTCCTTTATCTCCAAACAGTCAATGATAATGGTTCTTAACGATAATCCCAAATTAGGATATCACCAAAACAACATTAAATATAATTGAATATAACCTGTTTTATTCTTCTTTTTCTTTAATTAAGATGTACAACTCCTGAAAGTTTCAGTCAGTGACGCGGTCTGCCGCACCTGCATCCATTATAGCTGAAGTCATATTGGGACACACATTATTCCCTAATCTGTAGAGTCTGAGTGTTCTGTGCGTCCACCTTACGAGGAAATTGTTTTTGCCGAGCAAAAATATAAGTTACACTAGGATGTAAAACCAATTAAATATATTAGGTAGAGCGATACATGGGTCCTTGTGCTGTGCGTTTAAAGGGTAGTGGACAGGTGCCATAAAAGCCGTTTTCGCTTACCGTCTATAAAGCAGAAAATCCAGAGTAGGGCAATACACGCTACTGACGAAGTCCACCAATCCATGTAGTCTTCCCCCCTGTCCTGGACCCGGCAACGAAAAGCAAGAAAGAAGTGAAAAGACGAAGTTATGATCTGGCCAAGCCCTGCCCTGCCCTGCCTTTACGCAGCTAATACCCAAACATTAAGTCGTCGCTTTCTCCACAGGAGAACTCTGGAAGCGCACCTCAGGTCTCAAAGGACGTATTAAGACCTAGAAGCAAGGCTACAACTCTGCAACCTGCCGCACCTTGTAGTGGAATCTTTGGAGGCCGGAAGACGTTCCTCGGGCATTAAATTATTTTTGCTTAAAAGACCTTTTAACCCTTGGAGTTTAAAACAATTTTTATCATTTTAAAAAAATTAGCGTAAAAAATGTTAATATTTGTGCTCCTGCAGAGCATCTGTACGGAAATGTTTCTGTAGTCTCCCCCCCCCCCCCAAATATCTTTAAATGATGGTGAAAATTCAACCTTCCCACTCCCACTGTGATTTCGACTAGTTTTTAACCTGATCGTTACAGCCTCTCCGGGGTCACACCCTACTTCCTAGTGTAGATAAACTCTCGGTGCGCAACTTGTCTAGACTCCCATAGGCTGAGCACAGATGTGGGAGCATCGCCACAAATTAGTTAATCAAATATGGAACAGCGATGTAAAGAGCTTACACGCAGTGCAGTAATTCTGCACCCTGATAGCTGACCAGCTGACCAGCTGCCAGACTGTAAGATTTGTTTCATGTTAAATTTCTGGAGTCTCCGTGTTATGTGTTATGAATGCAATATCACGCAGAAATTTTAAGGGTCTCGTGGTAAACGCCGCTTACGCGCGTCATCTAGGCGCGTTCTCGTTCAGGTGTTGTGCCAAAAAGTGATCGTATGCCAAACAGTGATTTCCGTTGTTTTTTAGCTATAATATCTTTGCTTATATTGCTAAATAGTCTATAGTTGACAGGATTTATGAAAGGCTTATATTAAAAAAAGGAAAAAATGATCTGTTTTGCAAGTAGCTTTATGACTGTGCCTTATATCTATATTATAATCAATCCAGGACTTTTGGGCCACTTAAAATATGTTTATAGAACTGTAATCTTATATTTGTCGCAATTTCTGCTGCCCTCTTGGCCAGATCTCTCTTCAATAAATAAATAAATAAAATTAATGTCAATGACAGTTTTTACCCTGATAATTAAAGACTATATAAACGTCACTTCGCCAAGAAGTGATCGCAGCTTGTACCTTGTAACAGGAGTGTTGTTTCTCGCTCAAAGTGACTTAATGTAATTCATGAAAGATATGTTTGACGCATGTTTCACAGATTTTAGTTCAAAAAGTCATTTACAGTAATTTAAATACAGCCAATCCTTTTTTCTTTTTTTTTTGGGCGAATACCGGAAATCAATTTTTGGCAGACGATCGCTTGCGTGTCTGCGTCATAGTAACGGAAACCCTCTGCCAGACGGCGGCTCACCTGGAGGAGGTATCTCCTTACTGGCTCTGTTAGAAAATGAAGCACGTCTGAGGCCAGAGCAGAAGTTAAAACAGCCGCCACGCTTTCACAATGTTGCGTGTTGCTCGTGACCTAAAATCAGGGGAGTGTGGTTAAATTCGGCTGCTTTCTGCATCAACCTCTGACCCGACACTCCTCAAGTCAACACAGAGGTAAGAAGCAACCACACTGTGGCAGGGGCTTGTAACCATATTAAAATAACTCAATTAGCAGGTATGGAGTAGATGATGATGATTCAGTTCGTTGCAGCGTATCCATGAAATATTACAATCAGTATTTCGCTCCTGACTCCAGACTGTTTGTTTTTCTCGTGATGCAGAGATGAGCCACGTGAAGAAAAAGGGTCCCAGTGGCGTGATCACCGTTCACACACCTTTTCCTGCCAGCCTGTTAAAACCAGAGGTAAAAGCCTGCTAATAAAATTGTGAGTGTAGTAAACAGAAAGCTCTGATAGCCACATGATACAAGATGGATTTATACTGCACCCATAAAGGAGTTACACTGGGTGTTAGTTTTAAGGCTAAAACCACCCTGCTTCACAAACTGTTAAATTTACTGCCGTTAATTAAACTATTAATTAAAAGAGCAATAGCAGTTTAAGTGTTCTGCTCAGCAGCGCTTCAGTGGTGATTATGTTCTGTTTAAATTTGCCTTTTGAGCACATTTATTTTCCTTTCTAACATGTACACTCACTACCTCTGTACTGTTTGCACGTCACAGCGAGTGTGAGACTGTGAACCTTCACCAACTAATAATTTATCTCCAGTCTTTTAATGTCAGGGAGGCTGTTTCTTCTTCTATTATTTGTTCTCCTGCTCTGGGTGTACAGCATGTGCACCCAGCCTAACGCCAGTGGTTCGACAAGGGGAACAGTGCTTAGTGTGACAGCGCCTTTTCTTGCTTTTGTGTGTCACATATCTGAATGTACAATCTGAGTTTGTGTTAAGGTGAATGGAAAGGTTTCAGTTTACTGACAGACGTGCAGCAGCCACTGTTGCGCTCACTTAAACACGGACTAAAGGAGTCACGGTGCTGGATCAGGTTCAATGCAGAACCAAGAGTCCAGCACATCTACTGCACAATAAGACTCAACAATAAGCACACAGATCTGTGCACTGATGCCAAAACTGCTGGCCACAGTGCGACAACGTATATATTCTACTATATGTGTTGCTGTAACAGTGAGAAGCTGCTCGTGTTTCCACGAAGCGACAGCGTCTGTCGCCGCCTGTTGCGCTTTGCTCAGCTGCCTTCTGTACTCGTACAGGATCATCTCTGCTCTCTCTGTGAACTTTGGCTGGGATTTCCAAGAGTTCACAGTCTACACAGGGTTATGCAGTTTGCCTTTAATCATATTAATAGTTGATGTATATTACTGCCCAAAAGTCTCGAGCCATGGCACATTTCTTTATATTTTGCTCAGAAAATGGGAAATGGAAGCATTCCTATTAGAAATTGACACCGTTTCTGACAATTTAAAGTTGTCTGTTATGTGTCGACACAACAGCGGCTCATCCCTTGAGTTGGGTGCTTTTTTTTTCCATGCTTGAATGATTCATAGGTCTGTGTTAAGTGGCGCAGTACTGTAGGTAGCATTGTTTAATTTATTATTCATTCATTTATTATTCATATTGTAGTTTCAGGCAAGCTGTGCGAACTGCAGGCAGTAACTACAGCATAGTTACCATATAAGTACAACAAAAGTGCCCACAGCATACGTTAAACTGGTGTTTCAGGAGTGCGTTACAGATGTGAAGGACACCACGGAGAGCAGGAAGAGCAGGTCGCAGCAGCGTGAAAGGACAAGGGGCACCTGTAGATCTGTAACACCAGGGAAAAGGAACGAGCGGGCCACCAAACAGAACTGGCTCTCTTACACCCCCCTCAGACAGCTGCAGGTACTGCACGCAATCGACTCGTACCTTCACAGAACAGATGGAGACTTTCCTAATCTGTTCATTACCATTTAGGCACAGTTGAAGGCTGAAAAACAGCAGGTAAAAGAAATACTCAAGCCATTACAGGACATGGAAAATGGTTTTATGAAGGTAAGGTATACCATCTACTTTTTTAAAAGCTGACAAGACTTTTTTCTATCTATATGAAGATTTCAAATTAAACTGCAGTCCATAAAATACAATGATGCAGCCTTAACCATACTTTATTCTTCATCTTATTAAAAATACATGCTATATTGACTGAAATGTGTCTTCACTGAGGAGTTGGAGTTTTTCCTGACTCGGCGTGATGTAGCAGAGCTCAGGAGGCGAGAGCTGCTCCACAAACACTGGACAGAACATGTATGGTTTCCCCTCCAGCAGAGAGTGGAGGAGCATGCGTCCAGCTGTAGACCTGCGCAAGCCAAGAGGCGCCAGAGCCTATACAATCAGTACCTCCATCTCTGTAACACCAAGGTGGTGCTGAAGCTTATAATTCACTCTGCTTAAACTAGCTTTGAAATGAAGTAAAAGAATCCCCTTGCTGCTGCCAGAGCTTTTGTGTTGTTGACTGTGACGTTTTGCTTATTTATTGCAAAAACAGATGAGATGCATATTTAACTTATCTCACCGCCACGTCTGCCATCTGCAGGGTGTTGCCTTTCTAGAAACCTACGATCCGCGGGAGTACGATCCTTTACTTCTCAACATCAAAATGCAACAGGTGAACAACAAGCTGATTTCTCTGACCTAAATATTTTCCCCAGTACATGTCATAGCAGTATTGCAGTATCCCACATGTTTGTTACTGCTTAAAGGACCCATTACACCATATAAATGAAAGAGCAACAGGAAAGAGAATCCACTCATCTTTGGGATCAGGTATCTCCATGTTTTCCCTTTTTTATAGCATATAGAAAATTTAAGACAAACTAACAAACAAATGCTCAAATGCCCAGACACTTCATTAGGTACACCTTGCTAGTACCAGGGCGAACCCCCTTTTACCTTCAGACCTGCCTCAATTCTTTGTGGCACAGATTCAACAAGGTGCTGGAAACATTCCTCAGAGATTTTGGTCCATGTTGACAGCATCACACAGTTGCTGCAGATTTGTCGGCTGCACATCCGTGATGTGAATCTCCTGTTCCACCACGTCCCAAAGGTGCTCAGGTTGAACTTCAGTGGGTCATTTTGACCATTCTGCATACCTAAATGCACTGACTTATCACACGATCGCCTACTTAGAGAGTTGTGTTAACGAGCAGTTGAGCAGGTGTACCTAATAAAGTGGCTGGGAAGTGTATGTACAAGTAATTCCTACGTTTCAGCACAGAAGCTCCGCCCACCTGTGCTCAAACTTTCTGTTTAAGAGAGGCAGCCAATCAGACGAAAGCAGCCTAAAGGGGAGAGACCTAAAATGGCTCGTTTCAGACAGAGAAAGGACAGAGCGGCTACATCAAGGCTCAGAATATAATAAATATTTTAACTGTGAATGATACAAAACTACTCTAGAATCCAAGAATAAAAATGTGGAGCTGAAAATGGGCATAATACGTGCCCTTTAAATTCTTTGCTGGATTAAGTAACTATATAAATACTTTCTTTTGAAACGCTGAATTCTCGGCTGGTGCCACGTACTGTATGTTTAGCATTTGAGCGAAATGTTCAGTGGTCTAGAATTTCAGCTTTAGCTTACATAGCGTTGCTTCTGCTCAGTGAAAAATACTTCACACCTCTCAGAACGGCTCATCAGATGACAAATTTTCCTTCTATCTTAGGACATAGACACGCACGGACAAAAGCTGAGCATCTAACTACAAGTCATCGACCTCTTAGCGAGTCTGTGAAGTCTGCATATGCAGCCTCTGCATCTATTCAGTCCAGCAGGTACCTGTGTACTGTAGTTGTGCGCTATAGCACCACAATATTCACACGTTGTACCAATCACTTACATGTTAAATGTTTTTCATCCAGGCCTAATCCCATACCACTCCACATCAGTGTAACTGCCACATCAGATGGAAGGTGCCATCAGACCAGGTGCTGGTTCTCCAGATGTGGAGGTCTCCGCCAGCCTGCAAGCTAACAGTGACTTTGGCCATTGCCTGCATCCAAACAAACAAAAACTACCTCACAATGTTCCTAGACGTCACACTCGAAAGACACAACGCGGAAAACTGTTTTACTGTATACACATTTTATTTATGCCATCTTCAGGATTTAACAGCATACCCATCGTGAAAGCTCATGGTCAGCCATAGGATTGACCTTTGACATTCCGTTATACACGAGTGTGCAGCAGTTGACGTGTGTAATATAACAAAGATATGTGAGGCAGTGTGCGACTGTCAGCATCTATAGCTGGTCATTTGATATGTTTTTATATTCTTTCTTTAGCAGTGCTCTGAAAATTTACAAATCTCAACCGTGAAATGTATAAATCTGGTGAAATGCTGAGTCGTGTTTGTTAGTTTCCAAAAGGCGATTAAGGAAATATTGGCAATCAATCATCATCATTTTGGCTCATTCGAGGTCACTGAAAAGGACAGGGTGGCAGAACAGGCAGGCACAGTAAAATCCCTATTATTGCATAATGTGCAAGAGCATAAAAAGGCACTTTAACTGTTCTTCATTTCTATAAAGTTAAGCGGTGTGTGTCTAATGTGTGGAGTATTCAGATGTGTTTTCCTCATTTGGTTGGCTCATAGAGCTGTAGGTCCAGTTTGACATGAACTTCTCCAGTAGGGACTTCGTGCAGAAGAAGGCGACGCGTTGCCGCTCCTTTGCTCTCCATCTCTTTCTTTATAGTTGCCACGGGAACCTCAGCGCGACCGAGAAAATCTAGAAAAGAAAAGTCAGACCAAAAAAAAAAAAAAAGATAACAGATTTTCTTTTATAGGAGAAACAAAGGCATTAAGTGTTCCTTTCATTCTGTATAGGCAGGACAAATTGAACAAAAAGCCTAATAATTCACTGTTTTATGCATGCCTGTGTGTGTGTGTGTGTGTGTGTGTGTGTGTGTGTGTGTGTGTGTGTGTGTGTGTGTGTCCTTTATCTACTGACCATCTGGTGAGAACTGATCTTTCTCGGACACAGTGATACACAGGACGTCCTGGTAGAGGTCTTTGATGAAAAACTGGCAGTTAAAATTCCACTTTGGGCTCAGAGTGTCGCTGACAGGCCGGGATGTGTAGCACTGAGCCCCCATTGTCAGCTCACAGTAAGGATTACTCTTACCTGAAGAAAAATTTACATTTTTTTTTAATGACTGGGAATTAATTATGAAACATTAATTAGCATTCAATGAAAAAAACAGTGAGATCTTGCCACGGGGCCTCACCGTTGGGCTTACAGGCCTTGAGCTCCTGGGCTTCGATGACAGTTACCAGCAGCCGGCCAATTCCACTGGTCTTTAGAGAGCGTGCTAAAACAAACAGGACAAAAACACAACATGCATTTATGCAGACTGAAAAAACTGTATAATTACTCTGACGCTAAACAATACAATGCATTTATGCATGTTTATGTCATGCATGTTATGCAAGTGAGGCTCCATATTTAGCAACACGTACTCCGTTAGGTCAACACTGCTCAGTTCTAGGGAGAAAGCCTGTGTTGATACGCTCTGCCACCATGTACCCACTTACACACTAAATACAAGCATCTATGAACAGTGAAGATATTGTGTAGAAAAGTGTTCATTTTCTTTATATGCTTTAAGTAGACTTGAGAGTGTAAGCAGATTTTTGGTGGGCGTGGCCTGAAGTTCAGTGACCACACCCTCAGACACTACTTTGAGGACCTTTTTTTTTTTCATCTGCTGAGGGTTCCTATAATTCTTTTTGATGTCTTGTAATATCCATCCAATATTGATTAAGTGGCAATAAATAAATCTGTGGGATCTGTAAGAAGCCGTGAGATACTGACTTCCTTATAGGTCCAAAATCAATGAATGGAGTGAATCCAGGTGGCGCTGGTGCACATCTGCATGAAGGGCCCACACATTTTTTTTGCAAAGATAACCCTGGGATCTTCAGATTCAAGATAATCACGGGTAAAGGTACCTTAGTGTTCAGGCCTCCCAAAAAGTGGGCGTTGCCCACTCAGCACAGAAGAGGCTAATCTGAAAATGAGGCATAAAATTTTCTTTTCCTATCACCTAACACTATTATTATGTAATATGATCAGATCTGGAGATGGTGATTTCCCAAGTTGTGCTGATTTCATGCTGTTCTTAAAGCTAAACTCTTAAAGCACCTCAGTCGTCTGAGAAAACAGAAATGGCTTTGGCCCTTCTTGAAGAGGACTTCTGACTTTTTACCGAAGCCCAATTCATTGTCAGTGCGAACAAGGAAGTGTTTTGTAGTCCTCCGTGTTTCCACACACACCCCCCATGGGTAGAAACGGGGTCTGGTGTTGCAATTCTCCTTATGTCCACAATCAGTTGCTTTAGTGTTTGGACACGTTAGACTGCATATGCTTCTGCTTGCATTACGTAACGAACACCTCTAACACGTCCCACTGCTGCAGTCATCAGAAAACCCCTCTGCAGGGGCTCCGGTGCTGCAGACCACACTAACACGCATGGCTGCAGGTGCACACACTGTGGTCTCCACTGTATGTACCCTTTGAAAATATTTACTGGGTGAAACACAGTTAAGTCCATAAGTTTTTGGACAGTTTTTTTGTAATTTGGCACTCAAATTGACACTCTAGATGTGATTGAAGTGCAGACCTTGAGCTTTAATTCAAGGGGTTTAACTAAAATATTGCAATAGCTGTTTAGGAATTACAGCCACTTTCAGATGCTGAAAAGTGAGTGGACAATTGATTGACAAGCAGATTTATGCAGGAGACTGCTTGTCAGCTATTTTATTGTTCAGCTCAAGCAGTAACTTCAAGGAAAATTAACAGGCTAGCAGCGGAGGAGAAGATACCAATACCAGCTGGCTCTGCAAAGAGATAAAGTCAATACACTCAATAATAGCTAATATATATATGAATGTGTAATTGTGTTTACCTTGGTAAGCCTTCTCTCTCTTTTTCTTCTCTGTCTCTATGAAATGTTCAGATGCCGCTTTGATTTTCTGGACCCACGCCGCCCTAACAGAAGCAGTAAAAAGCGTGTGGATGCCATACACAGAAACGTGAGGCTGTAGTTACGCAGAGTACGAGATTTTTGCACACGCACCTCTCGTTCAAGGTCTCGGTTTTGAGCGTGTAGACACGATCGATGTGCGAGACGTGGAACAGCGGCTCATCGCTGGACGGGTCGGGCGGCATTTTTACCAATACCTCATTCAGAAAGAGCGGCTGGCGGAGATGGATTACGTATCGGCAAATGCCAAGAGAATGCAAACAGCGAGAGATGCAGCGTGTTTAATGACATTACAGAGGAGAAACTGCTAAACGAAAACATAAAAGAGCTCATTTCGATCCCAGCGCTCTGAGAACAGCTTACCGTTTTGTACATCTTGAGCTGTATGTTTGTTTTGGGGCTGAATAACTTGTCTGATCCCGAGGAGGAGAAGGGTTTGGCACTGTGTGTGAGGAGGAGGAAATCATTGAAGAGGAAAGCCCACAGCTCTCTGCTGCTTTTGGTCTTGTACAGTCGACCGCTGTGGAGCAACTTGCGAGGCCCGAGGCAATTAGTCAGCGAGTTGAAGACCAAGTGCTGGGAGAAAAGTGGAGAGAAAGTAAGGCATGACTGAGGAAAGTTATTTCAAAATAAGCAAACTGTCGAGCACTGTAGTTAAAAATGACGGGTTTGTTTTCGGTGAGTGACCTCATGTGAAGCTGCAATAAAGTTTCCTGGGTAACAGTTCAGGAAACCATGGCAGCGTAGAGGCCATTTGTGATGTAGCAGCAGTGACAACAGAACTACACAAAACAGAGTCTAGATACTGTATGTCCACTCATATGTGTCGTGTTCATTCACATAGAGGTGCTTTACCTCTATAGGCCCCTCGCACTGGATGTGGCTCTGTATCCATTCAAGCCTGTCTGAATTCTCCTTCTCCCGAACCCCCTCGTTGACCTGGGAACACAGCTCCTCTGCTCGCTCCAGTGCTTCTCGGAGAGGGCCGCAGTCTGCGTGGCCATCTGAGGTGTTCTCTAAGATCTTAACAGGCAGAGCATAATGCAAAAAAATGTAGACAGATGTGGAGTCACTCAATGAATATTTAAAAGAAAAAAGTGGAGGGTGGGGATTCATGTAATTAGATATAAATAGCATTTTTGTGCATACATTTTTGATGAGTAGAGGGTAACGCGTAATCCTCTGCATGGGCTTGAGGAGGAAGCTGGACAGTGGCATTCCTTTACAGCGGTAGTTAGTCGCAATCTTCTGCTCAAGAGGAGGCAGACAGAGACAGAGAGACTTTTATTGCAAGTCACAAAATCGAGCGTCTGCTCCACCTTCTACAATACCCATTATCCACTGCTCGTACTTTGAGAAAGTCTTTAAAGTCAGGCTGACTGTGGGTCTTGCTCTGCAGCAGGGCTGCAGCATTGAGCTGGCAGGAGCAGAAGCGGATGTACGGCTGCATGTGCGCCAGCTCCGAAGCCAGCAGGTCCCCTATCAGCTGCACGGGCATGTTCTCTCCTCCCGTCTTTTTACGGACACGCAGGGCCCTGGAAGGGGGAGGCAGATGATGGGGGTGTGTGAGACACTATTTCATAACCTCAAACAACATAAATCGATGGAATATCTCGTGAGTTCTACAAGCTTTCAGATTTCAGAGTCTCTGGGTTTAAAGAAATGAACCAAGTTGATGTATATCTCTACTTTCAAAGCAGTGTTGATAGATCAAAAGTTTATTTATTTGACTGTGCATCTGCTTTAATCATTTTCATAGTGTGATGTTCCATAATTTAGCTGACAGGGTGCAGAAGCTTTTATTCTCGTGGAGCAGCAGGTTGAGTAGTTTAGATATC
This sequence comes from Cichlasoma orientale, assembly GCA_034780415.1. Taxonomy (NCBI): domain Eukaryota; kingdom Metazoa; phylum Chordata; class Actinopteri; order Cichliformes; family Cichlidae; genus Cichlasoma; species Cichlasoma orientale. The sequence goes on along the minus strand of JAVDPK010001735.1, from coordinate 343,778 downwards.
AGTCAAGATGGTTCATAAAGCTGCTGCATGCGGGACCTACTTGAGCAGTTTGGAGTTGCACATAATCAGCTCCCTCCAGTTAACAAAGATAACTGCCATCTCCGCTTCTGTTAGACGGCCTGACTCAGACATGGGTTTGTAGAAGACCTGAGCGCCAAAAGCAAACACAGACAGGTGAAGACAGAAAGGGAAATTACAGAAAAGCATCAATAATTTCCAAATATGTCCGCATGTCTGGCGGTACCTCCAGCACTAGCTCCAGATCCTCCATATAGGTCTCCTCAGTCTGGATGAGCTCATGAATGTAACCTTGCCTCTTCCTCTCCTGAGGGGTCATTGTGTCCAACGTCATCAGGTCAGCACACCCTACAGGGGCACATCCATGCGCATGCAGACACACACGCAGACGTGCATGCACGAACATGCACCGGCATAGTGCACGGCAAACACAAGCACAGACACTTTCCCTTTAATCACTAATACGGTGTGTGAGAAAATACAGCAAGCGTTCAAAAACATGTTAAAATCTCCATTTATTGTCATTTCTATGATGTTTTATTTACATTTAATGCACAGAGTGAGGCACATTGTAGTCGCAGGACATGAACGTAAGTGACGCTAAGGCTAACAACACTGCTACCAAGAACGCTAAGGTAAAGAAAAATAAAGCACCTTTCATGGTGGAGTGCTCACTCCTAATGATTGCATAGGTGTAAATGAATAAAGTAGCTAATGCTTGAGTGAAAGAGCAGTGGAAGACTCAGCTGATAGTTCAAGTCTTTGAGGTTCAATCTTGGCAAAAAGTTGGATGTGCAGTTGTGGTCAGAAGTTTACATCCACTCATCACGGGCATGGATGTCGTGGTAATTTTGGGCTTTAATGATTTCTCTGAACTGTTCTTTTTCCAGGGTGGAACCACCAAGGCTCAAGCCTGCCATGAAGTGGAAACTGCTGCAATACCACCGTCACTGTCCACAGTGAAGAGCTTTACATGGCCCCGCTTGAAAATTGGCACCTTCGAGCTAAACTGAAACTTGCAGATGGACGAGCCAAATGCCTTCTGGAGAAAAGTTTTATGGTCAGATGAAACAAAGATTGAGATATCTGGCCACAGTGACAAGAGGTATGCTTGGAGGAATAAAGGTGAGGCTTTCAAACCTAAGAACACTACTGCACCAACTGTCAGGCATGGTGGCGGTCGCATCATGCTCTGGGGCTGTTTTGCTGCCATTGGCACTGGTGCAAGGAACAATGAAGGAGGAGGACTACTTCCAAAAGTGACATTTAACCAAATATTAGTGGGTGCATGTGTATATTTGAGCCTGTATGTATATTTTGACCCTGTGCGGAAGAGAAAATCCAAAAATAAATTTAAACTTGTCCATACAATTTTTGTTTTTAAGTCATTAAAGATGTTTGTCGTAAAACTATTCCACTCTGGAAAAAGAACTGTTCAAAGAAACCATTAAAAGCCCAAAATTACCACGACATTCACGCCCATGACGAGTGGATGCAAACCTCTGACCACAGCTGCCAGCAGTGTGGTGGTGTTTCTCTCAGAATACTTTTGATATGCTAATGTCTGCATTTTTTTTTCTTTTTTTTGCTGGTGATATCACAGTTCAGTACAGGATGAGTGTCGTCTTAAGTACTTGGAAGCGTTAATAAATGGCAGAGTGCATAAGAATAAGAAAATCACAATCAGTTAGTTTCAGTTCAAGCAATGCGTTAGCAAGCAGCAATCAAGGTTACCAGTGATGTAAGCAACAGTGAGTCTTCACATTGGTCCATTTTAGCAAGGTTTAATGTTGTTAGTGCAAGAATGAGTGACCCTGTTAAAGTACACTGCACCATACTAATTTATAGCTTTAATTTAGAAAACTAAACCCATGCCACTTACATATTATTTTCCATACTTTGTAATCAAACTCTTATTTTCCTTTTATCTGTAGCAAAACTACGCTTTGCACACTTTTGTGTCAGAGGGACAGAAGCTTTGAAAACTCATGTCTAGCTGCCTCTGCCTCGCTCCCTTGGTTAATTAACGAAACAAATGGAAATACGGGAGAGAAGAGAGCGAGGGTGGGGGAGGGGAGTTGCGGTGAAAAATAAATGGCTAATAGGAAAAGACAGCGGAGTAAATTTAAAGCTGATAAAGTAGGAGGCAAAATAAAATAAAAAAAGGGGGTTTTGTAACAGAGAAGCACAGAACACCAGAGTCCTAAACGGGTGAGGTGGAAAGTGCGGAGGTGGGCCGTTCTTGCTGGCGGCCGGGCTTCCTGTTGCGACAGGGCAATTCGGGTTCGCTCAGACAGAAGGGGTGAGAAAGAAGAGGACGAGGAGGAAGAGGGGGAGGAAGAGAGAGGAAAGCCAGCGTTACTGTCCTACAGAAGAAAAGGAAAAAAAACAAACAGATGAAGTGGAGGAGCTGAAAGGTGGGGGGAGGGGAAGGCGAGTGAGATGATGAAGAGACGGAGAGACAGCAGACGTTAATATAGGTTTAATATTAATGCTGGACTCTTACATGCAGGCGCATTAATAATGCATTTCTGGAAATGTAAATGTTATTATTCAGCATATCAGCTGGAGATGGTGATTTCTCACACTTTATTTCTGAAATGAACCTCATATGCCGTGGGTGTGCGAGGGAGAACACGTTCAAGCGGAATTAAAATCTCCGTGTTTTTGTGTCTTTAGATTTAACAAGTTCATCCTAATTAAAGACCGAGCGTGTTAACGCTTGTTAACAGCTGCTGCTGTGTGGAGAAGATGCAAGCTATGAATGCTAATTCAAACACACAGCTCTCATTAAAAAATTGGCCTTTTTAAAAATTCGCACCAGCTACACATGAATGAGCGGTGAGCGGAATACGCACGAGTAAAATTACCGCCTTCTCACGCGCTCGGCTGCTGCTGCAGCGCATTTCTTCCAGGAAGCGAAGCTCCCGTTTTCCAGAAATGGGACCGAAATGATGAGGGGGGGGGGGGGGTGCCGGGTGCCGGGTTTGAAATCAGATCAGCGATTGTTCTTTATTATTTTGTTACCCGAGTCAGCGATTTGTGTTTAAAAGAACAGTTTGACATTCAGGGAAACACACTTGTTCACTTTGTGGCTGAGAGTTAAATTAGAAGATCAATACCACTCTCATATCGGTCTGCATAATATAAAAGCTGCAGCTGGAGCGTGGCTGGATTAAATTAATTTAACACACGATGAGAGACGTATCCATCATGGCAAAAAAAATAAATAAATAAAAAAAAGTGCTTCACGCCCAGAATGTCAAACTTTCCTTTGAGTGATTTTAAATTGTTGATGCTGTCTGGGATACTTAAAAGGCCCACTCTTTTTGGCTTGCAGTGAGTAAATTGAACATTTATTTAACTTTGTTTCTGTTAATCAATTTCAGAAGTTTAACATTTTTTACGGGAATGAGCCTTTTAAGTGTAGCGGTTATATGTTCACCAATTTCCTCAATGATTGATTGACTGAACCGACTACTTGTTGCTTACCGTCAGTGTTTCCATGGTCTGACATGGATAAGGAATCTACTGTACCTGGAGTGAGCCAAGTCAACCAAAAGATTTTTCTCAGTCTTTTTTTTTAATTTTCTATAGCTGATAAACACATTTCATCAGTTTCCATGTGTGCTCACGGTTTCATTTTTTTCCCAACCCCCTGATAAGTCCAACTGCATGTGTGAATTAATAATAGAAAAATGATGTCCATCAGTGAGAAGACAAAAAAAAATAAAGTTTCACTCACATTGCTGGCTGGGGTCTGATTCTGTTGTCATCTTGACATAATTGGTAGGCAGCAAGCCTGTGACCCCATTGGCTTCTCCTTTCCACCAGTCAGGGTTGGTCTTGTCCAGGATATTGATCAGCTGACCCTTGGAGAAGCTCAGCTCGTCCTGATTGGCAGCCGTGTACTCATACATTGCAATAACTTGGCATACTGAGGGAACAGAGTTGAGATACAAAGTTTAATTTAAAAAAAGTGTTTTACTAGGACACCGCATCACCTGTCAGAAGTCAAACTGGACATGCCTACTAACTAAGCACGCTGCAACACAAATTTGAAAAAAGAAGCTGACTAAAACACGCTCAGTTATAGGAAATGTTGTGTTTGAGGTGTGTGTGTCAGCATTCACCGGGCAGAGGGGAGGGGGAAGACTTGCTGCTGGAGGGTCCCAGGAGCTTAACGTGAGAGGAATGAAACCAGCCTCTCTGCCGCTTTTTACCCCGAGCCTGGAGGGGGAAAGAGCCAGTGAGAGTCGATCAATCTTGTGCTGGATCATATCTGAATTCTAAATCGAAAGATCAATTGATGAATTGTTTTTTGTCAGGCAGAGTCTTGAACCTTGAGAACACTGACTCATGATGAGAATGTACATTCACTTCATAAATCAAACCAAAGCTCAGCTAAAGTCTCTGAAATGACCAAAATATTGCTGTTCGTGTCCCGTCCTACTCGACTTAGCCGCTGAGGGTAATGTACAGTTTGACAAAGCTGTGGAAATCCTCTGTTCTCAGACAATCTTACTCATATTGACTTTCTCGTCTGAACCCACTTGCAGCAAATGTGACTTCAGTTGTCGTATTACCGAACACATCCAGAGCTTTAACCAAAGCTGCAGCCGCAGCACAAAAACAGGCAGAGAGACCGATGACCTTTCACCGCTGTAGACGACAGCGCTGTTAGTACTCCTGTAACCTTCCTGCCCGCCCCTCATCGGCTCTCCGCTGGTCTGACACGTCAACAGATCCTAACTCATCGACAAGATTTGCTGTGTTATAGTGAAATGAACTTCTGTACATGCTCCTACTTCCTGACCTCTCACTGCTGTAGATGAACGTGCCTACAGGCCTACAGGCTAATTCTCCTGTAACCTCTCATCAGCTCTTCACTGATTGGACACGTCAGCACCTGATTCCCGTCTGATGGCAACAAGTTTTTGTTAATAAAGCTTTTCATATTTGGTGCCATAGAATCGTTAAAATGTTCTAAGTACCTTTCACACAGAGGCAGA
>JAVDPK010001735.1:325484-336859 GCA_034780415.1 Cichlasoma orientale | reverse complement strand
TGACCATGCCAAAGCCAGTTCACAGTCAAGCTATACACCACTACAACACCACACATCATAGCACCGATACACTAAGATGGAAAACGTGTAAATTAAATGATCTAAGGAACTTTTTCAGTAACATAGTGATAATTATTTAGCCACACAATGAGTGTGATCATCTGTTGAATCAACCAGCAACTATAAGCTGGATGTGCCCCTCTGAGGTTCATCTATGTATTTACCTCTGTTCTTGTCGAAGCACTGTCGGATTGTTTTTGAGCCTCAGAAAATGGGGGACTGTCATGCAATAATCTTTGTTAGCTTTGCTAACATGCTAAACTAACAAAACATTCCTCATAAAAAGCTTCCAGAGAAATAAAGGTAGGATACAGCAGGAGGTCACTGAATAGTCTTCCTGTCCATTATAAAAGAATTAGCCTGGAAATAAAAGTAAACAGCAGTCAAGCTTTACCTGTGAAGCATCAGATTGAGCAGGAGCAGGGCTGTCACCTTTTTCCTCCACATCCGGGTCTCTGGATAAAACAAGAGGGACAAGCCTTTAGGGAAGGATCCAAGAAAAGAATAAAAACAACCTGACAGTGTTATGGGATAAATGACACCCAAGGTGACTGTTATAGACTAGCAGTGAGCAAAGGAAAAAAGCCCCAGACTGTTCTATCTTTAGCTCACAGAAGATTAGAAATAATCTCATTCTGCTCCTCCTGTTTTATGTTACCTTGTGTTCAGTGGCGGGGGCAGGCAGGACATTTTTCCAGGTGAAGAGGGGGCGGTGTGAGTCGAGGACGGGGTCGGACATTTCTCGGCGTAGCTCTGGGGGAACCAGCCCCTGTTTCCGCGGTAACTTCCGCACAACCAGCCAGGCTCGCCGACCGTGTGCTCATCCACCTGCATCATGGAAAACGCAGTTCACTCACAGTCAGTCATACATAACAAGGGGATTAAGATAACCATTTTGTTTTCCCTCTGCAGTAATCAGGAGCAATTACGACTGCACGGCAACAAGACAATTAGTGTGTTTAGGCACCCATCGCACACGCACATATCGAGGCAATTTAGTGATGTGTGAATAGTCCTGAGTGCCTCTGTTAAAGTAACTCTTTGCTGCAGCAAGCAAAGCTGCCTGATGGGGTACTCCGGCTTCCTCCCAAAGTCCAAAGACATACGCGGGTTTAGGTTAGCCGGTGATTCTAAATTGATCGTAGGTGTGAATGGTTGTCTGTCTTTCTAGGTTAGCCCTGTGACAGAGCCCTGACAGCCATAAGACCCCCAACCCCACCCCCACTGGGAAGAAGAATGGATGGATGGATTATTAACCAATCCAACAGTGAAACTCTTTCTGTATGGATCTCCATCTTTTTTATGCTAATTACTTGCTTCTTCTGCAAACCAAGCGGCAATCTGGCCCAAAAATTAGGTCAATGCCAAAGTGCCAAAAAATTGCACTTTCTCCAATGGCCACTCGAAGCTGGCTCCAAAATGAGTCAATCTCCAATTTTGGAACTGGAATAAACATGCTGACAACTTTGGATGGAATTTATTTTTCTTTGGAGAATTTCTCCCTCTTAACAACTGCACACAAACGGGTGTTTTTAGGATTAAAGCTGGAGTCGTGGCTGCTTTGACTGTCGAATGTGCCAGCGCTGGCAGCTGCACTCGTCCGTTTTTAATGGATTTTATTGGAATTATCTAACAAGTCTGACACTGAGCCAAAATGCAAATGGATGAGGTCCCAAAAACTAATAAAAACACATTAAAAATTAAATGATAATTAACAGCAACAAGATTTTGAGGAATACTATAAAATATATATATATTTTAAAAAAGACAAATTTCCTGTGTGTTTACAGTATGAGTGTGTGCTTTGTACCTCTATGAGACAGTCCGCGTCTACACTCAGCTCATCTGCATTGCGAGCAACAAAGGAGTACAGGGCTCTGTATGTGGTTAGCTTGGTTCCCGGCTGCTGCCCTTTTTCCTGCTCTTCCTTCCTCCTCTTCTCCTCCTCCACCTCTTTCCGTCTCCTCTCGTCTTCTGCCTCCCTCCTCTTCTTCTCCGCCTCCTCCTCCTCTCTCCTTCTTCTCTCCTCTTCTTGTGCTTTCTCCTGAGCTGCTCGGAGGCGAGCCTGTGCCTCTCTCTTCTCCTCCTCCTCTTCCCTCTGTTTGGCACTCTGCTCCTCCAGAAGCCTCCTCTGCCGTGCCTCCTCTTCCTCCCTCTCCCTCTTCTCCTGTTCCCTCCGCTCCTGCTCTCTCTTTTCTTGCTCTAGCTTTGCCAGTCTGTGGGAAGTAAATGCAACTTAATAAAGCCATATTAACCATAAATAAATGTAATACAGACAAACCCCCAGATTCACCTGGTGGCCTCTTCTTCCTCCTTCCTCCTCCTTTCTCTCTCCTCCTCCCTGCGTTTCTGGAGTTCCCTCAGTTTCTCCTCTTTGACTCGGTGCAGGTCGTCCAGGACGGCCTGCTGCCTCACCTGTTTCTCCCTCAGCTCCTGATGGCATCACAGAATGTGCAGCACAAGCAGACGTATAAATATGTCTAAAACTTTTGTTCTTATCAGCACTAAATGTCTGAAAGAACCACAACACAGCTTCTGCACACAATGCACTTAAAACAATTTTAACATTAAGAATGGAGAATGTAGCATAGCAGTTAAAAACTTTTTAGTATTTAGTACAGTGGCAACATTCACAGAAACAAGCAAAAATGCTGTGTGCGCCTATTATGTATGAACTGAGATCATTTTTTCTCTTTCTAACACACAAATTGTGCAGGTTAGGTATTCTGTGTGTGTGCGTTTTACCCTCAGGGTGCATCCTGTTTACACAGAAAACACAGACTAGAACAAATCCCATGGACAGAAACAACAGTGAAAAAGAAGGCATGGTACCAACAAAAACCTCCCTTTAAAAATGATTCAAAAGACTAGAAAAAAAAAGATGAGTGAACAGATTAAAATCATCGCGGGATGCAAAGAGAAGATTTCAGCTTGTTGCTTAAAGGAAACACAAAAAAATACAGAGTGGGAGACGAAGAGATGGAGAAACAGAGAAAACCTTGATGAGAAGGAAGAGCTGGCTGAGGCAGGCCAGCAGAGACAGAAGGCCTCGCAGGACACAGTCGTCCATATCCCCAAGCTATGGAAATAACAGTGTGACGACGGAGGGAGTGAAAATGTTTAGACGACAGATGAGGAGAGTGGAGAGGATGGGAAGGAGGCAAAATTGAAAAGTGTGGGCCACAAAGAAAAGGGATAGGAAATAAAAATAATGAAACCAACATCCAGGTAGCAGAGAGGAGAAGACAAGGAGAAAGAGAAAAAGCATAGGGGTTAAAAGTTGCTTAAGAAATAAACAGAACAAGAGACAGGGAGAAAGAGAGAGCAGGCTTTTCACTGCTATAATTATTCGTATTAGTATCAGACTGACAATAGGTTTTGAGAGGGCATCACTCTTCACAGGCATTATCAGGATGTTTGCTATCAAATGTGTGCAAAAATTGTTTCCGTTTTCTTTGCCTGAGGGCGTGAAACTCTAGAGCTACTGGGACCGGTTGAACAAGATTTCACAGCAAGTATAAAACGCCCTGTTTTTGTGATATTAATATCAAACCAGAGCTGTAAGACCCAAAAAAACTGCAAGTCTTATAGTTTCCCTGTGCTTCATTTAATATCAGCGTAATCCATCTTAAAGAAATTTAACCTTATCTTGCTGCAATCTTATATTTACTATTATGAAACTGGCTAACTTCTCCTGCGAAAAATGTTGATACTAAATAACGTCGGGGTCTGAAAAGCCTAACTTTGGCCTTAAAGTTTGTTTTGCATTTTGATGAATGATATTAAAGAGCTACATGCACGTCCCTGTACAAATATAGGATAAATGTCTTCAACTATCACATTTTCTAAAATTTATGGGTGACACATGAGGATACAGCCAAGTTTTTTCCTCCAATGTGTGGCTTGAATGAGTCTGCAGTGGCCTAAACTGGACACTGACCTTAAGCTCCTTATTGTACTGCTCCATCTGGGTCAGTTTGTCTGTTGTTTCCCTTTCCAGGATGTCGAGCTGGTCCTTCAGCTTCCGGCAGTTCACACTCTTCTCCGTCACAGTCCCGGTCAGGGAGGTCAAAGTCACAGCTACAAAGATCAAAGGTCAGAGACACGTGAGACCAATGACCGGTGACTAATCTGATGTCTGTGTGAAGTGAGAGGACGCATTTGTCACACACATGGGAGTTTGTTGAGGCTGATGTTTCGCAGCTTCTCGCACAGCCTCTGTTGTTCTGGGACCAGCTGTGAGAGCTTTCGCTGCCACTCCTGTGACAAACAAAGAGGACACGTAAACAGAGCATGTAAAAACAAAATTATTAAATCATTAATGCGCAAAAAAGATGACACAGCAGAAACCACGGAAAACGCATTTCTATCGACCTCAAACTCGAGCTGAAGTGCGTTAATCTCGGCAACGCGCGTGTCCCTCTTCTGATTGACGAGGTCCACCTCGGCCTTCTGAATCCGCCTCTTGCTCTGAGCGTCACGGAGACGGTCTGAGATCTGTTTGTGCTTGTTGCCCTGTGAGACATTGTGGCACACGCATATTTTGATTTAACACTGTAAATTTTATATTTATGAATATTTATCAGTGTTAATGTAACCTCACCACAGCCTCTAGCTCCAACTGCAGACTCTTCTTTTTAGCCCTGAGTCGAGAGATCTCTTCTTGCTCCCCTTCTTTCTTCCTGCCAAGCTCCTCTTTTTTCACACGCTCCCACTCCTCCCTCCGCTGGCGCTCCATCTCCTGTTTTGCAGTCTGAAATTTTGAATAAAGAAGGTTATCAGAGAAGACAATCAATCCTCCGTATCTCGTGATTGCTCCCACACTCACCTCCTGTCTCTCCAGCTCTCTCAGTCTCTCCTCCTCCCTTTGTCTCTCCATTTCTCTCTGCCTCTCAAGCCGCCTCTCCTCCTCCAGCCTCCTCCGATTGTCCAGCTCTCTGGCCTCCCTCTCTCTCCGTTCTTGCGCCTCCCTCTCCTCCCTCTCTCTCCTCTCCTTCTCCTTCTTCTGCTGCTCCTCCAGAGCTAGACGTCGTTTCTCCAGCTCTGCACTTCCTCTCGCAAAGTTCTCCTTCAGCTTGTCTTCAAAGGACACTAAGAGAAAGGGAAAGAGAGAGGTATGTTGCAAGGGAAGATGGAGAACTTACAATGTAACAAAACATACATTAATCAGAAAGCCATACCACCGCTCTTGTTCTTTTGTGCAGGTTCTACCTCTGTTGTGTCTATTAAACAGGGAGTTATGTAGGGCCCCGTTCCATTAACAAGCTCATTGGACTTAATTCCTCCTCTGAAACAAAAACAATTTTTGTTCATTCATTATTTTATTTTTTATTTATTTAAATTTTGTATGAATCTGTGTGTTACCTTAGAGAGGGAGGTACTAGGTCTTGTGGCAGCGTGAGCGGTAGAGGGCGGCCTGTCTTAGCCATGTCCACCAGGTGCATGGCCAAAATGAACTCATCAGCTCGCAGCTGGCCATCCTTGTCCACATCTGCCAGGGTCCTGCAGACAAATTACACAGTACTGTATGTCAATAAGAAAATCATGGTGAGAATATAATTAAGTTAGAGGTTTTTTACTGGAAGCATCCGTCTGCTGTATTCTGGCATTGGGACAGTAGTGGAAGAAAACCAAACCACTAGAGTTTGGAATATTGGAATATAAATCAAGAGTACTGTGCTCAAAGACATTCATCAGATGATAAAGCTGAGGTCTGCAGATTGCATTCTTAATAATTTTTGAGGGGTTCATTGTTGCAGAAAAAATAAGTAATTTTCTTAGCTAAGTGCTGTCAGACATTACAGAAGGTTTTTAAAAGGTTTTCTTTGGACATTGGCTGCTTTTTCACTCATTTTCAGTCCAGTCCTTGTACCTGACCACTTTCAAAGAAATGTTTTTTGTTTGTTTGTTTAAGTTTAAGCCTGTAAACAATAAGGGGGCTCAATAAAAAAAGGTCCTCATTTTACCAGAATGTCTTACTCCAGTGGTCATAAACTGTCACTGGTCCCCACTACAATAGCTGGACAAGAATACACACACACACATCCACACATTGCACTCACCAGATGGTAGCTAGCTGAGTCTGCGTCAGGTTTGATGCCATCAGTGCATTTCTAACCTGAGGTCCTGCAAAGTAAAAGTTAGATCATATCAGAACAGCAAAGTGAACTCTTACAGCAACTGATGTGAATACGTTTGTGTGCTTTCCAAGTTCTGCTCAGTGCAGTTAGGAGCAATTACAGGAGAATGTATGTGCATGTGTGTAGAAATGAAACTGACCCAGAATGTTCACTTTCAAACTCTGACAAGAGCACTCATACGGAGTCAAGCGGTCCTGAGAACTTTGCGTTTATTTATGTTACTGTGTGTGTGTTTGTGTGTACACGGGACTTACCTGATAAGTAGCCGGTCATGAGCTTGTCTAGTGTGTTGAACTGCTGACGGTACTTGAGTCTCGAGGCCTGTGGAACGGCCCAATCACTTGCGCCCATCTTGGGAGAGTTACTGGCCAAAGATGTGGTGGAGGAAGAGTTTGAACTACAGAAAGAGAAAAGAAAGGTGTGTCTATATGTCAACATATCACCTAAAGGGAAATGAAAAAATAATATCATATGGTCAGCTTTTTTTCTCTCTCCTTAAACCACTAATTGCTCAGAGACTCCCCGGTGTTATTCCTCAGCTCTTAATTAACTGCAGAGGAAGCTGGTGCAAGCAGCTATGCAGACAATGACTCTCAGACAATGAAACAAGACAGCAACATACTCTCAAGTTATGCTAATCAGCCATTCGGGGTGGTGCGGTGGTGGAATTGTTAGCACTGTCGCTTCACAGCAAGAAGGTTGCTGGCTCGAACTGGGGCTGGGGGAGTTTGCATGTTTTCAATATGCCTGCATGGATTTCTCCCACTGCCCAAATACGTCCATGTTAGGTAACTGTTGATTACAAATTAGCCGTGGATGTGAGGCAGATAAAGTGCTTAAAGTGTATAGAATGAAGCACTTTATGTATGTATCGTTAAATGTTGCTATTAGTCAATGCCAGTTAATAATGAGTCTGCAAGAAGAGCACATGACAGTCTGGGTTGATGCTGTTCATTTGAGAAGAATGGAAGAGCTTGCAACACTTTGTTCAGGTAAAAGGACGACAATGGGAGATGCCAAAACACTTTTCTCTCTGTGTATATGTATGTTTGAGGAAGAACAGACCAGAAAACCCCCCGAAAAAATTACCATGCATCTATCAGGATATTATAAAGTCTAACAGCGGAACCTGAAAGGTTAAAGAAGCTGTGGCATTAAACTGTATTTGCTGTACTTCTTGGTACTCTGGTGCCCTTAATGCTTACCTTACCACCTACACCTGAGGTCAAAGTGTTTTATGTGAGGCACCAAGCTATTCAAAACAATGAAATCAGATACTGTTCGCATTCTTTTCCAAACCCACATATAACACCGTGAGGTGGAGAAAGGATATTAGATACTCAAGAGGACTTGGCAGATATTAAGTATATTTAAACAAAACAGAGCTGAAAGTTTCACTGGCACAGACGTAAAACGACAAACCCTCAAGTCACTGTCGTATATTTCATTTAAAATATGAGCTAAAATTCAATTTTGATATAATTTTAGAAGTGCGATGGCCAAAAAGCAAAGAAAAAAAAATCTATTCAGCATACAATGACCCAGTAACAGTGAATTGATTTGATGGCCTTAAAAACATAGTCACCAGCTAATAAAACATGTATTTCAAATGGTAGCAGAAACTCAGCTGTCCTTATTTCTGGTGAAAAAGATCCAAGGAACTTAATTAACATTTTGTTTGCCTGTTTGATTTTACCTAACATCTTAACCTGAATAGGAATGACTGAAATGGGGACACAGTAGCTTATGGGAGCCATGTCTTACAAAAATGTGGGGCATACATGTAGGGGCCAATCTACATTATGGTGGGGTTAGAGGAAGAACTTTGAAGTCACAGTAGAGCAGTTTGTTCATTTTCCGTGGAAGATGAATATACAAAATTTGGGGGGAAAAAGAGACAAGTTGTTTAGAAAAATAGTTATGACTAATAAATCTTTATTATTCTTAGTAGTTAAAATTTATAATGACCTCTCCCAATAAGAATGCTTTTGGATTCCTGCTCTCCGATGTGACCCTAAACAAGTCAACTTCCTGCTATTGCCAAAAACCTCTGATTTCAAAATGTTTTTCCTGTTCACTCTGTTATCTCGGAGTGTCATCTCTGTTTGTGCACTGATTCCCTTTCCTGCAAAAATGCTGCATCTTTGGAAGCGCTGAAATCATGGCATGACTGTATCTGACTGAGAGTGTTCAAACAAGCATGTGTAGGTAATAAAAGGGACATTTTAAAAGTACTAAACTCTACATGGAACTGATATAAATATTTTGAAATTCGTGTTTCAACCCGACTTCATTTGTGTAGCATGCACACGCACAATCGATGTGAATCTTCTGTTCCACCACATCCCAAAGGTGCTGTAATGGATTGAGATCTGGTGACTGTGGAGAACATGCGAGTACAGTGAACTCATTGTCACGTTCAAGAAACCAGTTTGAGATGATTTGAGCTTTGTGACATGGTGTGTTTTTAATCCCATTTTTATTAGATACTAATAGTGAAATTTGTTTGGTAATAATCTCACCTGCTTGATCCCAGGTCGAGTAGAGAGTTGGCCTTTGACATGCCAGTGGATGGGGAGAATGCCATAGGAGAGGAGAAGCCAGAGAGAGGAAGTGCTGTAAATGAGGTTGGAAGCAGTTTGTTAATAGTAAAATCCCCATTTGACAAATTCAAGCTGATGTTTTAGTTTATACATGGAACTATATACAGAGTGTGCATGTCCTTTCCTTTAATAGATCAATTTATGATATGCTGTGAACATGCAGAGCGCAGTTGCCCTTGAAAGGTATGTACATCTAATCTTATCTCCTCATGCTTTACAGTCGCTGCACACAGAGCTCAAGCAGCAAGGTTATTGACATCTGGGTAAGAGATTGTGGTTGTCTGCAACCATGTGCTAAAGAGAGTCTCAAGAGCTGTGGCAGTGATATATTTTCATCAGCAGAGCGAGAGAGATAAAGACTGAGGAGAAACACCAAATAACAGGCTAATCTCGCACACTCTTATTAGATTGCTCATTTCACAGCCAGAAATTGTACTTGAGCAGACTGAGCAAGATTAAAGAGAACGGCCAGGGAACAGATGGAGGAGGTGAGAGATGAAGAGAACAGACTGAGATATAAGAGAAATCCAAACAGAAGATACTGCTAATGTATATATAACATACATTTTCCCACACTTGATATAAATGAACTTTTTATCTAAACTTCAGCAAAGACTGAGTGCATGAAAAGCGGCAGTGCTGCATCACATACACATACATACAGATCTGCCCATACTAAATGCAAGGCATGCACGCATCACAAGACATCACAAGACCTCGGGGAGTATAAAGATAAGGTGCAGCCCTCTCATATTCAAAGTGTAATCCTCACTGCATTACTGCACCACTGAAGCTCAGGACATGAATAACTACGCAAAATTTTAGCAAATCGTATTAATATACCAGTATCAATTTGCAGGAGCTATCTGTAAATGCTTTAGCTCCATATTGTTAAATAAAACATTTCCTCTCTCTGCAGAAATGCTAAAAAAGCAGTAACAAGGAAGTTGCAGATTTGAGCTTTATCAAACGAGAAATCGCAGAAAAATCAGCCGTTTAGTTCACATCACACGCAACTAAGTCATGTTAATGAAATATCTCAAACATTTATGTTGTGCTAACTAGGGTTAGGGTTAGCCGACAGGTGATTTTTGTTTTTTATTTGGACAGAGCTGACTCCAAGTCCTTATACTGAGATGAGTGAATCACTGGTTTAAGCTGGTGGTTTTACTAAATGGGGTTGCATCATTAAAAATGTCTTGGGTAGAGAGGATGTTAGTGACATTTAAAGATTTGCAAGGAGAAAAGATGTCAAAGTGACAGAAGTAACAGATTTTAGGGGTCTGAGAAATATTTGAACTTAAACTAACCTAATACTTTACAAATGCAGCTATTACTTTGATTTAATATTGTGCATACATAGAGAAGGAAATATCTGGAAATGTGATTAGGCTAACAGAACTGAAACAATATAGTAATTTAAATGGATGCTACTTATTAGACCTTACTGATATAAGATTTTTAAGACCGATATTTGATTTAAAAATCCAATATTCTGATATATTGACCGTTTTTTTTTCTTTTCTTTCAGGCAAACGAACAATAAACATTTGTTATGTGTACAATTCTGTGCAAAAGTCTTGAGCTGCCCTTCATTTCTTTATATTTTGCTTCCAAGGAGCGAGATTTTCTTGTCATTTTTTTAAGTGGTCATTTCTTTGTATTTTGTTAGGAAAATAAAAAATAGACACACACACACACAAGATTCCTGTCTCTGTTGCTTTTTAAGACACTATACACTCCTCCTTTTGTATTTGATCTTACATTGATGTGTGCCAAGTAAAATTAAATGGCTCTGGAACATGACATCACTGGTGCTAATCCATCCACCTGTTTTGATTTGCCCAGAATGGTTCTACTGCAGAACCAACCTGCATTGTTAGGAACAAGTGGTGGAGTGAGGAGGGCGCCGTTGTGGAGCCCAGAGTTTCCAAGCGGGGCAATAAGGGGCAGAGTCGTTGGCATTGGCACCAGGGGTTGCATTGAGGGCATGGGGGAGTTAACTGGAATGGGTGTTAGGATGGGCATGGCTGACATAGCTGACATGGATGACACACCAATTGACAGGTTTGGCATAGAACCCATTCCTATAAGAAGGAAACACACAGGCAAACATTAAGTGATCAGTGATTTCTTTTTCAAATACACAATTATCCCATTTTGAAATAAAATTCTTCTACCAAATCGGGCTGAAGAAGGGATGGTTGAACCACAATTGGTAACAGGAGGCTGCTTCATGATGACTGGCAAGGTGGAGGGCACGTTACATCCTTGAAGTTTAAGTTTGATGAGCTTCATAGCAATGGAAAACTCCAGTTTGTCCATTTTTCCATCGCTTTCCATGTCGGCAAGGTTCCTAAAGGAGGGAAAGAAGAAAATCTGGAATATACCATGATCCACGTGGAGCAAAGTGTACATTCCTTTTTTTTTCAGCTTTATTGAAACAATAGAAAAATCACTAGGGACAAGGTTGTGGTGGGATTAAATTCCAGTCTCATTTTACACACACACACACACACACACACACACACACACACACACACACACACACACACACACACACACACACACA
>JAVDPK010001735.1:296303-325384 GCA_034780415.1 Cichlasoma orientale | reverse complement strand
CACACACACACACACACACACACACACACACACACACACACACACACACACACACACACACACACACACAGTTGTAATTACAGGACGCCCCCACCCTCTCTTCACTCACATAGTTTACTAGGTGTGGCAGGCAGTGAAGGAAATAAATGCTCAACAGGAAGCTGAACCCAGGCCAATGTAACAAACCCGTTGTGACCAAAAGCAAACCTTGGACCTACTGACCCACATGCCCCTGCTTAGCATTATATTTTGACAAAGATTTGCCAAGTTGTCAGTCGGTGCTTACCAAATCTCAGCCAGGACTGAAGCAGGCAGGCCAGACTGCAGAAAGAATTTTCTTGCTTGTTCTCCTGCAGGTAAACAAAAATCACAGGGGTTCTGATGCAGCTCACTTATTCCTAATGACACAACCAGCTGTTAAACAGAAGCAAGTACGTGGTCTGTTTCATATGAGAACAGCCTACCTGAGATATAACCGAGGACCGGGAAGAGGGTCTCAAACTGTTTGTCATGTTTCGCCCTCTCCTCTGGAGTAATGGCCCACACGCTGGCTCCACCTGAACAAAACCAAGACACAGTTGTGGTATTTTAAATTCTTCAAATTTTCAATAAAACAGGACATTAATGTTGTTGATGTGAGTCGAGTTGAAACAAAATATGCAAACAGGAAATAAAGTTTGAGTTCACAACCTTTATTGGGTCCTGGTTCTTTAAAATAAACCTGCATCTGCTTGCAACCCCTCTGCACAGGGTGCATAACAGCCCGCCAACTTAGAGTGGAAAGCTTAAACTTAAAGAGCCATCTTCCTTAATGCATTCTATACATTAATTAAATTTTATTTATATAGCGCCAAATCACAACAAACAGTTCCCTCAAGGTGATTTATATTGTAAGGTAAAGACCCTAATAATACAGAGAAAACAACAATCAAAATGACCCGCTATGAGCAAGCACTTGGCGACAGTGGGAAGGAAAAACTCCCTTTTACCAGGAAGAAACCTCCGGCAGAACCAGTCTAAGGGAGGGGCAGTCATCTGCTGCAACTGGTTGGGGGTGAGGGTAGGGAGACAGGATAAAAAACATACTGTGGAAGAGAGCCAGAGACTAATAATAACATTATAGTTTGAATTCAAAAGGAAAAGAGCAAATATCTAATAAAATGTGTTGGGGACCATCTAAATAATCAGTCACAATCGGCATGGAGCCATTTGAAAATGTTGCACATTATCAAGTAATGCATTCATACGGTTCACTTGGTATGGCCCCAGAACTGGGAAATAATTTGTAAGGAAGAAAAATGAACATGAAAGAAGAAAGCTCTACAAATTTAATCCCTTATGGGTGGAGAGTGATCCACCCATCCCCACAAACACATTCAAACACATTTAAAATCAGCAATAAAACCCCAGCCAGACATGCTTATACAAAATTCAGCTTAGTCTTTTTTTTTCTCCCTCACCATAAAAAATGTGTGCATAATTTCCAATCCAAATGAGAATTTCAGCTCAGATGAAAACTCTCTTAAGCAGCTCACGACGATGATTAATGTATAAAAATGTCCAGTCAGCTTTTTTTCTACACAACTCCACTCTTGCATATCTCAAGGTAAGTTCAGGGTTGGCCATGATTTAAATATGAAGTCTAATGTGCTGTGTGAGGGATATGAAACTCAAGTCTTACTCAATTTCATGGAACGACTTTAACAGAGTGGGAGTGAAAGATTATATTCAAGGATGACAATCAATTCATCATTAAGGGAGAGCATGGATGCATCAAACCAGAACACAATCGCGACATATTTCACGCCTTTTCTCAAACTATTTTAACAGAACTCGGAAGCTCAGACGGCTCTCCCCTTATGGCAGCATCTGAACAACAGATGAAGATAAGGAGACAATGACAGATAACAAGCCTCACAGTGCATAGTGAAGAAGACTGATGTACATAACAAGTGAAGCTGAGGGATGGGCTAATGCAGTAAAGTCTATTCAGATAGCAGAAAGAGGTTGGCATACGAAACAGACACAAACATGACTCAAGTGGGACAAACAACAAACTTTCTCGTGTTCTTATTTAGCTCACGTCCTGACAAGCTCGTCATCCTCTGCTCGACAGATGCGCTTCCCTGATGCTGACAGCTTTTACCATAGTGATGGTGGTACAGACTTCAAACAAAACGTGTACAAAGATTTCACAAAAAAAGTGGGATCTAGTCGGGAGTGAAGGCAACATGTTGGGTTCGTCTTCTGATTGATTCATCAAGTTATAAAAAAAATCTCTTGCTTCTTTTAAATTTCTCTTAAACGCTTCGGTTATTCTTTAGCAAATAAAATCCTGCCTCTGAAATAGAATCAGTTTTGGGAAGGAAAACAGCAATACCTCCTTAAAGAATCTGAATGAAATCTCTCCTTAAAAAAATACACGGACATGGCTGAATATGTTACTACTGTAAATCTTTTTAATGGAATTTGAGTCCATTGCTTGGTTATTAGGAGTGATTCTAAAACGAGTCAGAATCCACAAAACACAATCGGTCTTCCTGTTTGCGATACACCACCTCCTCAGTCTCCAGGCCACAGTCACACAGGCCTGGAGAATGGTTGGCAACCCCCTGGCAACCACTGTTCACTAGAGAAAAACAGTTGGCAAGTGGTTGTTGGAGCCTGCTGACAGTTGCTGTGAAATTGGTTGCAAAAGCCCCAGTCACGCAGGCCAAGAGACCGGTCAGTGACCCCAAGTGTTTGCTAAGGAAAAATGTGTATTTCCCATCTGGTTGGTGAGTGATTGCTGGCAGTTGTTAGGTGAAAGTGGTTGCAATGAGGTATATGGTGCTGCACTGAAAACCTCCTTGCAATCGCTTTGGTTACTATGAGTTGTTTGCAAACAACTGCCAACTAAGAACAGCCATGCACCACCACCCACAGACTCAAGAGAGAGCTATCAATCTGTCAGTCCTTTCCGTATGACACATGCTGATCCACTCAGTGTGGTGTTTGTGCAACCTCGGAGGTCTAAAGGCATCATAGACCTGTTATTTTTCAGTCTCGTGTGGCTGAACACCACTTGCCCCTCTAAGAAGTTGATTTCAGAGCGCATGGGGTCAAGTAACTAGTTAGCATGCTGGAGATTCATTATCGGTATTATATTTTTCAGGGACGGCACAGTGGTGTGGTAGTTAGCACCATCCCATCACAGCAAGAAGATCCTAGGTTCGAACCGCGTGTTCTCTCTGGGTACTCTGGGTTCCTCCCACAGTCCAAACACATGCATGTTAGTTTAGTTGGGATCCTAAATTGACAAGTGTGAATGTGAGCATGTCGCTCTGTGTTAGCCCTGTGATAGACAGCTGTCACAGGGTGAGGGTGTACCCCACCTCTCACCCTGTGACACCTGGGATAGACCCCAACCCAACCAAGACCTTTATTTGGATAAGCAGAAAAAACAATGATTGGACCTTTTTGTGGAGATTTTATCTTCATGATCAATTTATGATTGAAAACAAATTATGAAGAAACATGTTCTCATGGTCTCAGCTGTTTTACATAAAAGAGTTTGCGTATCACAAAAAGGGCCGAATCTGCTTCACAATTCAGTCCCCTTTTATATTAAACTGCAGTAAGGACATGATTATAACTGTCTTTTTACTCTGGATACTAATTTCTGCTTGGAACAATTTATAATAAAAAATATCTCAAACCAGGAAATGCAAGAGTCTCAAAGATCTCAATCACCATCATAGGCTATTACAAAAAGATAATATTAAAACGTGTCTTTCAAAATAAGTGCGACAGAATTAAAATTTAAGTAGATTATTAATCTCTGAGTGATTTCTCATCAGCAATAGCAGATATCTTGGATGGAAGGTTATCAATCAACTTCCATTATTATATTATAGTAATAGGAAAGAAATGTTGAAAGATAGATCTAACGTAGATGTAAAATATTCAAATAGACAGAAACTGTATTTTCAGAACCGTAGCCATAATAACATGAAAAATAAAAAGATTCTTTGGGTTATTTTGGGTTTCTGTCTTCAGAGACGTAGCTTCCAGGCTCTAATTTATTCAAGTGCTTCAGGAAATACCACCCTGCCCATGATGGAACTTCCACCCTAGCTCTAACCCAAACAATCCGCTGGCTCTTGTTAAACATACTTCACATACAGAGGAATGACACAATGGACAGCAGAGCTTCAGTAACCGCAAAACTATGCAGCCAGAAAATAAAAGTAGAGCAACTTTAGATTTAAAAGCAAGAAGATTCAAATTTTTCAAAAATGTGGGAGCTGGGCAAATATTTTGCCCAAACCTTTGAGATGGTTTCAGTGTCTAAACAACACCTGTTAAGGTGTATACTTTCCCCTGATAAAGGGAATGTTAGCAGCTCGCAGCAGCTGACCCACTTTTGCCACCGTCAGCAAAATGCTGCCATGAAAAGGCGAAAGTAATTAATCTCTGACTCAGATGTGAGGATTCTTCACATTGTCTCATTGGCTTTGATAGCCCCCCATTTGAAGCTATTGTAGGTAAGAAAGGGAAGGCGATATTTAGCACAGTGCCACTGGGACATGTAGCTCGCATGGCCACATCCACAGGCCTGTCAGTTCATTCATTCTGTGTGTCAGTGAGGGCTGAATGCTATGTGAGTAAGTGGGGCACGGCAAAGCTCCTTACACAGCAATGGCAGAATCCATAGGGGTCTTCTGTGGCTTGATATTTGTGCTGGAACCATATGGCCACTCAGTATGACACCAGATAAAAAGATGTTACACTTGTGAATTACTAGTACATGTAACCTGACAGTGAAGACTCTGTGAGGCTACAGGCTCGCACAGTCTCGTTACAGATGCTGATACCTCAACTCATGATATCTGCCATTTCAAGCACTCTTGTGATTGGGTATGAACGGATTTTAAACTAAATCTTTCAAATTTCCTTTTTGGATATCGACTGCCTTTTGTTCACTTCTCTGCCACAAGTATTCCACGCTGCTTCAATAATGTTGAGGTCCAAGCTACGACAGTCTTCCCCATGTTTTACAGATGGCTGGAGACACTCGCGGTGTTCCCTCTCTCCTGACCTCCTCTGTACAGACTGACGGTTGAAGATGATAGCTGTTCTTGTATAATTTGCCATACCTCTGCATTTTTTCCCTGTTTCCCTTCCTTAAGAATGGCTTCCTGACAGCCACCCTTCCACTGAGACCGTGTCTGATGAGGCTTTGGTAACAGCTGACGGATCAGCTGAAGAGGGTGATGTATCTCTCAGGTCATGTGTGAGGTCTTTGTCTGGATTTTTCCCCGTTTCTTAAGGACACGACTTTCAGATGCTGTTCATCTGCTGTAGATAGCTGAAAGCAGCCAATGTCCAAAGAAAAAAATTGAAAAACTTTGAGAAAATCTGGAGAACATCTGCTCAAGACCACTTAAAAAAAATGACAAAAAAGTCTGGCTGCTTGGAAGCAAAACAGAAATAAATAAGGGATGCCTCAATACTTTTGCATAATACTATATTGACATAAATAATTATTTGCTGGTACGTTAATGATATAAAACCTATAAGCAAGTCGTGAGCTTTTTAGTGTATAATTTCTGTGTGTCTGTCTTGTGTTCAGAGTCGAAGCTGATTCAACGTTTTTGTCCTTTCTGTGAACCAGATTTCCCAGTAGTGTGTGTGTGTGTTTGTGTGTTTTGTCTTCATCCTTTGATCACAGAACATAGTTACTGCTCCTCAAACCGCTCCACGGAAAACCCCTAAGAGAGAATGTGTGTGTGTGTGTGTGTGTGTGCCTGCGTGTGTGTCTTATCTACACACACCTAATTTTTCAGTCTAACAGAGCACCAAAACACACAACTACACTCGCTCTGTGCTTTAATCCCATCCACTGGAGTGGCACAGGGGGGGGGAAAAAAAGAAGAGACTCAAGAAACACATAATGGGTATGTGATGAGCTCCTCCCTGGAAACACATTATATGGGAGGCAGAGCCATTTGCGTTATTACACTCTCATTAACACGGTGAGCCTGCAACGAGGCATTTGTAAAGTCTTTAGTCAGAGAATTTTAAAAACAGGTGAATTTTATGCAACTGTTGTAGAGGAGTGAGTTTCTGTGTACATTCAGGTGTTGCAGAGACTGTTGAGCCACTGCAGTTATCTAAAACATCAGCTCGTCCTCCGTGGGTGAAGTGCTTGATATGTAAATAGCTATGAAAGCAGAGATGTGGTTTCCCCCCAGAGGACGAGAGCTGGCTGTTTGGGGTATTGACTCGAGTGTCTCCTTAGGATTTTGCAGCCACCTAGACAACGGCACACAGGCTGACAAAGGGAAGTGAAAACACACAAGGTAAAGGCTGCTGAATAGGTGAGCCGTGACACTATTGGTTTAAATTCTGCACAAGTGGATCCTGTTCCATGAGGGTGCAGCACACTTTTTTTTTTCTTTGTATGGGTTCTGTTACATTGTCTCAATAATGTCTGATGGTGTAATGTGTGAAGAAAAACAAGTTAAAAAAAAGATAGGGTACATAATGATTTAAAGACAACAAGAAAAATAAGTATAAAACCAGCAACAGAATAAAGTATCAAAGAGATATTTATGTAGCCAAATTTTTGGCTGATGAGGCCTGAAACTCAAGCTTTTCAGTCTATTTGGAGTACAGTCAAGTAGTAGCAGGTATAAAGGACAGTTTCTTTGTTTGTTAACCCATGAATCACATAACAGACAACTTAGCAAAGAACCAAGTTTAAATTGTATCTTTAGACACTTTGTTACAAGCAGCCTATCACAAAAACCTATAATTTGTTCCCATTTCTCCCATGTTGGCATTGCCAAAGATAATACAGTCTCACAGACAGTCCCACAGACATAATAAAGTAGTTTTGCACCAACAAGGTGATTCCCAATTAGCTGAAAATGTGGCGTAACTAGTGTGCAGTGTGTCTTTAAAAATTTTGAGGAAAGTGGACAAATGGAGGACAAAAGAAGGAGTGTCAGGCCTAAAAAAAACAAACTATCTACAGCAGATGAAAAAAAAAATACTGTCAGATTTTGATCCACCATGCAATACCATCTGGAAATTGAAAATGACTTCATTTTTCAGCATGACAGTGACAATGACACTGGAACACTGTCAGCCATGGATTGGCCTCCCCAGAGCCCAGACCTCAACGTTACTGAAGCAGTGTGGGATCATCTTGACAGAGAATGGAACAAAAAGCAGCCAACACCCAAAGAAGAGCTCTGAATGTCCTCCAAGAAGCCTGGAGAACTGTTCCTGAAGACTGCTTAAAGAAAAGACGAGAAAGCTGCCTCAGAGAGTTCAGGCTGTGCTGAAGAATAAAGGTGGTCACACCAAATATTGACTTTCAAGCTCAGTAGAGTTGTACAGACTCCATTTTTATTGTATTTCCATGCATGTTTGCACATGTTTCACATAAATCACTGCAAATATTTCCCATTTTCATAGCAAAATATAAATAAAGGAGTGGTAGCTCAAGACTTTTGCACAGTAATAGCTAATTGTACATGCATGTTAGTCCACGTAAGTCACTTTTTTGAAACTGGTGGCGTTTATAAAGATACAAAAGTCAGAATCAAAGCAAGACAACAGAGTCAGTAAGGAGCAGAAAAGGGGGATAGGTGGTGCTGTCTGTTTTGGTTTGAGGTGCCGCTCCAGTGCATACAGCACCTTCAAAATTAATGAAAGGTAATTATATTCCATATTACTTTTGGCCCTCTTTCCTGAAGGGGTTTGTACAAGCTACAGCTCAATAACTTCCCCCAAAAAAAGTTGGATCAAAGATGGGTTTACTTAAAGCCTGAGCCTCTCTGTTGGCAGATCAATATCCCATTATCATGATTTTACACCTCACACCTTGCATTCAAAACAAGCAGTTACTCATAACCAAAAAAAAAGGCGTTTAAGCTGACCAAAGCAGAGGCACTCGAATGTTCAGTCTTGGCAGGAGGACGACCAGAGGGAGAGATTAAAGTTTAGAAATGAGGCATAACACAGCAGCTGCTTATTGCTCTCAGACCTTTTTCTGCCCTTTAAAGTAAATTCCAGCCCTCATTCTCATCTCAGCGAAATCCCAAATCAGCCTAGCACAGACAGACGCATCATGAGTGCAAACACATGTCTGACAAAGGCAAAAACAAAGTGTTCTTACCATTCATGGTTGCAGGTGGAAGGCACGGGCAGAGAGGGAAGTCCTCTACTCAGCTGGCGAGCCCTCAGACATCTGCAGAGAAAGAGAGAGGGTGAGAGAGAGAAAGATGTGAGTTTATTGTGTGTGTGTGTGTCACGAAGCAGGGGAGGTATAAGTGAGGAATGCAAGCAATGCAAGTGTGAATGAGGAAGACGGCAGAAATGATACAAATGCATGCAGGAGCAGAGAAAAACAAAATCTCAGCTCCTTGTTAACAAAGCAAGGAAGGCAGAGTGAATGGTTAATATGGTGAGGGACGACAGAACGAGGAAGGGGAAGAGGAGGGGAAAATGAAAAGAAAAGGATGGGGACCAAATAACAGAGACAGTCGGGGCTACAGACAAAGCCAGTATGGAGCAGTACACAAGAAGCGGACAGACAGCTGAAGGATAGAACTGGGGAAGAAATGATAGAGGTCTGTGAGAAAGCCTGCATTTATTACTGCTCTCCCCGAGATTAAGGATGGTGGCTATGCTTTGCAAATCTTCATGTATCAGCTTGGCTCTTTTGTCTCTGACATTTGGCTTTCTACGCAAGTATCTCATTTGGATGGTTTTATTAGTAATAATCCAAATTTTGGACCTTTTCAAGCCGTATGTATACTCTTAAACAAAGAAGATAAGATTCATCACCGTTTTGGGTGCAGTCTGCATCCACAATGGTGTGCCAGCAGGGAGCCTGGCCCACCTGATAAGATTCATTGATGGGATCTTTGGCAGACTCCCAGGAGGTAGAGGGGACAGATAAGCCCATGCAGGTAACACTTAAATTAGAAAATGAGCCCTGCATGTATGGGGTGTCATTCATTTAAACACTGTGCTCAACCCTGCTGCATAAAAATCCTCTGGAAGACAGGTTCCATAGTGAGTCTGTAATTTCCAGTATTCTTGATTTTTCTTGCTAGAAACATTTGTTTTAATTTTCCAGTTCAGTTGCTCTGGCAGCGTATTCCCCGCATTCTTGATCATTCATGCTGGCCGAGTCCTCTAACTGAAAACGGACACTTTGCTATAGATGGAGTTTCCAGTTCCTTTAGTTTCTTGTTCCATTATAAAGCTGTGCTCAGAATTTTACATCCACTCATCATGGGCATGAAGGTCATGGTCATTTTAGGCTTTTAATTATTTCTTTGAACTGTTCTTTTTTCCAGGGTGGAATGACTGTACACCATACAACTTTAATGACTTTAAAAAACAAGAATTTACATTGGAGGAGTAAAGGTGAGGCTTTCAGACCTAAGAGCACTGCACCAATTGTCACGCATGGTGGTGGTAGCATCATGCTCTGGGGCTGTTTTGCTGCATTGCACAAAGTGGGTTAAATAATGAAGCATCACATTTTTCAACTTCACCTCAAATCAACAGCTAAATGGTTGAAACTTAGACACAGTTGGATGTTCCAACAGGACAGTGATCCCAAACACATGTCAAAACTGTTTAGGGAATAGATAAAGCAGGCTAACATTAGGCTTCTGGAATGGCCCTCCCAAAACCCCGACCTCACCTAATATTGAAAATTTGTTGACTGCGCTTAAAAGCCGGGTAAGTTCCAGGAAACCAGCCAATTGAAATTAACGCTATACGATTCTGCCAAGAAGAGTGATCAAATATCCAGTCAGAATTGCGCCAGAAGCTCGTTGACGGCTACCAAAAGCGTCTGGTCGAGGTGCAACACGCTAAAGGACATTTAACCAAATATTATTGGGGGTGTATGCATATTTGAGGCTGTATGTATAGTCCATTCCACTCCATCCAACCCCTCGTTTCTCTCTGCGTGCCTATAGCTAACAAGCAATGTTTCTCCCCATCAACTGTGATTGTTGTCAGCTCTAAGCAATCTCCTTTTCTGCTTTCACAAAGTCTTTCCATCACAACTTTTTCCTCACTGCACCTTTCACTCTGTCCTTTCCATTTCAGCTCCTCTGTTTCTTATTCATCATTCATTCAAACGCATCTCTTATACTTCTTCCTGCCCTTATTCCCCTTCTGCTCTTATTACACTATTGCTCCATCATTTGCTTCCCTGTTTTTCGTGCGAATTCCTGGAGGGGAGACTGTGGCTGTGTCGTAGTATAAATCATTGTCTGCACATGCCGGCACTGCCAATTACTTAAGAGCAATGAACAGCCCACTGAGGCTCATGCCTCTGTATATCTTGAGCGTCTTCGCTGGCACCTCTGTGCGAACTCACACACAGCATAAGCAACAAATAATTCACGCCTACTAGTAAGCAATGTTGACATTTACGGACTAAAATCACAAATTTATTAAGGAAAATACAAACTAAAATAGAAACGCAGGAAGCAGCTACAGAGAAACAATCTTTTTATAGTGAATGGAGGCTAACAGAAGCTGGATTTTGGGGATGAGTGATGACACAGATGCTAGGGAGTAAAACAATGGAGGCTACTCTTCAGTATTTCACAAAGTAGCTTGACTTCACTACATGTGCTGAATACAACTGTATGTTACCAACAGAGTCATCTTTTTCTGCATTACACTCTGTAATGAAACAGTTATAATGGTTAGTTTCAAAATTGGCTCGCAACACATATACGCTAAGTTAACCTGAAATTACCTCGTTATACCTCTACATAATTTTAGATGTCTGGCTAAATGTCATATTATTATGACAGACGGATGGACGTCTCGTTATCGGATAAGCGCCACTGAATGTCGTCTGTTGACGACAGCGGAGCTAAAAAAAAATTAAAAATTCACCTTCAGTTTTCTTTTTCTTATAATTAGGTCATAATTTGAAGTCAAAGTCAACTTTGTTGTCAATACTGCAGTATGTACAGGACATACACAAAGTTTCCCAGTGTGCAGCAAGAATTAATTACATTTAAAACAGAGACTGAGTGTGTGAGCAGCAGCAGTATAGTCTTGTATGGTATTTGGGCATCAGCACATTTATGTAGTTTTGCCTCTCTATACCACCACAGTGTATTTTAAATCAAACAAACAGCATATAACTGAAGTGCAAAAAACATCTGAAGGAGCCCACATGGTTCTGGGAAAAAAAAATCTATTTGGACAGACGAAACTGAGATGAACTTGTACCAGAATGATGGGAAGAGAAAAGTATGGAGAAGCAGCTCATGATCCAAAGCAAACCACATTAATTGTCTAACTGGGACGGGCGTGTCTGGATGCCAGTAGAAATGGGCTGCTAGAGTTTGCTGTTGATATGAGTGCTGATAGGAGCAGCAGGACGAACTCTGAAGTGTACAGGGCAACGCTGTCTGCTCTGATTCAGCCAAATGCTGCAAATGGGATATTCTTCAATGGCCAAGTCAGTCACCTGATCTCAACCAACAGAGCATGCTTTTCAGTTATTAAATACAAAACTGAAGGCAGAGAGAGACCCACAAATTAGCAGCAACTGAAGGCAGCTGCAGTAAAGCTGCAGAGGAAACACAGCATTTGGTGACGTCTATGGGTTCTATGGAGCCTGTCCCAGCTGACATAGGGCGAGAGGCAGGGTACACCCTGTACAGGTCGCCAGGCTGTCGCAGGGCCAACACAGAGTCACAGACAACCATTCACACTCACATTCATTACATTAGATTGGCCAATTAACCTAACCCCAGTAAGTGCATGTCTTTGGACTGTGGGAGGAAACCGGAGTATCCGGAGAAAACCCGCGCAGACACGGGGAGAACATGCAAACTCCACACAGTGGGAGAGAGAGAGAGAGGCCCGAGCCAAGGTGGAATCGAACCCAGGCCTTCCAGATGGTATTGTAACTGTGAGGCACCGTGCTGCCCCATCTTGATTGTTTGATTTAAAAGCCACTGTGGTGGTTTTGTAGATGGAAAAAAAAGCATGTGTTCAGAAACACATAGACCTAGCTGTAGCTTGTTTCACAACCCTGAACATGACAACTCATTGGTTGTGTGGGATGTTTAATTAAAAAAAAAAAAAAAAAAAAGGGAAAGGAAAAGAAAAGGCATATAGTCTGGACCTCCGGCATAAACTGCCTGTACATAAAATATGAAAGCTGCCTTTACAGCTCCAACACTTTTAGATTAAGCTTGAAGAAACAGATTGTGCTGTACTTGCATGCCTCTTTTCATTTCAGTGACTTTCTGGAGCCTCTGTTCCTTTCTATGACTCATCTTTGCTGGTGTGTAGATTCAAGCATCGAAATGATGATGCAAATTCTGTTCTTTAGAAACAGAAAAAATGTCTCATGGCAAGCGAATGCACAGACCTTTACACACGGTAAAGATGCCGACTACTCAGTCTCCCACCTCACTTGAAATGCTCTGCCTTTAGCATTGACTTTCCTTTTTGTTGTATTGTGCTGAAACTGTGTGGGTAACTCATTGTCATGTAGTAAAACCTCATAAGTGTCTCAACTGAGATGAGATCGCACAGATGATTAAATAGTCCTTTAACACAGAAAGACGTGCACAGTGTTAGATTAATGGGTGATGCTAAATTGGCTGTAGGTGTGCGTGGTTGTCTGTCTCTATGTGTTAGCCCTGTGACAGACTGCCAGCCTGTTCAGGGTGTGCCCTGCCTCTTGCCCTGTGGCAGCTGGGATAGGCTCCCCTGACCCATTCATTAATGCACAGCTCTCTTAAGGTCCTGCCACAGCATTTCAGTGGGGTTGAGGTCTGGACTTTGACTGGGCCGCTGCAACACTTTGGTTCTGTTCTTTTTCAGCCATTCTGTTGGAGATTTGCTGCTGTGCTTGGGATCATTGTCCTTGACTGATCAGTGAAGTTTGAACTGTCAGACAGATGGCCTCACATCTGACTCTAGAATACTTTGGTATACAGAGGAGTTCATGGTCAGCTCGATGACTGCAAGGTGCCCGGGTCCTTTAAAGCGCTAACTGCGGCCTGTAGAGTCTGAGATGTAGCTCTTGGGTTTTTGCAGGTTCTCTGAGCGCTGCATGGGGTAAATTTGCTGGCAAGATTGTGTCACTATGTTAACACACACCTGAACTGCCCAAACTTCTGCTTTTATAGAGGTGGTCACACTTGCTGATGATCAATTAATCAAGCGCATTTGATTAGCAGCGCGTGGCTGCTACTTACCCTCTTAATTCCTATGGAAGCAGTAAGGGTGTACTTGGATCTTCACAAGACTGCAGGAGCCCTGTGAAAACTTTCTTTTTCACAGGGCTCTGTGCTATTTGTGTGCGCCTAACACCTCCATGTGCAAACATGCATAGGTATTTAGCAGAGTCTCATCCACCCTTATATGCAAACCTGTTGGTACCCTGATGTGTACGTGGTGTCAAATATAACATTATCTCCTGTTGGCCAGGTTAGAGAGACTTGTCTGTTCAAACAGGACATGCTATATCCTGGATAACAACAGCACTGAATCAACAAAAGGCACAGAGGACACCCTCTACATCAACACTGACTGTACCTGCACAGTTTCACAACAAAATCTTACCCTGCTTGAATTCCCTTGGATGTCTTGAAATAACTTTAAAATGTCATTATGCTTCTTTGATTGGATTTACCTTATAGAGCGGCCCCTGCTGATATGGCAGGTGTGGTGAGGAGTGATACAGGATACGAGGCATCTCGCAGCGCTACTTGAAATCGTGCCAAATGAAATTCTGGACAAATATTATTGCAAAAGCACTAATGGGGAAAGATAACCCATTATAATTTCTAGTGTAGAACAAATAACTTTCAAGCACAAGTTAAGTTCCAGTTTTGGTGTCTTTAAGGAGCGACTAAATAGGAACATAAGGAGGAAAATGGCACACACTATTTTCACGCTTTTAATCCATTTGTTATATAGGTTCTCACTACAGTGCCTGCAGTTAAGGCAAAGTATCCCAGACAGTCTCTCCCATTAGGTCTACCTTGATGGTACACGTGTGTTTGAAAAAAATGTGGCATTTAACATTTTGAAAGTTTCTAACGTGGGGAACAGGACCTCCTAAACCCTTTAAGGGCCAGCAGCACTGAGGAATAACATGAATCAAAGAACCTTTGACTCTGCCCAGCATGCTGATTGACACCTGGGTGCACCACACTGAACCGGTCTGATGTGCATATCAATGTTTCGGCCTGTGTGCGCGGAGCGTGTCTAACACACCCTCCTCACACAGAGGGGGACCCTGTTCTAGCAGACACAGCCCAGGAAGCTGTCCGAAGGCTGATGAAGAAAGAAGCCTGTGTGCATGTGCTGGTATTTTCCTCCTATTCACAAGAGAGCAGACATGCATTGACTCAAAGATGCACGCACACACACACACACACACACACACACATACGCCACACACCTTCCCCCCCGGTGTGCTGCAGGTGAAAATCGGGGACGCTTCCGACAGACGAATCATTCTAATCCTTTCGGTACATTTATGGGTCAGCTCAATGCAATGATTCACCAAAGCCTCTTTTTTTATATACTTCCTTTACCCTCCCCTCACCCCAACACTGAAAAACACACACTCAGCAGCACCTTCTTTGCCTACGTACTTTAAACACAAGAATATTATTATTGCCAAATTAACCTCAATCCATGCCACTACAACTGCCATATGAGAAAACACCCTGAAGCACATCAACTTTCTCTTTCACCATAATAATGAACATGCTGGTGTACTGTACACTTAAGTGAATGTGTGTGTATTATGCAACGCTTTGAGTCTTGGCAGGTGGATATGCAACAGTCCCTTCTGGGATAAAGCCAGATGTCACAGAAATTGCAGTTAGATGGACTTTGCCACTTCAGCAAAGAAAGTCTCCTCTTTCTGTTTTCACTGAGAGCAGCAGAACACACAAATACACACACACACACACATACACACAAAGCAATCTCTATAATTAGTCTATGCTGCAGTGATTCAACACATACATACATAAACAGCTAAAGCTGCCCCAGTCATCTCATACAAGAATGGAAATCTGCACTTCTCGTAAACTATTAAACAGCTGATAACACTTTTATATATCAGGAAACAGGGAGACCGCAAACACACTCCACGGGCTTCAAACAAAAGGCCCTGCTTGTGTTATAGTTCCCAGCTTTTAATAGAGAACGGTCCGAATGTAAGTCACCTTTTAGGAAAATTGCTGGGCCTATGAAGGTTACCACAGCCACCCAGCAGACCACTAAAGTGACTTTGAGAAATATCACACAGATTTTCTTCCCCAGGTTAAAGACAGCAGTAATTTTCAGCTTGTTTAATGGTCACGTGGAAGCCTGTCATTTCCTTTAAGTGCTACCTCAGGGAACACGGGAATGATCTCTGGAGTTACATCTTTTGTCATAAAAACAAATGTCGCTGCCTGCTGTTTTTTCTTTTTTGCATTTATTTACAATTTCTCTAGCATACAAAAGGACACTTGTTTACAACGAATTTGTATATATTTAGCATTAACAGGGTCAAATGACAGCATATTATCTTGAATACAATAAGTGGTCATTTAAAGCCTACATCTATTTTGGCTGCTTAAAAAAAAAATCAATTTCTCTTTAAATTTAAGTTAGTTCCCCCTTTTTCCTCTTATTTAAACAAGCAAAATTAATGAATAAACAGTAAAAAGATCTGAAGAACCAGCTTTCAGCCATATGGGGTGCTCTTCATCCATAACGCAGACAATAGACTATCACTGAGACAGCTTTGAGAAAGCCACATATTTACAGGATCAAACATTAACAATGGGCTGTACTGCATGTAGAGAAACCTCGGTGTTAATACGCTGCACTGCCTCGCCTTTTTAAATGCTTGGTTTAATAAAGCAGGACAACCCACTTACCTTGAAAGAACAGGTAGGGGAGGAAAAAAAATCTACAGCGACAGTATCCAGCATGTCATACATTTTTGTTCTGTCCCGTATAAGCGTGCTAATGATTTCTGTTCATTTACCTGTTGCGGTAGAATAGCGGTGCTGATCGGCATCCAGGCTGACGATCCAGCTACTGAAGGAGGGAGGATCGATCCAGCAGCCGGGCGGGTGTGGAACTGGAAATGGGCGTCTTCAGCTCAAAGAGTCAAGCTGAGCGGAAGTGCGCTCAAGACTTCCGGAATTGTCTTTCAAAATAAAACTCAGAACTGAACGAATGACGGTTCAGTTCCTTCAAAGGTACTGCGCAAAAGTCTTGAGTCACCCCTCATCTCTATGTTTTGTTAGGAAAATGGGAAATAGGTTCAAACATTCACAGGAACGCAGTATATAAGGGAAAACTGAGTTTGTACAATAATATTATTTGGTATGAGGCAGCTTTCTTGTCATTTCTTTAAGTAGTCTTCAGGAATAGTTCTCCAGGCTTCTCGAAGGACATTCAAAGCTCTTCTTTGGATGTTGGCTGCCTTTTGTTCTGTTCTCTGTCAAGAAGATCCACCACTGCTTCAATAATGTTGAGGTCTGGGCTCTGTGGAGGTCAATCCATGGCTGACAGTGTTCCACTGTGTTTTTTTCTATCCAGATATGCTTTACCGCACTGGCAGTGTGTTTCATTGGAACACTGAAAAATTAAGTTCTGAGTTTATAATTCCATCAATTTTGACAAGATCCCCAACACCACCGCCTGAAATGCAGCATAAAACCATGACAGAGCCATGAGACCATTTCTGATGAGGCTTCAGTGAACAGTAGATGGATCGGCTGAAGGGCCGGATGCATCTCTCAGCTCCTGTATCAGTTTCTTTGATTAATAATTCTCCTATTTCTTAAGGACATGACTTTCAGATACTGTTCACCTGCTGTGGATAGTTTTTTAGGCCTGACACTCCTTCTTTTGTCCTCCATTTGTCCAGTTTCCTCAAAAATTTTAAAGACACTGCACACTAGTTGCACCATGTTTTCAGCTAATTGCACTTTGGGAATCAGCTTGTTGGTGCAAAAATACTTTATTATGTCTGTGAGACTGTAAATTTAAACACAAGACTGTGTTTAAATTTTTGTGCAGCTTTTTTTTTCACATTATAAATCCTTAATAGGTCGCAGGGCTGCACGTGAGCCTGAAAATTGTTTTCTACACGTTTTCAACGCGCACTTCACTCGACTTGTAAGCCATCATATTTATGCTTAAAGTCCACCTAAAACAAAAACTGATAATTTCCCAGAGTTTTTATTTTAGACAACTGGGGATATAATTTTCATTCTTCTTCTATCCACTTAGAAAAAGTCTTTGCTTTAGCTTTCTAACTTACACAACCGTTTCCTTTCTGTATTTAGTGACTGTTTGCAGCCATATGAATGCTCCAGCATACACACAGCAGCTTAAACTTTGTTGTATTTTTATAATGTTCAAACATTTTAATAAAAATAAGCTAATAAGTTGCATATATATAACTAATAAACCCACATACATTCAGTGTCAGCACAACCAGATATTTCATGTCACTATGTCTGCACTGTGAAGCTACATGTACATGCAAAACTACAGGGTGTCAGCTTCCCTTACTCATTTTTCCCTTTACATTTATGACTTGACCAGTAACCATTTGACCTTACATTTGTGGCTTTTAATATTTTAATGTTTGCTGGAGGAGGTCAAAGACATGTTCCTGCAGTCCAAGCAGCGCGGCCCATACCTCTCATATATATATACACCTATTAGGACAACTTTTTCCATCAGGCCTGTGATGAGGGAATTCCTCTGAGATTCAGCCACGTGTAATTAATGTTATATAAGGTTTGTACAGTATTAAAAGTCCCAAAAGGAAACAGTAAGTTATGCTGGTATGGAGCACCATCAACAGCCCAGTTTTAGTATTACATCAAAATTATACATCAAGTCTCATCTTTAAGCTGCTAATATGAAAATTTCAGATAAGTACTGTATATTTAATCCTAACAAATATATTTCACCACTTGCCATTAAAAAGAGGAAAGACAAATCATTTAGAAATTTTTTTTTTAACTTGTTTAAAACGAAATTGTTATTTAATTGGTAAATAAGCTAAATACATGTTTCTATACCCAAATTTGAGCCAGTGCACTCAACCACTTCAACCACTAAAACTAACTTTTCTGTTCAGGAAGGCAAGTAAACAGCTGCGATTTGGCATCTTAAACAAAAACTAACAATATGCTTTATTTTTTTCAGTGTTTTTTAAACAGCAAACTTGAAAATTAGCAGATAAATTATATTTTAGCATTAAAAAAAGAAAGAGCTTGTGCATACTGGTGGATTAGCCTTTAGAGACAAAAAATTATTTTGGTAATTACCACTGCTGTTAATTTAAGGCAGTCATGTTATGTACTTTACACACACAGAAAAAATACACCATGAAGATACACAGGGATATGAAATGCTTTCAAGCCTTTATACAAAATGTACAGAAAGTGAGCCATCAAGGTGTTCATTATCTCAAATATCAATGCATACATTATTTGTATTGCAGCATCAAGAAATTACCAGTTTTAGTAATTTACAAAGTTTTCATTATTGTTGCCATTCTGGAAAATTATTTGAAAATACGTATATACACATTTACACAATAATAACTATTATTACTATTTTTGCTCATTTAGAAAGTGGAATATCATAAAAAGTAAAAAAAAAAAAAAAAAGGCAATAAAACAAGGCAAACCAAGGATGACAAAAGCTTTTACAAACAGACCAGGATACCTCAAATGGGCCGAATAAAAAATAAAAAATATTCATCATGTACTTATCCAAAGATTTTACAAATTAGAGTACTAAAAAGTGGCTACACAAGGGAAATAAATGACACTGAAATGTGTGGTACATGAGAATAGGATGCTGCAGCCATCCACACTTTAAACTTTTGGTCAGTCTGACCAATTTTTTTCAGGCTTTCAGCCACACGTCCATTAGTTTGTATAGATTCAGACAGCTCTAACAGAAGTAATCAAACAAACTCCAACAACAACAACAAAGAGCTTTTCACAACATTATTCAAACTTTTTTTTCCCCCATGATGTGTTTAGTGTAAAACGTGTCTTGTGAAGACTATTAAGCTTCAAATTCCTGTTTAATGTCCACTTCATTTTCTGCACGTTCAGTTAGCACATGTTCCTGCTCCTCTTTGATATCAGTGTCCTGACCTACAGTCACCATGTAGTAATCCAGGGATCCCTCAGTGTCCAGCTCTGTTTTTATGACAGTCTCATTATTCAGACATGCAGTTTGCACACATCCATCAAAAACGTGTGAAGTAGATGGTGTTTCTGATTTGCTCCCATTATTGCTTTCAGAAGCTGGACAATTGTGCCCTAGGGATCCTGCAGGGTGACCAGGAAATAAATTCTTGACAGCCTCAGTGTCTGAGTCACTCCTGGCATGATCATTACCTTGGTCATAGTTGTTTTCAGCATCCAGTGGTGGTATCATATTGCCATAACGTGGATCATCTTCCTCCTCTTTAATCTGGAGGTTACCCGGAAGAAAACTGTCACAACCTACAGTTGGGGTACTGATGGAGGTCATTGCAGGTGTAAAAATGGGGGTAACCATCGGGGTGATTGCAGGGGTAATCATAGGTGTAAACACGGAGGTAATTGTAGGCATGTTCATAGGGGTAACATTCATCGGCATTATTGTCACGGGTTGCATTTGGATTGCACTGTATGCTGTTGGCTGCACACATTTGTTGTCATTCGGTCTTTGAGGACTTTTCTCATTTTGTGGATTTTGTGTTGAGCTCTGTGGAAATTTGGATCCAGACAGAAGTGGTAATTTGAAGATCTTTTCTACTCCTGTATTTCTATACTGTTTGACCGCTGAATGGAACTTTGTTGCTGCAGCAATTGAAAATTCCCAGCGCCTGTGATGTTGTGAGCTAATGTCAAAGTTATAGTCTAGGATGTCAAACAAAACGGCCGGGAAATACTGGTTTCTTTTCGTGGCTACAAATTTCTGTATTTCCAACAGTACTGATGATGTCAACAACTTTAAATGCAGCTTCGTTTTGTCTGCTAATTTTGTCGAGACATCCAGGTCCAGACCTATTTTTTTGCAAAGAGGAAACAGATTTTTCTGCTTATTCTTGCTTAATGTCGTGGCACTTGCATTATTACTCAACAGCATGGCTCTTTCCTTCTTTGCCTGCATGTCCAGCTGTCTTTTTCGAACAGTTTCCTTCCATTCATTTCTCTGCACGGCAGGTAGCTCTTCTTGTTCATTCTCAATAATTTGAACTGTGCGAGGTGGATTAATAACAAAAAGTTCACTAAACCAGGCCGGCTCTCCAGCGTGTGCATTCACTCTGTAGAACTGCATTGAAGGATTCATGTCTAGACTCTGTTTGTCCAAATTGAAGTTGTGCTCAAGAACATCATTGATGAGCTTGTGTTTTGTTCCGCACAGCTTCCTAGCAAAAGAATACACCTCGCACATGACCTCCCATGTCAAAACATGCGCGTCAAGTTTAAGTTTTGGGTGAGCTTTGTCCACACACAGGCTTAAGCCTATTTTCTTGCAGAGAGGGTAAGTGCTCAATATTGTCTCCTCTACTGATGCGAAAGAAGACGTTTGATTATCTGGAGGCTTCTGTACTGTGCAGCTTGCATCAGTAGAGATGACGCTGCTCACAACAGGAGGCTGATGAAGCACGTTACTAGAGTAAGAGTCATCCTTTGGAAGCTTGCGATTTCTATCTTGATGACACTTGGGGCAGTCTGGACTATAATTCTCTATGAAGACTGAGTAAGGGAGTTGAAAAAGCTTTTTCTTCTGAGGCAGGTTGAATTTTTTTGATTTTAGCATTGTAATGTTTTGCATGAGCTGCTCTGCAAAGGCAATGCGAGACAGCTCACTGTTCAAATTTAGATCAAAATTGTACTCCAGGATCTCTGTGATGAATTCTTTTGTGGATGACAGCATTACTTCAGCAAACGTGCTGACTTCAACCATGATGCCATTGGTCAGTAACTTTGGGTCAAGATTTTGCTTTACTCCAAATCCCACGTTAAAATCCATGCCCAATTTCTTACACCTGGAGTAAGAATAAAGTGGGCAACGTTCTCCATGAGGCACTGAGAGGACGTGCTGAATTTGATTAACCCGCAATCTCCATAGCACTGAATTGAGGTCATTTTCTTGCTTATCACTGGTGGAACTGTTTACATTTTTGTGTGTGACTGCTCGGCTAGAACCAGCACTACACGCTTCTGTATCTGGCTTGTTTTGGTAATCCAGTTTCATGATTATTGGATAATCTCTTCGCGTGTTCTTTTGCTTTCCTTGGGCTACCCAGGTTGCCACATTTCTATGATCATTAGCAACAGGAATTTGTGCAAGAACATGTCTAGCAAGGTCAGAATCAACGCTCTGCAAATCAAGGTCAAAGTTGTGTCTGAGGACATCCAGACAAATCTGTTCAAATGTCCCACACAACTTTTCTGCAAAGTCTGCCACTTCCATCACGGCTCCTTTAGTCAGTTTGTTGATGTCAAGTTTGTTTTTTTGTTGACTGCAGCTGACATGCAGTTTCAGACCAATCTCCTTGCAGAACGGGTACAGGTTCACACTTTCCTCTGACATTGTTTTGGGTTCAGTTTCAGCTGGACCAACTGACAAACCTGGTATACTTAAAACATGTGGACCTGGTTCAGTTTCATCATCTGAGTCAAGAGCATATGAGGGAGCAACATCAGACTCAACCATTCTTGATATGCTGCTGTCTGTGCTCTGGTATGTCATGCTCATTGACAACATAGAATCAGGAAGTTCAAAAACCTCTTTTGAGAATTTGACTGCATCCTCGCATTCCTGAAGCAGTCTTATTCTATTCATCAGTTCACAAGCAATGGGGTAAGTGTGGCTTTTGCTCTCTAGGCCTAAGTCAAAGTTCTTGTCAAGAATCTCCATGATGAACTCCTGTTGGGATGAACTCACTGCCAAGGCAAATCGAGCAACTTTATACAGAACAGAATTGGTCAGATAGTCAGCACTCAAACTTTTCTTGGGCCTAAATCCAATATTGCATTCTAGGTTAACTTTCTTGGGCCTGACGAATGGACAGTACTCTTTGTCTATTACTAGGAGGATTTGTTTCACACGGTTGGCACGCAACTTCCAAATGTTACTCTCAGTTTCCATTTCCTGCTCTTTCATTTCAAATTCCTTTGGTGCTTCTGTTGGAGTCTCTTCCTCCTCTTCATATCCCAGCAACCCACTTTCATCAGGGTGACTTGGAGATGGTGGGTCCATATCTGTGTCTACTATTGCTGAACTGGAGGAACCATCAGTGGGGGCAAGGAAAGAAGCAGAGATGTGAGATGTTGTTGGGTTTTCTACATCGTCCTCATTCCCACTGTTTTCTGAATCGGTGATTGTGTCTGCTTCTATAGGACACATGTAGCAAAAGTCGCCTTCTACTGTTCGATCTAGGCCCAAACCCATTTCATCAAATCCAATCCTTCCCATATTATCCACCGTATAATCACTTGACAGCATGGCTCTTTTCTTCTTTGCCTGCATGTCCAGCTGTCTTCTTTTGATCGTTTCCTTCCATTCATTCGTCTGCACGGTCGATTGCCCGTCCCTTTTAACCCCAATAACAGGACATTTGCGAGGTGCCTGAATAACAAAAACTTCGTCGAACCAGGCATGCTCTCCTTCTCGTGGCTGTACTCTGCAGAACAACATTGAAGGATTCAGGTCTAGAGTTTGTTTGTCCAAGTTGAAGTTGTGCTCAAGAATATCGTTGACAAGTTTATGTTTTGTTCCACTCAGTTTCCTGGCAAAAGAATACACCTCACACATAACACCCCAAGTTAAAGCACGCGTTTCAAGTTTACGTTTACGGTGAGTTTTGCTCACCCGCAGTCTTAAACCCATTTTTCTGCATGAGGGGTAAAAGCTCATTATCGTCTTCCTTATTGCTGCAGAAATAGACATTCGATCATTTTTAGTACTTTGTGATGCTGCATCAGTACAAACGTCAGTCACAGTTTGGGGAGGCTGAGGTGTGTGGCCTGTCTGTGATTCATCTTGATGAAGTTTATTTCTATCTTGATAGCATTTGGGGCAATATGGAACATATTCATCTGCAGATTTTGAGTCGGGCAGTTGAAAAAGTATTTTCTTCTGAGAGGCAGCTAGTTTCTTTGTCTTCATTGCTCCGGGGGGTCGCATAAGCTTCTTTACAAAGGCATTGCGACACGCCTCGCTGTTCAAATTTAGACCGAAGTTATACTCCAGGATTGCTGTGATGAAATCTTTTGTGGATGACAGCATCGCTTCGGCAAATGTGTTAACTTCAACCATGATGCCATTGGTCAGTAACTTTGGGTCAAGATTTTGTTTTACTCCAGATCCTACATTAAAGTTGATGCCCAATTTCTTACACCTGGAGTAAGAATAAAGTGGGCATTGTTCTCCATGAGGCACTGAGAGAATGTGCTGAATTTGATTAACCCGCAATTTCCACAGCGCTGAATTGAGGTCATCTTGCTGTTCAGTGTCAGTGGAACTGCTTGCATCTTTGTGTACGATTGCCTTAGTAGAATCAGCACTACCTGCTTCTGTGTTTGAGTTATTCTGGCAATTCAGTGTTGGGAGAATTGGGTAATCTCTTTTCGGGTGCTTCGATTTCCCATGGGTTACACGGATCACTAGATTTCTTTCCTCATTTGCAGCAGGAATGTGTGCGAGAATACTTCTAGCAAGGTCAGAATCGACACTTTGCAGATCAAGGTCAAAGTTGTGTCTGAGAACATCCAGACAAATCTGGTCAAATGTCCCACACAACTTTTCTGCAAAGTTTGTCACTTCCATCATCGCTCCTTTGGTCAGTTTGCTGATGCCAAGTTTGTTTTTTTGTTGACTGCAGCTGACATGCAGCTTCAGACCAATCTCCTTGCAGAAGGGATAAGGATGGACGCTTTTCTCTGACTTTATTTCAGGTTTGGTTTCACTGTGTGGATTGGGTTCAGCTTCACGTGAACCAACCGGTAACTTTGTTGTAGTTGCAGCATTTGGACTTAGTTCAGTTTCAGTATATGAGTCAGAAGGATCTGAGGAAGCACCATCAGATTCCTTCACACTTGAAATGCTGTTGAGGTCAGGATCAACGCTGTCCGTTGTCTGAGATGTCATTTTGACTGACGGCACAGGACGAGGAATTTCAAAAACCTCTTTTGAGAATTTGATTGCATCCTCAAATTTCTGCAGCTGTCTTATTCTACTCATAAGTTCACATGCAAAAGTAGGTTTATGGGCTTTGTTCTTCAGGCCTAAGTCAAAGTTTTTCTCAAGAATCTCCATGATGAATTCCTGCTGGGATGAACTCACTGCCAAGGCAAATCGAGCAACTTTATACAGAACAGAATTGGTCAAATAGTCAGAACTCAAATTTTTCTGGGGCCCAAATCCAATATTGAATTCTAGATTTGCTTTATTCGGCCTGAAGAATGTACAATACTCTTTGTCTAGTACTAGGAGGATTTCTTTCACACGGTTAGCGCGCAGCTTCCACATGTTACTTTCCATTTCCATTTCCTCTTCTTCCATGTCACATTCATTTTGCACATTTGCTTTTGAATTATACTTCCTTCTTTTCTTCAAGCTCTCATATAAAAGCTCTTCCATAGTCAACTGTGTTGGAGCCCTTTTAAAGGGATTTGTCTCAAAGGAAAACAGCTCATTCTTAAAATGTGGACTTATTTTTGTACCGGTGGTCTTAAGTTTTTTCCTCCTTTTCAGCAGTTGTGACACCCCGAACAAAACTTGCCTTTTGCCCTGCGGACTCTCAAGGTCAAGTTCAAAATTGTGCTTGAGCACACTGAGAATAATAGAACTGTAGGATGCAATCAGTACTCTGGTAAAGTCTACCAGTTCAACCATCATACCGTTTGTCAGTAAACCTGGATCAAGGCTTTGTTTTACCTCGCACTCAAAGCTCAAACCTATTTCTTGACAGAAAGGGTATGAGAAAGGGAGAATGTCTCCTTTTATTTCTTCTTTCAACTGTGCCCCTAAGCACTCAATTTCTTCGTCATCATCGCTGACATCAGCGTGGAGTCGATCCGGATTTTTTTCAGATGGTGTTTGTGAACAGGGAAATTTGCTTGTATATGTACCATCATCCTCCTCCTCCTTCACCTGGAAACCGGCATAGTGAGGATGTGCTCCCACGTTGGGTTCTTTTTTGAAGTTTCCGGTACATTCGGGCACAAGAGACAAACCTAAAAGAGCAGCAACATCAAGTTTTTCTTTAGGAGGCCTCCTCATCAGATCTTTGAGTTTGTGTGAAATTTGAGCCCTAAAATTAATCCGCTGTTGCTCATTTTCCAAACCAAGAACAAAATTATTCTCCAGAATGTTCATGATAAAGTGGCTTTTAGCCTTTGTAACCATTTTAGCAAAGTCACAGATCTCAAGCATGACCCCATTTGTCAGTAATTGTAAATCCAGTTTCTGTGCCATGGATCCAACATTAAAATCCAATCCAATTTTATTGCTATAATGGAATGGTTCAGGGCTTCTTGAGTATTTTTTTACGTGCATAATCCGCCACTGCCAGACAGTGTTGGCATCCATCCTTTTGCTGTCCTTCGGACTATTAGGGTTGGTGTCCTCCATCTTCAGTTGCACTCATGGATCTTTGCGTATCCTATTCCTGTATTTAGCAAAGAGTGACGCAAAATAGAAAAAATATACATTATATATCAGCCTTAACTCACTGAGAGTCAGAATGTACCATTTTTACTCTAAAATAAAAATATCAGATGGTGCAACATTCTCTCATCTTCATTATAATTTTATAAGCTTTGGGTTTTGGACCTGAGGCACAGAGAAACTGGAAGACTACAGCTACCTTAGTACACTGCAAGCTACAGGGCGCAACAGTGGGCAGAAGATAAAGTCGGACACATATATACAGGATGCTGATATAGTCCTACTGAATCAGGGCTACATCACCCTCAGCTCTGGAGCACATATTCTACAAACAAGCTCCTGTTCCCACACCTTAAGTAGATATTTCTTAATTTTTTTCCATCTTTAACTTTCATCTATTCGATTCAGCTTTTTTTCTTCTGCAAGTGGTAGTATCATGGTAATCAGCACTCCATTTCAAGCTGCATTTCTACTGGTTTCAGTGAGATTATCATCCTTAATTTCTGACACTGTCAGAATTTTTCTCACATTGGACACAGGACTGCTATTTTAAACCCATGACCAATTCTTGTGCACTGGTAATCTTTTATTACTATTTCAGGTAGCTGAAAATCGTACACTGTAATCCTTGGCGGTAAAGAGGGGTGACCTGATGTTGATTTTTCTATTGCTGATAATTGCAATCATTCATTCAGATGGCATTATTAAAATCAGAGTCACAGCACTTAGTTTGAGTTCAGGGGTGACTTTGTATCCATTAAACCACTTGCAGAACAAATAAGCCGATCACATAACCTCAACCGAGGGCCAGACTGAGGCTTCTGATCATGGATTGAGATCCAGAAAATCTGCCACAGTGCCCAAGCCTATTAACTATCACAAAAATAATCAATGACTGCAACCCTCAATTTATTTTTTATTATATCACAAAGTAATGTAATTACATCTTAATAATTTTATTTATGCTTTTTTAATGTAAAGATATTAGATTTTTCCCCCTAAACCAAAATACTACAAATGAGCAAAGTTGTTATGAAGTGACAAGCAGTTTTTAGAGAGACGTTTCACTTTTATCGATTATGTTCAAGCAGCAAATACGGTTTTTGATTTGTTGTAGAACTACTGGACATTTAATAACACATCAAATAAGCAACGCAGTGGAGTTTAAAGTACATTTTGGCCACACTCAGAAATGACACTGTGTGTACTCTTTAGGCATAACAAACTTGTTTCTTAAGAATATCTGCGTGCAGACTTTTTGAATATTTCCATGGCTGTTCACAGCCTTGTTAGACAGCAGTTTGAGACCTTTTCTCCTCTGGTGCACGTTGCAGTTATTGATAAGTTGCTATGTGTTCTTACCTTGAACACAAAATAGTTGCAAAATTACCATCGAAGACATGAAACGTGCACACCAGCCAATTCTGCTCTACCACCGTGCATGTTAGTGAAACAGAATCATAAAAAAAAAAAAAAAATTTTAATTCAACAAGCTTTCATACTTAATACTGCAACCCCAGATTTTGCTATACAAGGAAATGCATCCCCCCGAGGTGTAGTAGAGAAACTGCTTAAGCTAATCTTTTAAAAAAAAAAAAAAGAGCCAGCAGCTCTAAGCAAGGGAACCAGACAATTCTGACTGGAAGCTTTTCATAAAAAAAATTTAATCCGGTCTGCCTGAGAAATTTATTTATTTTTAATTTATTTCAAGAGAATGCATTGTACAATGCAATGTAACTTTGTGCAGGAAATGTCTGAATTTTTTTTTCTGGTCTTCTGTTTTGTCTCCTTTTTTCTGCTGATGAAACCTAGTACAGATGGTTGTTTATAAGAATATGTTTAAAGAAAAAAAGAAGTTATGCAAAAGCCTACATACACCTTTGAAGATTTTTTTTTTTTTAGATTTTAGTCATGTCATCGTTATCATGAATTTAATTTAGGAAACTATAAATGGTGGAACCCTAGGACCTTCTTACTGTGAGGCAGCAGTGCTAACCACCGTGCCACTTTGCTGCCCCTGCATCGTCTATGCTTTTGCATAGTATGAGGCAGTACTGAATGTATTAGTACAATATAAGAACAATTACAGTAAAATGGATGAACCCCAGATTTGTGTGTGAAGCGTTAAGCTGGCTACTTACCTTGCACAACATCAG
Organism: Cichlasoma orientale; assembly: GCA_034780415.1. NCBI lineage: Eukaryota > Metazoa > Chordata > Actinopteri > Cichliformes > Cichlidae > Cichlasoma > Cichlasoma orientale. Next base: position 297,500 of record JAVDPK010001735.1, on the reverse strand, counting down.
CTTATCCATGTCTTGCTCCAGCATGTCTGTTCTCTGGTATCCTAGATGGACATCCATCCAAGTAGCAAAGAGATTCTGAGGGTCCAGCGTAGCCCTGCATGAAACAGTTTATTTGTAAATTAATGCATGCCTCGTTTCCACAGCTCTTCATTACAGAAAGAAAAACATACGGAGCCCTCTTAGACACCACCTCATCCACTTTGTGGACCCGTGATTGTGAGCTCTACTTCAATGAATGTGGGGCAAGAAAAACAAACCAGTTATTTGCTCGTCACGACAATCAGATTGGGTGTATTCTTGTCAATCTACCGCAGCATTTAAACAAAGAGATAGACAATAATTATTTATGGCAGCTTTACTGATTAAAAGTGAAACCTCTTGGGAGAATCGTTTCCAAACAAAGCATTTTGGCCAGCAGATGGCGAATATTTTGACTGCATCAAATGCTTCTAAACAGTAAAGTGCTTCATAGTAATTCACCAAGCTTTCGAAAACAAAGCATGGCATATTCCAGTTATTACTAGCAGAAATGATGCTCCCCGCGTCTCTTCAGCACGGAAACAATGAACAGCAGTGCTAAAAGTGGTCGAATTGAAGTAAAAACCTAATCGAGGTTTTGCATTTACTACTTTCCACCTAAACATGGCGATGTGAACTCGTTACAAACAGCCGCTTCACCGGCAAAGCAGGGTCCAAAAGGAGCACGCAAACATTAAGCTTACCCAAAGTGTACATAACATTCACACGGGCACGCTTCTCACTTCGTAAAACTACGCACTTCTTTGCGGACAACGTCTTCAAAGATGTAGCGGAGTTGAAATTCCTCAATTTCAGGAGGGAGACTATAGACGCTGCACAGCTCTCCCTGGAAGTGACGGCGACAGCAAAGCGCTAGGACTTCAAAATAAAAGTGTAAGACTTGATGGTCAGCAATTGAGTGACGGACTGTCACGAAATAACCCACAGATCACTTTACCCCAGAGAGCTATACTAAAAAGTTGCACACATAGGCCTGGGTTCATGTTTTTAAAAATGTTTTTAAGAAATTGTTGAAATTTAATGTTGTAACATTTTGTTGCAGCTGTGTGTTATTTGGTGTACTCTGAGTTTACATGAACACTTATCTCTCTCTCTCACACACACACACACACACACACACACACACACACACACACACACACACACACACACACACAC
>JAVDPK010001735.1:285393-296203 GCA_034780415.1 Cichlasoma orientale | reverse complement strand
CACACACACACACACACACACACACACACACACACACACACACACACACACACACACACACACACACACACACAAGTTTAAATGCTTTATGGATTCATACATCAGGATACAGCTTGCTGATTGATAAGAACCACTTTGGTCACTAATGAACAATTTGCATGTTATAAGACAGTTTTAGAATGACCATTTTTAAATATGCCATTAACGTATATGCATCATATGCATCAGTCACTTAATAATCACAGTAACTAATAAATACAAAGTCATAGCCTGTTTATTAGTATTAATGAACTCAAATCATTTTCTTTTGTCTAACTGTGAGACTGCAATATTAATGTGAATAACTCTGAGTGATTATCCTATCTAAAACATTTTTATTTTAATGAAAGTGGTCTCTTGCAGGATGAAAATGCATCAGTCTATAAGACAGAAGGGACAGTTAATAGTGAGTATGAAAATGGAAAGGTACCAAATCACCACAAAGCCCAAAGCTCACCTTCACCATAATGAACCTTCACCATTCATAACAAAAACACCAAATGAGGGGAATGCAGCAAAGACTGAGACACACAAGCAAAAGCCGGTGCAAATGAAGTCTACTGGAAGGATGGGGCACTTTATTTGCACAGGCTTTTTCTTGTGTGTATTAAAGCTTGTTTGCATGCATGTAAATTACTCCATCTTTGGTGCACTGCAAATGTGTGAATTTGAAACAAATCTGCAGACCTTATTAGTTACTTGCATAAATAAAAATGCACAAAAGTCGAATTCATTTATTGGTAGGACCGCTTAGTAATGCAGTGGCTGCAGTGACTGCTGTGTCACCTGCTGCTGTCACAATTTATTTACACATGTAAGACCTTTATTTTGAAAGCACAAGAATTTGGCCATAGCTCTGTATTTTGGTTTGTTGAGTCAGTAAAAAGTCAAGTTTCTGACAGACCTGATAAACATTTGGCTCACATTGTAGTGCATATTTCAGTTTCCTGCTAAACCTGTTGAGTCCACTTAAAATGATCCCCTTCTTTTAAGATGCCTGTGTGACGAGGCCTGTTAGAAGAAGGGATGCAGCCATATGAGGTGTCTCATTCTTACAGATCCTGATACTTTCCTATATTGTGACACATACTGACCTGACAGGACAGGACAGGGCTTTTTATTCAGGTTAGATGTAAATAAGAACAATACAGTACTCTGAATACTAACACCTGATATACTGCTGTAGTTCTTTATGAAAACCATCAATAATAAATAATATCTTTGAATATTTGCTGCACCGTGAACTCACACCTCGATTGGGTTCAAACTAGTCTTCAAACTAATTTTCCTCCAGCAACAGAAAAAAAGTTTTTCATAGCATTTAAGTCAACTTAATTCAAACTGCTTATTTTTTTCCACGTGTAGTGTAAAACATGTCTGTTAAAGTTCACGTTCCTGTTCGATGTTGCTTTGTGCGCTCACTTTCTGGTGTGACTCAGATGAAACCTTTTCTTGCGCCTCTTTAATCAACATGGTCCCCGTGTCCTCATGTACAGTCACCATGCAGTAATCCAGGGATCCAGCTAATTCAGTGTGTGGTTGGGTTTTTATGCTCTCAGTCTTCGAACATACAGTTCAGGTCACTGAAGTGCAGCCTCCTTCAGAGACTGGATATTTTGTCCTGATCCTGAAGGTTCACCTGGGACTAAATACTTGAAAAGTGTCCAAATCTGTCCTGAAATGATCACTGTATGGATGATCTTTTATTCTGTAGGTTTGTCCGAAGAAAACTGTTAAAACCTATAGATAGAGGGCAATTATTCATCTGTATTAATTTCCCAAAACATGTTTGAGCACCTTTAGTTGCTACACACGTTTGTCTTCATTTATTTTTCTGCATTGTTGTTTCAAGGAAGAGTGTCTTATTTTGTTCCTTTTATGTTGAGCTTTTTGACAGTTTGGATTGTAAAACAAAGGCAACTTTGTCTATTATTTCTATGTTGTTTGATCAGTGAATGGAAAATATCAAAGTTATTAATCTTAGCTGTCATGGAAAGTGGCTGGGAAATACTGCTATCTTTCTTGCTGGCAAATTTCTGTATTTCCAGGAGTACAGATGATGTCAGTCGCTTCGAGATTTTTTTTTTTTTTTAAATCACCTGACTTTGTTGTTACACGCAGATCAAAACCTATTTCACTGTAAATTAGATTCCTGTTCCCATTTTTCTCTTATCTTTCAGCACTTTGATCGTTTGACAGCGCGACTCTCTTCTCTCTCTCTCTCCTTCTTTCTTGAACGCCAAGTTACCTTTTCCTGAATCGTTCCCTCTCTTCACTTCTCTCCTTGCGCTGCAGGATCGTTGTCTGACTTGTTTGACTTGAAGTTGCGCTCAAGAACACCATAAGTGATCTTACTTTTTGTCCCACACAGTCTTTTGGTAGTCATAACCCCATGCCAAGTTTGGCTCCACAGGGGGGCTACTTTCCTGCTGTGACTAACAGCTTGTTATCATCTCCTCTGTTCGGGGGGCCATGGAGGTTTGATTATCTCGAGGCTTTTGTGATGAAGCATATGACCAGAGTCAGATTCATCCTGATAAAGCTTGTAATTTCTCTTGTGATGATAATTGGGGAAACTTACAGTATATTCTTCTATGGATTCTAAGCCAGGAAGTTATATAAAGCAGTCATACTGCTTCACTTTTCAAGGTTAAGTTGCAAAGAAATCCATATTTGAACTCCTGGGATGAATAACTCAGACAAAATATTATCGTAAATTTACTAACTCAGTTTCAAAAATTACCCCCCGCCGCCAATGTAGAAGTACCTTAAAGTACATTCTTTCATTGGGTAGCAGGTAATGTGGGTAAAAAAAGCAACCTGATTGAAAGGACGGCTGTGAGAAAATGACTACTTTCTATTTCCTCTTTATTCACGACCTCATTAGACCCTTTCTTATGAGTTTTTAGCCTCAGTAGCTACTTTCACATTGCACTTAATGCAGAATGGCCTTCATTCTTTTATTATAGGTGTGCTTTAGGATAATGGGTTCCTCATGATTGCCAAATTTAAAATAGGACTTCTCAAAAACCAGTGGTTTTAATTAAAGTGGCATCTTTTATTTAAGCACCAATTTGTAAGAAAACAAATCCAAGCTGAGAATGCCACTGCAGTTCATTTCAGAAAAGAAGACAAGCCACTCTCACTGAATATTTACTATACAATGATTCACTCAGCCATATAAACAAAAATCCAACCAATCAGAATTATCAGGCCTCTGAACTGAATGCTTACAATTCTTAACTTAACTTTTGAAAATGAAAAAAAAAAAAAAGGCAAACACCATCAAATGTTATTATGACACTTAATTTATAATTCATGCAAATTCATAGTCGATTTGTTTGCATCTCTGAGTGGGGAAAAAAAAGTGAATTTTGCTGTACACAGCAATTAAGGTTCAGGGTTTTTTTCCCCCCACTGTGTATGAGTAGCATGTAGTGCTATTCAGCTACTTGGAGTTATGGTCAGAAGGCTCTGAAAAGCTGGTTTGGCATATATCCCAGATGAAGAAAGGAGGTTTGGGCTTCTCTTTCGAGGGTGGCCAATTCCTGGACAGTTGGGGCCAGAGCATCCACATGACCCTTGTAGTTACCACCTAGGCAAGGATGACAGGTTTTCTGGTCAAGCTCAACATATAAGCAGGCATAATGAATGTCTAAAAGCCACGCCGCATGCCTTGTGATGGTTTAATGCTCATTATAATCCATGCAAACACGTATATTTTAATCTGCATAAGCAGACGTTCCTGGAGTCCTGTGGAGACGTGCTTTCCTTCCTTTTCTCACTCTGTTACACATACCTCCCGTCGCCCTGCGCTGTCCGTAGGTCACCTTTCCATCAAACTCATCCAGGGGTACTTTGATGTCTGGCTCACACTGGGTGATGGTGCACTTTAGATGTTCCTCAATTTCTGATAGGAGCTGTGATCGGGGGGGGGGGGGGGCAGAATTTAAAGGCCATGATTGAGGAGTACATTGTGAGAATGATAAAAAGAAAAAAAAAAAGTGTCATGTGAATGAAACATAACTTTACTTCCCAGCCGGCTTTAAAGGCGCCTGCATTGGATTATACACCTGGCACACACACTAAGCCCAAGAGTGACGACAGCTGTTGCTGCTTACACAGTCGCTTCAAAAAGCCCTCTGCTGTATCACAGATGGTTTTGGATTTCAAACAGTAAACTGAAGTTGCTCCATAAACCGGATTAAGTTTGTGTGCATCTTTGTTCACCTCTTTCTCATTATACCAGATGGTGCATCCTCCATCCTCCTTCAGTCGTGTGTTGTAGCAGCCCCTGCCTCTGTTCGGGCAAACATGGTACCACACCTGCACATGTGGAAAAATGTACTTATTACCATATACACACAAAAAAATCGTATTTACTAAATATACAGATTATGCAGACGTCTACTGTCCATCCTACCTTCTCTTTTTCCATAGCAACTAAGGAGATAGCCAATCCCATTCTGTTAGTCAAAAAGAAACGACACAACTTTAATGCTATGCAGAGTCTCAACATTATAATTTATTGTCATCATTCAGGCATATTGTGTGGAAGTTTGAGGTGGCAATAATGATGATTTTGATCATTTTAAGAGAGATGGAGGCAGATCTGCTGTGGTGACCTTATAAAAAGGATCAGCTGGAGGAGGAGGAGGAGACTAAAGGAAGGAGGAGACGTTGTCTTTGCCAGCTGCTTATTTCCAGACTGACTTCACCAAATTACTCCTACTTATTTAAAGACCGCTCTCCACTTAATTCAAGCTTTCACCTTCACAGGTTACAGATTCATTTGTTATTATCCAATATTTATCATTGTTTAAACTACAACTCTATTTGTTTTCATTTCTTGAAGGTAGAGGCTTGCTGGATTGCTAAATTCTAATTTTATTTTTCTTTCAATAATAATAATAATAATAATAATAATAATCAAGTACCTTTCAGCTCTTCCAACTCTGCCAATACGATGAACATAGTTCTGCTTCTCATCTGGCAGAGTCACATTAATCACTGCAGAAACAAAACACACCGACATGAATATAAAATATAGCAAGTCTTACATAACATTCACAGGATATAATCTGGCAAGGTAATATAATTTTCTAGCAAGCTTCCCACACCATAAGGAACTCCGTGGATGTCAATTCCTCTGGCAGCCACGTCTGTGCAGATCAGCAGCTTCACGTCTTTTCTCTGAGAACACAAATCACGTAAACGCCGATTCACTGGCTGTACTTTGTCAAACGGCATCAATACGTTATGATCTTTTACCTTGAAGCGATCCAAGTTATTTTTCCGCTCATTAGGCTTACGATCGCCATGGAGGCAAACGCAGGAAAACTGGTGACCTTTGCTGTTTGGACCTGAAGGAGACACGTGAACCCGTCGAATGAATTTGTAATCGCAAAAAAGACTAAGCACATCATATTCAGCTTCAATTTTCCTCACGTTCTAAACTTGTGTAGTGGCTCAAACCAAATTTCTGAATGGTTCCAACACAGCTTACCTCCTCCTTGCTGAATGAAGTACTGCTCCATGTTGTCGCAGTCAATCTTGGTGCGACAGAAGATTATAGCCTGGTCCATTTTGTGCTCTTTAATGGCCCTCACAGCATACTCGCCCTTCAGGATCTTGATGGCTTCTGACCACATTTCTGACCCACAAAAGGCACAAACACATTTACTGCTATTCGCAGAAGGAAAGTGCCATCTGTGTTGTTTATGTGATGTGTAAACTGACCGGAGCGGTTGGACAAACACCCTTAAAGACTATATTTTACACTTTATACTAGTGTGACGAAGCTGAATGGTCTGAATTGTGCTGCACAACTGCACGTACCTGCACTATTGGCTCCTGGTCTGGTGTTATCATGGGCATGAACTTCATCAGTCTACCCAGAGAAACGGAGGAAAAAAGCTCTGTCAACACAACTCTAAACTAAGAAAAAGACATGACAACAACCTACACAACCTAGAAAAATGTGATATATTCCTCAGTCCAAGTCTGAAATATAGCAGAATTGCTCAGTTTGATTTTTAGCACTTTTCTCTTTATTCACTTTCCTTGCCTGAGCATGAGGAACTCACCTGGATGCGGTTCTTGCCCAGGCGCTCCCACAGACGGTCGCTCTTAGGATTGACCGGCACCACTACGTGGTGGACAGTCTCTGGAACCGAGTCCTCCCCCTTCAGGTCCACCCAGGTGGGAAAGTGCATGATGCGCTCAGACAACTTCTTCACATCGAATGAATGCAGCGTGGCTGAGCACACAATGACCTGGAAAATAAGGTGATCACCACTTAAACTACTAATATCTGCAATTACACTTCTATTACAACATCTACCACTGTGAACACTTCACTGCTGTTATCGCAAAAATATTTAATTTCACCCATGTAGTTCATGCTCAGTGTTACCTGCAGTCTCTTGCCATCAGAGGTGACCTGAGGGATTTGGTTATGGATCCTGTTGATGAAGTCTGTATAGCCTGCTGACAGGAGGCCATCCTGAGACACAGAAAAGCCACGAAATGGTTAAGTGGTTTCAGGGATTATCTGGCATATACAACCATTAAAAACAAACAAACACATTTGGAGTCAATCGAAAAATAAAGTGCGCATACACATTCATCCAGGACCAGAAAGCGGACTTGGGACAGACTGAGTTTCCCAGTGGAAATGAGGTCGTCCAGTCTGCCAGGTGTTCCCACCACAATGTCAACCTAATTATAAGATGACACATGGAAAACAACAGTAAAAATGACAACAAATTAAAAAAAAAAATCTTTCTTGTGTTTTACAGTGATTAAACTAATTGAGTGTTTTTTGGTAACTGTACATGTCACATACCCCCTGTTCCAGAGCAGCCAGCTGGTCTTTGGCAGCCACACCACCAATCACCAGCAGCTCCCTGCAGTGACAAATTGACAAATTACCAAAATAGCATGGCTCCATCTGCTGGTGTAAGAACAGGAATAACAAATAGACTGGGAAACGCAGGCAAATGATGTTTTTTAAGTGATGCCACAATAATCTGGATGCAGCTCAGTGCCCATGACTTGCAAAAACATGCCGTTTTTGCAAGTCGTGGTTTTGCTCAGTCTGTGTCAGTCAGTTGCGATGCCATCTCCGTCATACCTGAGTTTGGGATTATCCACATATTTCTTGAACTGCGTGACATTGTTGAGGGTTTGTTCAGCCAGTTCTTTAGATGGCTCAATGATCAGGGCTTTTGGTGCATTTGCTGACTCTTTCACCTGACTCACTTTGGCACTGCCTGCACAATCACAGAAGAGATGTGAAATTTAATATACTCAAAATTGTCAAAGATGGTAAAAATGTACCTGTAACAACAGAGAGGAAAAGGTGGCATCTATTTGTAAAATTTCTATACACACGCACACACACACACCTGTCTGAGAAGATTTGACTGTGTGACCCTCTGGGGCCTGGTCCAGGGCAACAAACCCACTCTTAGGGGTATGTTTAAAGTCTTCTCCTCCCAAGTTAAACTTCAGTTCTGCATTCTGTCAGACAGAAAATATGAACAAATTTGTATTTTGTCAGTCAGGTACCTGCATGTTCTCTGCCATTAACTGTGTTGTCTTATCAGTTGATACCTTCAGCACACAGGAGGCAAAGAAAGCTTGACTCTTCAGATTTTGAGGGATCTCAAAAGCCACACCCAGGTCGTTACCTTTAAAAAAAAAAAAAAAAAAAAAAAAAAAAAACAACCGTAAATTAATTTGAGTTATTTCTCTATTTCTTACAAATGGATATGCTATTGATTCACGATAATAGAAAACTGAGACTACACCATTTTTAGAGAATGAAATTTGGCTCTTGTCAAGATCCAGATAGCAGCCAATAGTATCATGCATGGTAAACTCCTGCAAAAAGGAAAGACAGCAAAGAGAACTTGTTTTTGAAACCTACCCTCCAAAGTGCTTAAACATGTAAATAATCTTTCATTATCTGTTACCTCTCCATAGCTGTCAAACTGCTTGTTGTTGGATTTCTTCCCAGTCCCACCAAAGCCAAACCCATACTTATCAGTTCCTAAAAAGGAAAAACAAAGCATCTGGTGTTAAATTACAGTACTGCTCTGATCAAAATATTTGTTTAAAGTACTGCATTTTCTCCAGCATTGAGATTGTAAAGGGTAGGACAAAATACCCAGGTCCAGAGCTGCCTGACTGGTCGACCAGCCAATTCGGCACAGACCCTGGTCATGGCAGGTCACCTCATAGTAGTACTTCCCTAAACCCAAAAAAAAAAAAAAATAATATCAGGACAAATAAATAATAAATTATACTTTAATGTTTGTTGATACGTCAAATGCCTTCAGAGCGCTTCAGAAGCACTTGTGTACATTACACACCTTTGGTGACACCTTTAGTGGAGCGACAGCCATGCCACTCTTTAAACTCCCTGCTCTGGCAGCACAGTCCATCAGACCCGATTGCTAAGCAGAATCAAACAATAATGGGCAATGAGCAGATGTTGGGAAGAACGTGACATTTACAGCCATAAAATAATCAGACTGAAGCACTGCACTTTTTTTTTTCTTTTCTTACCAAAGGCTGGACTGCGATCATAAGGATTCATCTGCCAGCTGTTGAAAACTGAGACAAAACAAAAAAAGAGCAGGTCAAACGCCTGCAGAGGACTCCATACAGTCTTGTAAACATAAAAAAAAATCTTCATTTTTATGCAGACATTTAAAATGGCATATAGATCATATGGCCTGAAACCAAATAACTCATTAAGGATTCTCACCAGTTCCTCCAGTTTTGATAGCAGCTCTGCCCTTTTTGCCCTCCTGCTGATCCTTCAGGGTTTCATACACAATCTGGATTACTGGGATACTGAAGGCCTGAGGAGGACACGGAGAAACTGTCAGTAAAGTGTGCACAGTGCAGACATTAAGAAAAAAATTCTCCCAAGTTTAAGTGGTTGTTAAGTACTCACGCCTGTTTTCCCACTGCCAGTTTCTGCAGCCTTAAAAGACAGAAAAGCCAGCTGTCAGATTCGCAGCAGAGTGCAAATGTCTGGGAGCCAAATGTCTGCAGAGAGCTAACCTTACCATAAGCACATCTCCTCCACCGAGAATGAGGGGGATGGACTCTGCCTGGATGTCAGTGGGTAACCTGAAACCCAATGATTACATTTAGTCAGTTGGATATAAAAGATTGAACTGTAAGCACACAACACCATGCATGATTTAGCACATTTGTAGCTGAACTCACAGCCAGTCCATTTCTTCTACAGCCTGCGCGATTTCAGGCATTACCCCCATTTCTGTCACATAAAAGAAACACATTAAATTATCGAGTACGCTTGCGTCGCTTTAAAAAGGCACTTGATGTTGAAGTAACTTAAAACTGCGGCGTCAAAATTATGAAGTAATGTGAAATTCTTACCAGAAAACGCTGCCATTGCTGCTGCGACTACAAGTGCAACGCAACCGGATGTGTCGATTAGTAAAGGGTCCCCCAACAGCCAAGTAATATTAGTTCCGGATAGTGAAAAACGTCGTAAAAAATAAAGCGGGTATTTCATAAAACAGGCCGCTTGTGGGTTGAGCTACAAAAACTATTTACATGTATGATAAGCTAACTCAAACCATAAAACCGCTTTGATAGACGGCTAGCAACGGTTCAGCTACAAACGCGGTTCTTCATAATTTGTCCCCGTTTGTCGCCGTAGATTTCTGACAGCTGTAAACATGGCTGAAGAAAGCCTAATTGAAGGCGAAGAAGAAAACATTTTATACGATTTACTGGTTATTACTGAGTGGCCACCAGAGACGGACACCCAGGTTAGTGGCTTTCACTTTTGCGGTGTTTTATACACGGCGTGGCTCTTGCGTTGAGCAGTTATAAGGAAAAATGACCAGCGAAAGACAACTGCCTTCAGTTTCACGGGGTCAGCCACGCAGAGCCACGTAGCACAAACACGGGATAAGTTGCAGTTGATTGTCTCGATAAGCAAAGTTTCACCTTCCCATGATAACACATCACACAGCAGAGAAGCAAGTGTTCATTTAGCGCTAGTAACCTTTATACGTTTCAGTCACCTGCAGCTTTTATAATTATCTAACATCAGAAACTGCTCTGGCAGACAAACGACCACATTACCACAAGGTTTCACTAGGAAGTTATCCCAATTCATTGTCAAAAAATGATGATACGCGAAGCTCACCTGTTGCTATTTTACATTTACAGCTGCGAGGCAACAAGGAGCCTAACAGCTCTCTAATTGCAAAAGCTGTGACAGGTAAGTTCTGTTTTTTGTTTTGTTTTTTCTTCTTTTTTGCCAAAGCGTGATATATGCATGTTGGGGGAATGATGTAATATTCCATCATTTATGACACCAGAATACAGTATGGACTTCATAGTGGTCAGGAGGCCTGCAGTTAAATATCATTTTATTGAGATATTAAAGTTCACGATACACACAGTACTGTGCAAGAGTCTCGAGTCACCCTTCATTTCTTTATATTTTGCTAGGAAAATGGGAAATAGGTGCAGTGATGTATTGAAAAATCTGGAAGGAAGCATACATGGAAATACAAAAACAGCTTTCTTGTAATCTCTCTTAAGTAGTTGGATTCATCACTCCATCAGACCTGTTGCCACTGATTTTCAGTCCAGTTCTTGTGTAATGTGGCATACCTCTATGGGGTTCCATTTGTGACCATAGACATCAACCAAAGACACATAGCAACAGCATAGACCAACAACATCTACACATATTACTTCTACTTCTTTT
>JAVDPK010001735.1:264448-276594 GCA_034780415.1 Cichlasoma orientale | reverse complement strand
GATTGCTGTCTGCCCTTTATTTATTTATATATATATATATATATATATATATATATATTAAAAAAAAAAAAAAGACCGCCCGTAGGGGCGAGCTGGGATTTTTTTTTATATATATATATATTTTATTTTATTCTTTCTTTCTCTCATTTCATTTCCTCTGAAACTCTTCTTGCTCCATTTAATGCTCCTGATTATTACTGCTCCCTCCGCTCTTCGAGCAGTCCACCCTGGACTTTTATTCCCATCTTTATCATTTCTATCCCCAGTTGCTCTACTACGCACAATCTTTTCACTCTTGGGGGTCTTCATCTCATTTTGATTTATATTAAAGACAATAACATCTGTTTACTACTTTTTTTCTTTGCTCCTCTCCTCTTCTGCTCTCTTTGATTTTATTCCTGACCCATTCTCTTGTTTTACTCCACAGCAATGGCAAACTGTTGGCAGTGGTTCAAGATCAGTGTGTGGAAATTAGGTAATTACTGAACTCGGTCTCTCTATTTGAAGCACTGTCTGTGTGTGTGTGTGTGTGTGAGAGAGAGCGAGCATGTGAGACTGATAGTTTTAATTAATGGGGTGATTTATCACATCCCTCTTTAAAAAAGAAGTCCAATGTCAGCTTGCATTTAAAAAATGAAAACTGTGTTTCGAGCATCAGTGCAGTCAGTAACGGTATAATAAATCACAGGAAAAATGTAGAATCGGTTTGGCATACTTTTGCAGCAGATTTTGGGGGAAAAAAAAATTAAAGCTAACAGTCTGAAAATACCCGTGCTCATTTATGGGTGTATAAAGAAAACGATCAAAACATACTTATGCGCGGATATCTGTGTTCTTTTTCAGTGGCTGTAATTATTTCCTGACACACATTCAATTTCCTGGTGCACAGAAAAAAAATGTACTAGGTCAGCATTGTGCTCCACTGGCATAATGCAGTGCTTTAAAATGAGCAACATTTTAAAAATGAAAGTCCATAGCTGTGAACTAGATATATTAGTATGTCTTACTCTTTGGAGGCTAACAGAACAGTGACATTCATTGTAAAGCTTTTGCTCCACGTGGCCCTTTGTGTAATTGGATTGCATTTTCATACATGAAGCACTATGAAAAAGCTGAGCGTTTGTTTCTCAGTCTGCTCAGATTTGAGTTCTGGTTGACCCCTTGTAATCAAGAACAATCAGGTGTCTCCACTTTTGCCTCCTCCCTATGTGGGCTACTCTTTTCTCCTTTGTTCACACTATTGTTGTTTAATCACAGTGTTTTATAGCTTTGCTTCATGGCATTAATTGAGTTGTGTGAGTGGGTGTTAAGTCAGCTCAAGGCCTTATCCCCCCGAGCTCCTTTAAGAGTCTGTCGAAACACTGCCTACCCCCACTTGTCTGCTTGATCTATTGAGCTGCTTTGGGTTATAACCCAACTTATACCAGTTTGTATGAGGAGGAAGTGTATCAGTGTCTCACTGCCACATCATACTTTTTTTCTGTGTCCATGTTTCTTCCTCAGGTCTGTGAGAGATGACTTTGGCTCAGTCATTGGGAAGTGCCAGGGTAAGACCTTGTCCTCATGCACTATCAGTCACATTCTGTAGTTCATGGTAAATGACGGCAATCACCATAACTCACTCCACTAAGCACCCCTTTCGCTTTATAAATGTGGTGGTTACTGTTGTATAGTACAGTATGTGCGCCCTTGTATTCCTTTATGTGGTATGCCAGGTGTTTTAAGCTTATTTAAGAGAATTTGTGTGTGTGTGTGCGCACCATATATTGAACAGCTATGATGACGTGTGTGAATAGAAAAGATTACAATCTCATTGCCTTAATGCCTTAAGTCAAGAACCCATAGATATCACAAATGGAGCCTTCAGTTACTGCTTGTTTGTGAGTCTCTCTTCATTCAGTTTTGGACTTTGTATTTAATGCTCTATTAGGTTGCGATCAGGTGATTGATTTGGCCACTGAAGATTTTTAAGGCCTCTGGTGGATAAATATGCAACGTTAACACTCGTAACAGGGTTGAAGAGTGTTACTCCCATCTCTTCTTTACTTTATTATTTAAATTTCACTTATTAGCCAATATAAAAGCTAATACTGATATATTGGCAAATAGCAACTGATAATTTGACTGATAATATCGGCGCGCTGTGATATCGGTCGGGCTCTACTTTAGGTCATTATCCGTTTGGACTGTGACGTGCTGTCCATTGAGTTTTGCAGCATTTGGCTGAATCGGAGCAGAGAGCATAGCCCCGTACACTTCAGAGTTCAACCTGCTACTTCTATCAGCAGCCACATTGTCAATAAATACCAGTGGCCCAGTTTTCCACTGGGACCCATACAGGCTTCAGATGATGAGCTGTTTCTCTCCTTCTCCATACTTTTCTCTTCCCATCATTCTGGTACAATTTCATATTGGTTTTATTTGTCCAGATATTTTTTCCAGGACTTTGCAGGCTCTTTCAGATGTTTTCTGACCGTCTAATTTGGCCTTCTTGTTCTTAAGAAGGTGAAGGTGTCTTTTGTTTTTAGACTTTGGCAATGGTAGTCCTACCTCCTCAAGAGGGTTCTTAAATTGGTTTGGGGTTTCACCCACCTGGTGAATATCTGCTTTAGTTTTCTTCTGTGGTTTTCGAGCCCTTTTGGTGCTGGTTTTTAATGTCGATTTATTTTGTCAGATGGTCTCTTTCATTTGTGTCACACATTGAGAGATGAACAGCTATGAAATAGAAGTTCAAGAAGGGAAAGCATTTGGCTCGACCAGAGCAGAACATAAAAGATCTGTAATCAACGCCAGATCTTTCATCTTCCCAATTAATATTACAATATAAATATAACTGTTTTTAATAGTATTTTTTTTTAGAGCATGTGTATGCAAAACCTCATAAAATCATCCATCCATTCTCTTCCATTTATCCTGTTCAGGGTTGTGGGGGGCTAGAGAAACTCCACGCGAATCCAAGGCGGATTCGAACCCAGACCTTCTAGCTGGGAGGCAACAGTGCTAACCACCACGCCATTGTGCTGCCTCTCGCAAAATCAAATTGATCTTAAGAGCATTAAAGTATGTTGCACTGCCTTGCAGTAAATCCTCATATATGTTAACTTTTACACTGTGAGTGTAAAATTTGATTTACGTGCCTCATGACATTAGTCTTTAGTTTGGAGACTAGTTTCTACAAACAGTCCCACACAATCCTTCAGTGTGGTGCGTCAGATTTTATAGATCCATAAAGCACTGTGTCAGTGATGACACTGATCTGTGGTATTTCATACACGTCCGTCGATCCCTGCAGAGTAAACCGCTGTAATGAGTCTGTTGTGAGTGTGCGTGGAAACAAATGAATCAGAGGTGCTGTGCTTCTCATCTTTTCATCTCAGTAGCTGCAGCTATCAAACGTTCACTCCGCGATTGAGTTTGACTCTTAAGGTGCAGTTCTAAATTCAGCGTATGGAAATTAAACATTATGTTATGCACAACATTGTACATCTGAGGGTCTTTGTGTGTACATGCCTTTGTTTGTACACATTTGCTCTGAGTTCATTTCAAAGGGAAATATCAATGCCTGTATCAGACTGGAGTGTGTGTGTGTCTGTGCGTGCGTGTGTGTGAGAGAGAGACTGTGAACAGCAACAGGGATAATCACCTTGGTGTCTACACGATCACTCATTAAACGCAGCCTTGTAGTGACAGATAAAAATAATTAGTCTTAATTAGACAATGAAATAGCCTGCTCTGTTGGTCTCATTGCTGTATCTAAACACGGATGGCTAAGGCCCGACTTTCTTTAAGCCAGAAGTTTAAAACAGTTGGGTAGATTTAGATGTTTTGTATTTACATTTTATGTATTTTTTTTTTCTTTTTTTGGTCGTTTACTTAAAGCTGCAGTGATTAAAATTTTATGCAACAAACCCAGAGATAATCATCATCTGACTCCCAGCACTATGGAGCAGTTGGTTTATAATTACTTTAATCAACACTGATTCCTGCATAACTGGTATCATTTAGTCCTGCTAAGCTACTGAATAATGCTACATTTTAAGGTGTATTTTACTTTGAAAGTTCAGTCACTGCCAATCAGCCAGCCCTTGCCTCCTATCTTGGACAGGACTGCAGTCCTTGTTTTGCTTTCTGGGAGATGTGAGAGCTTGAAAGATGATCCAACCGCAACCTGCTGCACAACCTCGTTCATGTATCACCACGAGTCAAGTGAGCCTGCAGAGCAGGAAAAAGGACTTCATAAAATCTGTGAAGAGAGAGCATTTTAAGACTGTGAAGTTGGACTTAGCAAATAAAATTACATAAGACCTATATGTCCACTCACCAAACACTTCATTAGGTACACCTTCTGCTGCTCTGTTGGACCCTCTTTTGCCTCCAGAACTGTCTTAATTCTTTGTTGCATTCAGCCTCAGTTTCCTGTCCTTAGAGGCACCCGGCGCGTGTTCTTTTTTCCCCCCTGCTGTAGCCCATCTGCTTGCAGTTCAATTTCATACATAAAAGATGGATTTAGTCTACATTTGCTGCAATGCTGTCATGCTCCCCTGGGAACCTTTCAATGCTCATGGTGATCACAAACCCTTCAGTGCCTGTTGTAATTGCAGTAGAATTGAGCTCAAGCCATTCAATGACCCTCGTCTTAGACCAAGTTCTCTTTTTTGACAGAAGCTGTCAGTTGGGGGTAAATCCAGGCAGTTCTGTTAGAATATCAGGCAATATAACGGGATGGTTACCATGGATTCTAAGAATGTCTGCAGACTTTGAACAATAGATTCACATTGCTGGCATGAATTAAAATACAATTGGTTGCCACTGGAATCCCTTTGTCATCTGGTATGTTTGAAATATTTATAATCATTAAATAGGGAAGCTATTTATCACATGTATATACACTCACCTTTCACTTTGTTAGGTACAGCTTACTGGTGCCTGGTTGGACCCCCACCCTTTACTTTCAGAACTGTCTTTATTGTATAGATTCTGGAAGGTGCTGGAAACATTCCTCAGAGATTTTGGCCCATATTGACATGACAGCATCACACAGTTGCTGCAGATTTGTCAGCTGCACATCCATGATATGAATCTTCCATTCCACCACATCCCAAAGGTGCTCTGCTGAGATCTGGTGACTGAGGAGACCATTTGAGTACACAGAACTCATTTAAATGTTCAAGATGATTTGATTTAGATTGTGGTGTTTAGACAATGCTCAGTTGGTACAAAGGGACCCAAAATGTGCCAAGAAAATATCCTCCCACATCATTACACCATCATCACCAGCATGAACTGTTGTTACAAGGCAGGATGGATCCGTGCTTTCATGTTGTTTACTCCAAAATTTCATCCTACCATCAAAGGTTACAACAGAAATTGAGACCAGGCAACATTTTTCCAATCTTCTATTGTCCAGTTTTGGTGAGCTCATTCCAACTCTAGCTTCAGTTTCCTGTTCTTAGCTGACAGCAGTGGCACTCTGCGTGGTCTTCTGCCGCTGTAAACCATCTGCTTCGAGGTTCGACAGATTCTGTGATCAGAGATGCTCTTCAGCAAACAAATCCCCATCATCATGTATCCTCCTTGAATTCCAGTTTTCTGCATGATTTTCTTTCACGCACAGAGTCAAAAAAAGCCCAAAGTAGGTGCCAGGTAAAAATCACAGAGTTAAACTTTATCAATACATTCTATTTATTTGACTTTTCTTTTTGTCATCTCTGCCACCCCTTCTACAGTAAGTCTGTATTGTCTATATTTGTTTCTGCTCTGGCTAGTTGTCATTGTGGGCTGTTGTTCTAATGGTTCAAAGTGTGGATAACAGTAGCCCCTGGGCCTGTGTAAACCCCAGCCTCCCTACTCTTTTTATTCCATTTCATCGCTCTATTTTTTTCATTTTTCTTTCACTTCATTTCATTTCGCAGAGATTTGTCCTAATGGATTTCACTGGGATCCTGCCTTTAATGGCATTTGCTTTTAATGGATTTGTGTGGCATGTCTTTTTTCTTTTCTTTTCTTTTTCTTGTGCAGGCGTTTATGTGTGTTCATGTTCAGTGCATCCACACCTGTGTATCACTCTCTGGCACTCCAGTCCCCACCCTCTCTTCCTCCTCCTTGTCTGGTTCTGTTACAGTGGAGTCGTCTCTCACCTCTGTACATAATTCATAACTGCTGAGTTCTGATAAATGCATCTGCAAGGCTTTAGATGGAAGGCTTCTGTTGGGCCATTGGGTGTAATTCTCCTCAACTTCAGCATCTGCCATCACGAGGAGGAAAGGGGGAGAAAAAAGACAGTAGCATCCAATTTTCCAGCTCCCCAAAAAAGCCATCTATGTGGAAATGGAGCCCTCTCAGCTGCAGAACAACATACTGTATACAATTCATAATGGGAGAGGAGATGGCATGGGAGGCAAGCGAAATGAAAAAAAGATTGAAATATGAAGCAAAAAAAAATGAAAGAGTCAAAAAACAAGAAGAGAACAGAAGAGAGAAGAAGAGACACTTGGTACTTATGTTTTTCATAATGGCTACATGTTCTCGTCTGCTCCTAAGCTGAGAGTCTCAAAGGTGTGTTAAATCGCACACTTCCTTCCTAAGGTACGCTCTGATACTTAGGCCTTCAAATCTGGGGAGCTATTGTGTTTCTCAGTGTGTCGGATTCCCCCCCTCGCTCTCTCTTAGTGCCCCCCTTTCTCTCATTTTGCTTCTCTTTCTCTTTGTCTGTCTTGCCTCCCACTTCTTCCCTTTGTTCTTCATTTAAAATTCTAGTCATACAATATCCAACGCCTCCATTAGTTTGCAGTATTGCCCACCAGGGGTTGCAGCAGCACTCGGCAGCCAAGAAATTCAGTACAGGAAAACGCCAATAGCGCTGTTATGTGATATCAACAAAAACATAACTTCCTTTTTAGAAATTTATTGCTTAGACACAGCACCCGTGGTATCATATTATGTTTCACACTGTTCTCCAACTGCAAAAATCTAAGAGTGTGCTAAAAGTTGTATCTAGTTCAGTGCTTGAGTGATTATTCTGCTGAGCGTGTGCTCATGTTTGTCCAAGTCTTTGCTCACCCCCCCCCCCCCCCCGTACTGTTTAATGTGATGATCAGGTATTCAAACCCAGCTCAGGATCAGAGACCTGTCAGACTGCCCAGGCTCTCCTATCAGAGGGAAGGGTGACAGAGAAGCCTTGAGAAAAATGCCAGCAGGCACGCATGTGCTTCATCACAGCGATATGGTTACACTCACAGCACAGCTGAGCCAGCAGATTGCTAAATCGCAGTCTATACTTCAGTAAAAGCTCGATTTATGATCTCCGTTCTCCTCCGCACCTTTTTCTCAGCCTCTACCTTTCTTCCCCATCTCACAATAAGTGTGCACGTGTGAAAGTGTGAGCACATGTCATCCATAGACAATTATTGATGCATTATATTTGGCTAACCTTCTTAGATTATTAAGATTGGGCCTCACACACGTTGCGTTGATGTATCCCATCAGCCTTATCCTACTCCTCTCATCCATATTCATCATCAGCACACGTCGGATCACGAAGGTTTATTCGTAGAGGTTTTTTTTTCTCATCTGACTTAATTTGTAATCCTTGCTTCCTTGAATGTCTTGCCATTCTTCATTTCTGTTTTGCGTTCTGTTCTATCACCTGCTACAGTGCCGAAGGACCCAAATCCACAGTGGCGAAGGGTGGCATGGAGCTACGACTGCACCCTGCTGGCCTATGCCGACAGCACTGGCACCGTGCGCCTTTTCGACCTCATGGGCAGCGAACTCTTCGTCATTCCGCCGGTAACAATGCCTCTTTGAAAGTAATCATTTACTTGTTCCAAACTATGTTTCAAAAAACAAGTAATAAGGCATTGCAAAGGGAAAACCAGCGCCTTCTTGAAAGTTTAGTTTGATCGCCATATCTCCATCTGATTAATATTGCTCGCCGAGCTCATGATCCATCAGCACAACCCCAAAAGTATCATATTCAGAGTTATTCTGTGATCCCCCCTCTAATCTCCATAGTTCCCTGTATTTTCACAGGGGATTCAGTTACAAGACGTTATATCTTATATCAGTGATGCACTTGTGGTGTGATATATGAACGAACGCATCAGTTTTGAGTTTGGAAAATTTCGTTTCTTCTTGTGACAAAATGCTAGAGCGCTACAGGAGATTTGATGGCATTTCTGGCTGTTTGGCTTCAGGAGGATTCTGGCCCATAATCTTACCTCCAGAGAGAGGCTGGGCTGTGTCGTGCAGCACTCATTTACTGGGCATTTTGAGCTGTCACTTCTGGAAAAAATGTCTCCTCATCAGACACAGTCTGTGCTCTCTTTGTCTGTCACGTCTGCTTTCTAATTCATTGTCTGTTTCTTCTTCTCCATTGTGTCCCATTCCTTTTTTCTCCCCTCATCTTCATCACCTTCTCTCTTTAATTTTTCATGCTTGCTTCTCTCTGTCTCTCCCAGAACCTCCTGTATTTCTCTCCTCTCACATTTCTCTCATCCTTGCATGTCTGTCTCTCAGCATCTCTCCCTGTGCTTTCAAATCCATGTGCCATTCCTCCCTCACTTTAATGCCCTCTGTGTGCTACATATTATCATCCTTCTGTTTCTGTCCATCATTCCTTTCAATTTCTCCATCCGCCCTGTCAGAGACACTCGTCCTTCTCCCCAGCCGCACGCTCATCTTTCAAAGCCTGTGATCCTCATTCCTTTAGTGCATCTCTGCTTTGTGCTTGCAAACTTGCATCAGTACCCCCCGCTCTGCTGTACTGTTCCCCTTGTTTGTCACTGTTAAGTTCACACAGTGGTGACTTGCTGCTATTTCTGGAGGAGATGATAAAAAAGTCAATTTGACAGAAAGAGTGTGCATGTGTATGAAAAAAAAAAAAGACAGTTTCTTCCCTTTTTCCCCAGCACTCGCAGCTTCTGTCTCTCTTCTGCTTCTATTATTTTTTATTCCCTGTTTCATTACTTGCTTTCTTAATCTTTTGTCTGTCTTATTTTCTTTAACAAATGCTTCCCGTGTGATTTTATCTTTGATTGTTTGGGAAATCAAATTAGTAAGGGCACAAACCAATAATAAAAATGATAAGAATTTGACATATTTTCATGTCTTTGACTTTTTTTTTTTTTTACAGTTTCCATCACCATGCTAATGATTCTTCTTTGGTATCTTGCTTTCTTAATCCAGGTGGCGAGTTTTCCCGGGGATTTCAGCTGTGCAGTGGCAGGCCTGATTTTCCTGGAGTATACAGCTAGTGCTCAGTGGTCAGCCGAGCTTCTCGTTATCACATATGGTGGCAGCCTCAAAAGCTATCTAGTCAGGTGAGAGACAAAAATATTCTTCTGAAACTTGTGAGAACCAGGTTTCTAAAGCACCTTCTTATTAGCCACATTTACATAATTTTGTAGAATAAATAATTCACACCTAAAAAATGCAATTTAAAGAATGCAGAGAGAGCATAATTTTTTAATTTTAGTGGTCGCTGGGACATAGAAACTGTACCAGTAAAAAAAAAAAAACAGACAATAAAAATCTGCTTCACAACACTTTAAGGTTTAAAAGCATATTTCCTCCAGTTTATACTCCTACTATCCATGCACACATTATGACTGTGTTGTGAACCTCTATAGTCTTGCCTTACTTACTTAGAGTAGGAACAGGTGTGTGAAGAGGTGGAGGTATGTTCTGAAGAGAAGAAGAATGAAAGTCAGTAGAAGCAAGGCAGAATACATGTGTGTGAATGAATGTGAGACAGGTGTAATAGTGAAGCTGCAAGGAGCAGATGTGGGGAGTTAGATGAGTTTAAATACCTGGGGTCAACCATCCAAAGAGGTGAAGAAGCAGACAGGTTGGAGTGGGTGTAAATGAGTGTCAGGGGTGATTTGTCATAGTAGGACAGCAGCAAGACTGAAAGGGACAGTTTACAAGATGGTAGTGAGACCTGCTGTGGTGTATGCTTTGGAGATGGTGGCACTGACAAAAAGAAAAGCAGAGTTCAAGATATTCGTTGGGAGTGTCCAGGTGGGACGAGATTAAAAACAATATATCAGAGGGACATTTCAGCAAAAGCATTTTGGAGGCGAGGCTGAGATTGTTTGGACATGTGCTGAGGGGGGAATAGTGGATGTATTGAACAAAGGGTGTTGAAGATGGAGCTGCCAGGCAGGAGGAAAAGAGGAAGACCACAGAGAAGATTCATGGATGTAGTGAAGGAGGACATGCAGAGAGTTAGCGTGACTGAGGAGGATGCCAGGGATAGGGTGAGATGGAGGTAGAAGATCCTCTGTGGCGACCCCTGAAGGTGCCAGCTGAAAGAAGATGAATAGTTAGGCGCACAGTATACACAGTACAATATACATGACATACAGTACACACAAAAGTGCAGAACAGTCTTACCTATGTCTCATCACTGTTTTGGTTAATGGTAGCTGGTATTTAGGAGGACGTGCTCTGCACAAATGTGAACAAGAGGATTCTGTCTGCAGTTCACTTAACAGCCCTGGGTCTCATTACTAACAAGGGAATTCTGGATGTTATGCAGAGAACTTTTTGAATGGCGGTTTATTGTTGTTTCACTTCTGGAAGATTTTTGCATTGGCTTCTTACGCACGCACGCACGCACGCACGCACGCACGCACGCACGCACGCACGCACGCACGCACGCACACACTTTCAGCGATTACAGATTATTTAGATTTCAGCTACTTTCATCTTTTATGATGACCCATTAAATGATCATTGATTTCTAATGCTTCACATTACAGTTCAGCTGCTCTTACCACTTAAATGTTATTATAATTTCATATGTGCTCATTTCCTTATCTTCCACTGACATTTTAATTCCTCTCACTGTCTGCGTTTCATGTATCACTGGCCAGTAAAGCACAACAGTGTATTTTGTTCCAATAATGGAATATTACTCAATGTGTAATGTGGAGTATGTAGTATGTAGTAGACTAAGGGCTTTACTTAAACTCAGAATCCTAGTGACAGTTTTTTTTCCTCTGCATTCTCCCTTCCGTCCTGTGTGTGCGTGTTTGTGTCACTGCAGTTTTGCATTAGGCTGGGTCACAGTTTCAGAGTGATGATAATGCTTATTAACCATATGTGCAATATGTCAGTAAGAGACTCTGTTATTGAACAGTCAGAACATAATAAACCTGTATAAATGATCCTTTTCTTCACTGCACCGGCACGCTTTACACTTTAGAACCATATGGTGTGCAGAATGCTAATTGCAAAGTGTTGCAATTAAGATCAGTCATAACAAACAGATAATTGTCAGTTATCAGCAACACCCCTCATTTAGAGATGTTGGTGCATTTCCAGTTTCAAGCGTCTGCTTATTGTTTAATGCTGTCCAATTTCACGAAACTTCTCAAGCTCACAGCTCGCTTAGACAAGATCTTTTCTGCTTTGTTGCCTTATGATGTAAATGCATGTGTGCTACAGATGCTAACATTTAACATTACTTTTGTTTACCACTTTTTGTGGTGTGGCTCAATACTGCATGCTTTACCACACTTGAACAGTGAACATCTGAATATCAATTTCCTTTCCTGCCACTTCTTATTCAAATGGGCATTTTAAATACTTGATTAACACCATTCAATTTTATGTGTGTGTTTTCCTGATAACTGGCACGCCTTCTCTTTAGCATTATCACTGTAGCATTATTATTATTATCTTTTTTTTTTTTGCCATCTTCTTTGTTATTGCGCTCGCTCTCCAATACATAGGGTGAAAGTTTTAATGTGTGCTGAATCTCGATAAGACGGCGTTGAGCGTGCATAGCAGTGGTTGCTAATAAGAGAGGGAAAAGCTGTTTCATTTTTCTATTACAGACAGATAAATAGTGTTGGATGCTTTTGAAGCATCCAAACTCTATGTGGGTGTGTGTGGGGGTCTTGGGGGGTAATTAAGATATGGGAGACTTTGAACCAGATCTCCTCTGAAAGTGTTTTTAAGCTTATACTCATTCTTCCTCTTCATATGACTGCATTCCAATATTGTCGCTTAAACAGTTTAAATTAGGATTTCAGAATTATAGCTGAGGTTTGACAGCAAGTCATCTCACTCATCCTCGTGCACTGTGCCAATGCGTGCGTGCGTGTGTGTGTGTGGGGGTGTGTGGGGGGGGGGGGGGT
>JAVDPK010001735.1:240757-251731 GCA_034780415.1 Cichlasoma orientale | reverse complement strand
CACACACACACACACACACACACACACACACACACACACACACACACACACACACACACACACACACACACTTTTTCACTCAATCACAGAAGCCAGAATGACCTGATCTCTCCCCAGAGATTCATCTCAGCCAAGGTCTGTACTCCAATTGACTGTGAATAGACTAGAACAAGCGATTCCAGGTTATTTCCTCACGTCAGCCTGTTCATGTGTCTAAGAGTTTGATGATCCATTTGTTGGCGTAACCCTGATTGTATGAGTAGCATACTGGCACGGCAGCTAACAGTTTTATTAGCTGAGTCCAGAGAGAGAAGGAAACATTTTTTGATGCCCTCCTACGTGAGGTTTAACTGTGTGGGGTTCTTATTGCCCTCCAGGAACCACGGTCTTGATAATGTGTTGCTTTGTACTCCTACACAGAGAAAGAGATGGAGATTCAGTGTGTCTGTCAGACAGTGTTCTTGCACATATGCACTTTAGCACAGATTGAGTGGGCATGCACAAAAAGTATCATTTTGATATTGGACTAAAACATTTTGTGAGACACTGATATGACAAAAAGGCTTTTATTATCATAATGTGCTGACATTGACTCCAGGCCAATAAAATATTATTAATAATTACAACGTCAACAATAAAGAGGAATGCATAGTAGCAAGTCTAAGACTCTGCAGTCATGCTAATGGCTCTATTAGGCTGAGTGGCTTTAGTTAAATGCTGACATCAGCATGCTAAAATGTTCACAGTGGCAATACAAAAATTTGTAGTGTGAAATTCATTTGCCATACTCACCACTGGCCAGCCAGGTTTTATTGGGGTGTCTAGGCTGACATCATCATTTGCATTGGGGTGGCAAAGGAACTATTGTTTTTTATTATACTTTGCAAATTGCTACAAGCCAGAGTTTTTTTTTCCCCCCCTTTTTTTTTCGGGGGTGGGGGACGCAAGTGTCCAGGTGTCATTTTCATAAACAAAAGTGAAAAATTCTAATGTTTTTAATTGTTAATTAAAAAAAATCACAAGATCGTTACACTTTTAATAGGTGGTTGTGGTTTTAAAATGCATTAATGTGGGCACAGAAATGTTCCCCAAAAAATAGTTGTTACTAGCTCTAGCTCTATGAGTGTGTTCTTCCCAATAATGGGTTTGACATTGTTAGAATGAAACACTAACTGATTTCAATTTCGTCATAGTCTAAACATTTTGTTTACATTTCGTCATAGCTTCTGCATCCTAAGTAGTAAATATTTGCATGCTAACATGCTCGACTAATATGATGGTAATCGTGATTTAAAAACTAAATAAGGGTATCAGTTGGTATAGTCATTGTAGACATGCTGATGCTAGCATGTTTTAAAGTAGAGTCCGACCAATTTATTGGTGGGTCAATATTATCGGCCAATATTAGCTAGGACAACCTATCGGTATTGGCATTTATATCGTCTGATAAATTACAATTAATACAGGAAAGTAAAAAAAAAAAAAACGAGAGAAACACCCTTCAACTGTGTAATAAGTGTTGATGTTGCAAAGTTTGTCCACCAGAGGGCACTCTGCTGCTTCTCTGTAATCAACACCTGTGTTTGCAGTGTCACAAACACAACAACCAACTGATATGAGCAGAGTCGGGGAGAGTGCAAATAAATAACTTCACATAACAAATGTTAGGGGTTATTTATGTCTTTTTGTATCTGAAATTTAAAAAATAGCTGATATATCGAAATGTCACCAAATATTTAAATCACCAAATATCAGTATCGGTCTTAAAAATTATATCAGTCAGGCTCTATTAAAGCATCTGCTGTACCTATGGACAGCTGCAGGTAGTGTAGCCTTTTTATTTTCAAAAGATGGTACTGATGCTTTGTGTCACTTTTTAAAATCCTCCTAATTTCTACTCTGTGGTTTCTAACTTGAGCCACTTGATTTTGATTTTTCAGATATCCCCAAATATTTCATTCCCCTCAGCCATTTTCCATCTCCCTCTTTAGCAGACTCAATTCAGGCTGTGCCACATTGTGCATTGCTACTATGATTGAAATCTGCATGTTCCAGCTGTTCCAATGCCGTCTTTGGGTATTCTGTGTGCATAATCAGGGTTTCAAAAGGGCCACGGTTTATGATGAATAGATTTATTCAAAACCTTGGCTTCCTTGTCCTTCAGTGTAATGGAAAATAGGGCCGTGGACAATGCTCTTGTTTTTTTTTTTGAATCGATATTTTTGTAAATTTGTACTTTGAAGTGATTTAATGTTTTCTGTTCAATTAAGTCGATTTAGGAACACACTGCATGAATCAGGTTAATACCCTTGGGATGATGGATATAACAGAAAATGAAATGAAGTGATTGTTCTGTGGTTTTGGATCCTTTTATTCAAATTTTACATTGGAAACACATAGTTCCTCCTCAGAGGTGCTTGCCTGGACAATTCCAGGACAAGCTTCTCATCATTTCCTTTTCAGAAACACTCATCAGCATCCCTTATAAATCATTGTTGCAATGCTTGTCTTTCCTGATGATATGGATTTGTTTTAGTGCTGTCTGTTCCACTGTCTGAAGGAAATATGCATAATTAAAGACCTCATAATGTTTATTGTGTGCATTTTTGTTTATCTCATAGATTGACAATGAGGAGTATGGCGAAGCCCTGTCTCTTGCCCAAGCATACAATTTGGACTCTGACCTTGTCTACCAGAGACAGTGGCGGAAGAGTACCGTCAGCATAGCCTCAATACAAGATTATCTGGTAAGAGATCAATCAATGGAGACACATGCATGTGAGGAAATGAGGAGGAGAGATGAAGGATTGTATCAGAATTTCTGATGTTAATCACAGTGTATACATACGGCGGGCAATAAAAAAACCTATTTGTCTGGATAAGATGGAAAGGAGCACACTTAAGTACAGCACAACTCCCTTCACTCTATTTCAGGCATCATCTTTGCCAATTTGTAGCAAATTTTTGCACCTTCGCCTAATAATTCTGTGTCTTATTTTATCATTTTTCTGAACTCACTCCATCTTCTGTTTCCTCCCACCTAGAGCAAGATCCGCAAGCGCTCATGGGTTCTGCATGAGTGTGTGGAGCGCGTCCCAGAGAATGTTGACGCGGCTAAAGAGCTGCTGCAGTACGGCCTGAAGGGAACCGACCTCGAGGCCCTGATAGCCATAGGAAAAGGGGAAGATGGGGGCAGGTATAAAAGCTTCTTCACTAACCGCAGACTTACTCTGCTTGTCTCGTTTTGTTTATCCATGTTTCTTTTTTGTGCAATTTCTTTGCCATCTCACAGGTTCATCATGCCAGGCGACGTCGACCTTGATGACCTTCCTTATGAAGACCTCCTTTCAGATGATCAGGAGCTGGAGATGAAGAGGGAGAGGGAGAACAGGAAGAGACGAGAGCTGCTGGCCAAAGTTGACTTCAGCAGGTACACAGCCAATCAGAACTGTCGCTTTTTTAATCAAACAGCAGATGGACACATAATTGTCAGGGCAGACCAGAAATGCTGGCAGTTTTCTGAATAAACAGAATGTAAGAGAGGATTCATTTAAACCTCCAGCTAAACTGGTGGTTTAGCTGGAGGACTCAAACTTGGCTGGCAGGCATGTGCCTTGTTTTAGTATCTTTGAGCAAGTTACTAAAACTAATTACTTTCTTTTATTTTACAGTGTGGTTCTGTTTTTTTGACTAAACCGTTGGGAGTTTTTAAGCTTATTTTTCCACTAAGCTTTGAAGAAAAGGAGCTAAAACACCAGCTTTGTTCCTAGAAGCATTTGTTGGGTGGGTGGACACGTTCCTCTAGAGAGGAACCTGATGCCGACCTGTGCAAGTCTCCTTGTTGGCAGGTTGTTGCCTACTGTTGCTAAAGATTAAATTAAGTCATCATTATTCCTGGCATCAACTGAAATATTAACTGTACTGCAAATTGTTGAGAAAAAGGAGAAATTGTAATTTAAGGATTTAGGTGTAGATCGGGAAACTCTGTGTGTGCGCGCATGTGTGTATGTGTTTGGGGATTTGGGGGGGGGGGGGGGTGTTAGAGTGCTACCAAATTTAAGACGTTGTTTGACTGGGTTAAACACCCCAGAAGGGATCATAAAGGCAGGGATGTTAATGAGTTTGAGGGGGAAAAAAATAGAGAGTGAAACAGAGAAAAAGCACTGGTGGAGATTAGTGGGTAATCTGCTGGAGGTAATTTATGCTTTTGTTGTCAAGTGCCCAGGGAAAGACTAATGAAAAACCCTTTAGTGATCACTAATCACCTCTCATAACACAAATTCACTCGTCCATGTATCATGAAACACTCTTAAGCTGAATTACACACATCTACTGAAGTGACCAACCACAAAAAGGATGCACTGGATGCATGTACTGGAATGATTGATGCACATTTAAATTCATATCCCTTCAGTGTTTTTGCGAGCAGGCTTGGCGCAGGCACACATTTCAGTCTTCAGTGGCCAGATCGGGTTGTTTCTTTTTGTTCTTACATTAAGTAGTGAGCCTCCTGAAGGCTTGGGGTGTTTTTTTTTTTTTTTTGGTCCCTTTGCCCATTTGGTCATGTATAGTTCATGGTGTAATGAAACTGCTGTGCTTTATTGGAGACCTGTACTCCACTGTAGCTAAAGAAAAGATGGAAGATAAGAAAGAGGATAGAAGAGGTAGTAAAAAAAAATCGATAATGTACAAACATTAAAAAAAACCTCAGTGAATAAACGTATTTAAATATGCCTATTTTTCTCCGTTATCTGTCTTTGATTCAGTATGTCTGCCAGGCAGCTTTCAAACATGTCCCCAAAATGTGCTAATGTGTGAGTGTGTGTGTGTGTGCACGCATTTGGCTGCCCCCACTAATGGATCTAACCATGTTGCCTTGAGGCCTGCGGCCGAGGCCTGAGACAGATAATAATTCTCTTAATTTCTTTTTAACTACACCACCATTACAGAAATGGCTCAGTATCGATCACAGCTGCTTCACAGTGTTTCTGTGTATGTGCGCGCTTTGTGTGGGTGACATTCCTGTGTGTAGATAAGCACTGTATTTAACTAGTGAGCGTGACTCAGAGTGCGTCTTTAGTCCCACCAGATTTTGAGGTTGTTCTTGTCTGTCCGTCAGTCTGTCTGTCCATCCATAGGTTTGTGTGTGTGTGTGTGTGTGTGTGTGTGTACGTGTATCCTTTAAAGCCATAATCAACAAAGACTTTTTTCCTATCTTGAGTCAATACAATGAAATGTCATCATTCTGACAAAGGGAAAAATGACTCTCTTTGTCATTGTTATTGATCACATTTAGCAGTTCTTATCCAGGAATGACTTTCTTTATCAATAATCAGATTCTCAATTGCCTTTTGCTATCACAAATAACATTGGTTCCTAAACCTTTGGGGGCCAGGGACACCTAAAAAAAAAAAAATGGAAAAAAGTTCTCTCCCAAGTGGAGGCGTCTCGGAGTCTTGTTCTCAAGTGAGGGAAGAGTGCAGGAGGAGATACTGTAACGGTCTCTTGTGGTGAAAAGAAAGTTGAGTGTGAAAGTGAAGCAGTTAATTTAGTAATCAGTTTGGTCCTAGCTTCACCTTTGGCCATAAGCTGTGAATATTGACCAATAAAATGAGACTTTGGATACATGCAGCAGAAAGGAGCTTCCTTCACTCAGCCTCAGAGAGAGGGTGAGGAGCTTGGTCAAGGAGGGGACTGAGTAGAGCTACTACTCCTCCACATCAAAAGGATTCAGTTGAGGTGCTTCGGACATTTGATAAGGAAGCCTCCTGACACGTCCTACGTACGGTGTTTCAGGTATGTCTTTCCAGGAAGAGACCTGGAAGGAGATCCAGGGGCAGACCCAGGACATGCTGGAGAGATTACATCTCTCAGCTGGCCTGAGAATACCTAGATATCCTCCCGGAACAGCTGGAGGAGGTGGACCGGGAGAAGGAGGTCTGGGCTGCTTTGCTTAGACTGATGGTTCTGCAACCCAGATGTGGATAGGCTGCAGAAGATGGATGGATGATGGATGGACTTGCTAGATAGGTCACAGGTTAATAAGCCAAGCTATACAGCACCAGAATCTTGCTCCCTTAAAGTAATTACAGATTGATGTGACAATGGGAGTTAGTAAGGAATACAGTATGCTTGTTTCTCTCTGGCACAAATGGTTGAAAACTATAGATATGTGCTTTTTAATTATGCAGCATATTACTTAGATTTACGACAAGTTATTTTGTGGACCCCTTGGCTGTGGGTCGCTAACCCCTGGGTGTCCCCAGACTCCACTTTGAGAGCCAGCACTGTTTAAAAATTAAAAGATGTTTCTCAGCTCCCACAGTTTTTTTTTAAAGACCCAGTGAAATGATGGATATTAACATACTTCACCAACCTCTCGTTATTACTAGCTGTCTCTTGTTGGCAATGTGTTGCATTTGCAAAAATGCATTCACTTATCCTGAAATGTAGTGTCTGCCAAGGGCCATTATAACCACTACTCTCACTTTACTCATATAAGAAGATAGACAATACTGCAGTTGTATCTGTGTATGTGTGTAAAAGAGAGAGAGAGCGGGATGGGAGGAAATTGTGTGAAGAGAGTGGTGTCTGCTGCAAGGTGTTTATGTTCTTATCAGTTCAGAGTCAGACCTCAGTCAGAAGTCTAATTTTCTCATTTGCTCCAGCTTTGGACTGTGCTTGTGTCTGTATGGACGGCTGTTTATGCTTTTATTGTGGCATCTACATGTATATGTTTGAAAATACATGTGTGGACATAGATTTTGAAGCATTTCTTTATATTAGGCAGCGTATGTGATCACATTTAGCAGTTTTTTATTTTATTTTTTAATTTTAGCAGCTGTTTATTATAAGGCTAGTTTATTAAAAACACATATAGACCTTTAGAAAGACCCATGCGCTCTGCTGCCCTTTTAGTGTATAGTCAGGTAGTCCATTTGTATGTATAACAGGGTACTACAGCACACAGTGTTTATGCTGTATCTCAGTGGAATTGGGCTGTAGGATTAGCAATTTAGAAGCAAGAGATGTGGACCTGAATCAAACATTCAGCCATGTCTAAGCCATATTGGTGGTTATTTTCGGAATACCGCTCTAGCATAATGGAATTGCTCAAAGAATTTTCAAAGTTTTTAAACTTTTAATCAGTGACCAGTGTAGGATTGTGTAATAAAGGATACATTAAAAAGATGGATACAGTACAATTAGCATGTTACAGTGCTGAGATTAATGATTAGCATGTCTCGGTGCAGCTTTTCAAAGCTGCTACCATAGCTATGAGTCCATGTTTATCTCTGTATGTTTATGTATCTTTTTAATAAAATTTTTGTTCATGCTAGACGGGACTTTAGCATATTGGAAAGATATTATTGATTGATTTTTTTTTTTTTAACCTGCAGATCTGTTTTTGCAATTCCATTTTCTTTCTAAGAGTTATAATTGACAGCATATACAAAAACCACTTTTTTCTTCAATGTAAAACTTTTTTTCATAATGAAGTACATCATAAATTTTATAGTTTCTCCCAAACTGCAGTACACTACATCATCTTCTATCTCTTGAA
This sequence comes from Cichlasoma orientale, assembly GCA_034780415.1. NCBI lineage: Eukaryota > Metazoa > Chordata > Actinopteri > Cichliformes > Cichlidae > Cichlasoma > Cichlasoma orientale. The sequence continues at coordinate 244,167 of JAVDPK010001735.1, read as the reverse complement.
CCGCTTTGAAAATAAAGTGCACTGCTACTAAAAAAAAAGAGATACAAATAATTAACTGAAAATGAGTTGCTGTACACCCACCTTTACCTGACATATTTAAACTTACCAAACAAAAGCAGGTGCAACAGATTTATATAATTAACAAACAAACCCCAAACAAATCTCAGGTACTTACATCATTTTCCAGTATGTTTATAACTTCACCAGATAGCAGGATATCGATCCTTTCCCTCTTTCATTTGTCTCCATAATTTTGCCTGTAATTGCTTTGGTCTTTTTACTGTTCACCGAGGCTCAATTCAGGCTGCTGTCTTGTATCTGGCTCTGAGCTTTGCATAGCTTTAGCTTTAGCCTCTTTCACTAGCTTCTTCAAACCAGGCATATTCAATGTGAAGGTGATTTAAGTGTCTCATTAGGTTTGTTGTTACAAACGTTTTCATGATAGTTCCCTTACGGTTTATGGTCTGTCTGTCGCTAATCGCTTGAGTTTGTCACTTTTTTTTTTTTTTTTTAATTTAATTGGGGTGGGGGGTAGCAGACAGCCACTGGAGTGTCAGTAGTCTTGCATATGTGTTGTGTATCTATATTTATGTTGTCACATCCAGATGTATCACACAAAATTAAACATCACCTTTAAATCTAAAGCATATCTGTACAAAAAGTGAAACAATAGTTCAAGATATCCAATAGCTAACAAGACATTTTACTTAAAATAATATCTACCTGCTCAAGAAAAAAAAAAAATCCTCAGAGGATCAGTAATATCTTTGGAATATACTATATCCCGTATAGCATGGCTAACGATATACCCTGACACATTTTATATTATTGCATGTCATTTAATAAGCCATCTTGGAGTAATAGAAGAGGTTTGTCAGAACTTCTCTCAACCAAATTAAGTTACAGAGATATCCTGTCACCTCTTTTTATATTTCCAAGTCTTTCTTGAAAGTTATTATTAAGCCATCATTCAAAACCTCAAGAGGAGAACAGATGGGCACAATTGCTTTCGAACATCTCATCTCTCCTCCTTCCCTCACTCGCCACCACTCTCCATCCTCCATCTCCACTTTTCTTACATTGCTGTGAAGAAACGAAGCACAGCAGTAATTACCACTAGTACTACCACTAAGCCGGCGCTCTTTGATGTGCCAGAGAGTGTGTGTTGAGCCAGTGTTAATCTCTGTTAGTCTGTGTAGAGGACCCCCGATAAGACCCGATAGCGCACACTGTAATGAGGGATTAGGGATTAAGACAGCGGTAGAGAGGTCAACTCCCCTGTGGTCTCAGCGCAGTTGATCCAGGTCACGTTTTTAAGAGGGTTTGGACCCTACTTCACCTGGTTGCCTTCTTGTGAACTGGACTTGGAGGGTGTGTGAGTACGTAGTTAAAAAAAAAAAAAGTTTTATTTTACCTTGGGTGTGAACTGAGTAGGTGTACCTGTCCACTCATAACAGGTTCCAGCCTTGTGCTTTCTTTCTCTTGGGTGTAGCTTGAGTGATTGAATTTTAGGTAGATCCTATATAGCCCAGTGCCTTGGTGTTTGTGGCCATCCACTTTATTTATGGTCGTGATTAAATGACATTGAAAATGGATTTGGTTCTCACTGGGCAATCACTCACCTCATTGACGGCTTGCATCCTATACATAACAACTGAATGAATGGCTGTTGTGGTCATAAGGAGTTGATTTGTCGCTGTTAGAAAATGATTAGGTTTAGAGGGCATGGTGTGGTATTGTAGTCACCAGTCCCAGGCCTTATTATATAGGTCCCCGTGGGCTTACTGTGTAGGGTCAATTTACAGGTAATTTAAAGCTAGAGCGTGAGTTAGTGCAGTCTGCAGCCTGAGCTCGCCGTTTGATTTGATTGCAGTTAATTTCTGTAGTCAAAGTCATTGTATTGGAGGTCTCGTGTCAATTGTGTTAAATTGCTTGTGCTGGTATGGTGCTGATTTGCGTGTTTAAATGTGATTGCATATCTAGGCTGACTCTGGAGCAGAAGGAACTGTGTCGGAGCAGACTGAAGCTTCTCTCCTACCTGGACCGGCTGGCGACATACGAGGTAACAGCAGTCAGCCCTTTGACTTAATAAACTCTCTTATCCTTAAGTGAGAATTTGCTGTTTATTTTTTCAGCCTATCGAGTAATTAACTTAATGCGTGTTTGAAGACTAAAAAGAATATTCACTTTGGACGAGGTGGACCCCGTGAACTTCTTTTTTTAACTGTTGCTTTCAAAAAATTGATTAACTGTGCATAATATTCTGCCAAACAACACGCCGATTAATTGAGTTCACAATATTCAGCTCCAACATTTTTTGTTTTATTTACGTGTAATGAAGAAATTAAGGAAATTAAGGCTCTGTGGGTCTACAACACAATATCACCTTCTTAGAATATTTTAAAAATAAATGTTATTAATTAAAAACAGTCAGTGGTTCTTTGTCGCCGTAATTAAAACTACTGTCAGCAGTGACCTGACGGGTTTTGCTCGGGGCGAGTGGACTCTCCTCTCTCATTTTGAAAACTAAACTCAAGATATTTAGCTCTGCGCCTGTGAGACTTCATAGGAAAGAGATTGCATTTGAAGAACTATTGATTACTATTAGAACTGTATTAAATTAGAGGTTATTTAATGCATCTGATATTAATCATTTATGTGTTTGCATAAGAAATTTTTTTTTGTTATACAGTCTTTATTGCATAGTTGTTTTCCCACTGGCAAACTTAATGCATTCTCCTTTAATGTGCAACCCCTTCAAAGCAAAGAGGATTTTCTCGTCTTGCGTCTATAGATAGTCTCACTTAACCCCGGCTAATCTTTTTAGAAATATTGAAAAGTGATGCGCATGAGAGACATTTTAAGTATCTGAAGAATTTATAGAGGTTCTGGTAACTAGCTAGGTGAGAAGTAGAATTTCCCTCTTCTGACACTGAGAAGTATTATTTTAACTACGCTACTAATAGACCTACAATATCTATGCTTCAGTGGAGCATAGATGGATAGATATGTGCTTAAAGCAGACACTTGCAACTACTTAAAACGCTGGATTTCAGACTCACAATGACTAATGTTAACATGCAGACCCTTATCACAGATGAACAGGGCCCTACTCGCTCCCATGCAGGAGAGATGAGATTTTTACCCGGCTAGATATTCGACTCAGACAGAATGACGTTTCTCTCTTTATTCGGACATTGTCATGGTAACTGCAGTACTCGTCAGATTCCTTTTGCCCCGATCCATTTTCTCTGGCTGTCTATGAATATGATATTAGCGTTTTTATCATTCCGACTTGGGCTGGCTCTGTCTGCATAGGACCCATTCAAAAGCTATCCATCACACACACACACACACACACACACACACACACACACACACACACACACACACACACACACACACACACA